>OZ035963.1:33947643-34416639 GCA_964034945.1 Chrysopilus asiliformis
GGACATTTTTTGGGGCCCCAGCCCAAATGTGCGAATTATACTCAAGTCTCGGTCGAATGTAGGTCTTGTAGATGCTGAGGACGTGGATTGATGTGAAATATTTTTTGCAACGTCCCAGAAAACCTAGGCACTGCGATGCTTCCTTTGCAATTTTGAAAATATGATCGCTCCATTGAAACTTTTCGTTTATTTCGATGCCCAGTATTCTGATGTCTTTAGAGTCATTAATGGTCCATATTCATGAAATAGGTATATTAAATGCCAGGCGAAAGTATTCATTAAATTCATTTCTAAATGAAAATTTTGTTATGTTTTTACATTTCTTACATACGTAGTATTACTCGTAAAATCACTTGAGAAATCGAAATCATAACGCAATCCTTTGACTGATTTTGGAAACATGTTTTTGAGAAAAACACGGTTAAAGGTATATCGTAAATGCTCCAAATCCGACTACATACATTATTTAAAAGCGGCATAACTCCGCTAAAACATCCGATCAACTCCATCTTTTGAGAGATAAGACTCGAGAGTTTTAAGAATACGCAAAAAAAATCGATTTCTTCAACGATTTCAGGTAAACAAAACTTGTTACAATTTTTTTTAATTGAACCATCCCAATTCACCAATGTTGGAATTTTTGTACCGTGTCCAAATGTACCACGCAATGTTCCTTTATAAAGTTGAAGAATATTTGTGGGAACATTTGGAATTATGGACCTTATGGTACAAAAAGGACCATTTTCACAGGCAAAAATCTTGGATTTCCAGTCAAAATTCCATAAATCATACCTTCGGTACTTGGTACGAGATGATTGGAAATCCAATTGGTTTTCCAACCAATTTGGTCAATTGGGTTTTTCGAGAAAATTGTTTAAGCTTTTTCTATTTGTGTTGGGGAGAAGAGAAAGACCGGCTCAATTTTTCAAGGGGTTCAACTTTGATTAAAAAACGGATCTGTCCGAAATGTTTCCGAGTTCTGTATACTTCTGTATAATAAACTAGCTTGCAAGAACCCGGCGTTGCCCGGGTAGTAATAAATTTTTGAATATGAAAAAATCCTTTTTTTTCAAAAGTATTTTGATGTATAGAAAAATTATGCAGTAATTATATTTCAAATAATTTTTTGTTCATATTTTTTTTGGTTTGTCGCACTGTTTTCAAGAAAATTGCAAATATTTTTTCCATCGGCTTGGGAGAAAGGGAAAATAGCGAATTCCCATATTGCCAGACATTTAAGATTTTTGCATTTATGTTGTAACATATGTTGACCATCCATAAAATAGTTTCAGAGATAGCTGAGGATGGGATTGGTCGAAAATTTACACAGATGACCTATCCAACACTAAAAATCGTAAAAAAATCCTTTCTGTAGTTTAGGAGATAGCTGGAGAGAGGGCTCGCACCATGTAGAGCGGAGTAGTTTGAGTGGATAAAAATTTATTTTATGATTGACCTGCCCAACACTGAAAACCGTATTCAAATCCCTTCAGTGGTTCAGAAGATAACAGGCGAGGGGTTGAAACGGGAGCCGATACCGCGACCACACCTAACTATAAACCGTGGTCATGATACATAGTCTATGTTGGTGCAGTAGTTCTTGAGTTTATACGTTACTCCATCTCACAAATCAAAAAAAGTTGTAACTATCTCACAACTAAAAAAAATGCTCTCTCTCCCCAATAAGTTTGCTCCTGCACTCCAGATTGGGTACCTCCACACTATATGAGAATCATATTGAAGTATATTAGATTTAGTTGTAACGTATCAAACCAATCGCTGGAGACAAAAATGAACTACACCAGGGTGTTTGGGATGACAAAAGATTTTGATTTTGGCATGTCCGACCGTCTGTCTGCCCGTCTGTCTCCCTGTCGCCTGTCCGTCTGTCACTCTGTCTCTCTGTCGCCTGTCCGTCTGCCTCTCTGTCGTCTGTTCGTATATATATCCGTGAATATCATAACTTTCGGAAGGATTGAGCTTGAGATTTGAAATATTTACAGTTGCGTTTCTCGTAAATGGCAATGCTAAGTTCTTGATCTGGCAAAATCGGACCATTCCCTTCTCCATATAAATGAAACCCTTTTCGCAATTTTCTCGAAAACGGTGAATCGCATTGAAAAATTTCTAAAGCTAAAATGTCTTTTGAATATGATTTTACATAACTTATCTATACATCAAAATTTAGTTAGACTACCTCTTTCCCCTCCCCGATAAAAATTGAATACTTTTTCGTTATTTTCTCTAAAACGGTGCATCGTATCGAAAAGGTTATAAAGACGAAATGTGTTTAGAATATGATTTTATACAACTTATTTATCCAGTTTGACCACTCCTACCTCCCTCTCCCATACAAATAGATTTTTTTTAAATAAACGAATTGGTCGGTGACAAAATACCTTATTTAAATTCGTTCTCTATAAAATGAATAATTTAAATTATCAAATCGCACAAAAGCAGTGGATGAATAAAGGAAATTTGTGTTGATGCAAGTCCAGATTCGATGTGCCGCTAACCTCACTTTTGGAAATCACTATGTTCTGGAAAAAATCACAAAATTCAACACCAATCCATTTAATTTCACGTGGTCACTGAGTAAATTCCTTGATTCACTTCGTTGTACACAAAATAAAATACTTTCGACGATTTAAAAGTGGGAAAAACAGCGATAATTTGCGCACTACATCGATAAACAATGAGGAAAGAGCCTCAGCCGTCAAACGTGACTCTGAGAGCGTAACGCCATCTGTTGGCGATAACATTATCGTGAGGGACAAAATTATCCGTTTTTCAGCTCCAAATACAAGATTTTCTCCTTCCATACCAAAATCCCATACAAAATGCAAATTTAAATTTTTCCGATATTTCCGCTTTTCTCCAAAATTTTTCTCGACTTTTCCAGCAAAACGAAAAAAGAATCGGGATTTTTGATTTGGAATTACTGAGAGTGCAAGCCAGAAAACCGCTGCCACAAGCAACCCCTGAAAGTATGCAATTTCGGTTTTTCAAGATTTTCCGACTTTTCCGGTGGAAATTTCCAATTTTCGGCTCCGTAGTGTTTTTACCTGGTTCAATACGAATCCAACAAAGCAATCTCCATGCAAATCGGACTATATTCAGCCGAGTTATGTATAGTCTTACCGACTACGATTCATTTTTATATATATAGATTTCAAAAGTATACTCAACTATATGTCAGAAAGAATTCATTTGACCGCTAGGTGTTTTATTTATGGAAAATAAATTTTATTTAATTATCTACAATATGTTTATTTATTCAAAAGTTTCACTTACGATGAATAACACATATATTATTGGTGCTTTTATCAAGAACCTGGATAAAAGAACATCCCGCTTAGCAGTACAAATTTTCCGAGCCCGATTGATGTTCTCTTAAGCAGTCTCGACTGTATATATAAAACATGACAAAAGCTATAATTGCTAATCTGGTAATTATTGAAAAGTTTAAGTGAACGGTGAACAGTTGTATCAAAATTCCACTTTGCCACTTTGAAGGCAAATTTTTCAATAAGATTTATGCAGAATCATAACCTAAATAAGTTTTATTCTTGCACTTTTTTGATAAGATGCACCGTTTTTGAGGTACCCCCACCCCCCGTCCCTCTAATGGTCCATTTTTGCCAATTAACGAACTTAGCCTTGTATTTTACGAAAAACGAATCTGCCTAAAATTTCAAGTCTCTAGCTCAATTCGTGCGCCCACAATCCGTGCCACAAACGGACGGACCGACGGACATGCAAAATTCAATTTTTTTTATCATTCTAAACACGCTGGTGTAATTCATTTTTGTGTTTGATGACGGGATCTTGGCGTTACAAACGGTAAGGTAAATTTAATATACCCTTTGGTTTCACCATAAGGGTATAAAAACGACCTAAGCGATAAGCTCCGATGTCCTAAACCAATAAAAATTATTTGGTAATTTTGGGAAAAATGAAATATCCGTCATGAAATTAAAAATGAAACTTGATAGGCTGGTAAATTTTTGTAGATTTTAGATTATTTTACTTGAATAAATTTTTATATTGCTTCATAAAGTTTATTATTTGTTCCAGTTTTCTACTTCCGTTATAATTACGAAACTTCTGTAGTCTCATAACAGAATAGAAAAGCAGATGCTCCAATGATTTTGGAAAATATCCAACGCTTTGGAAGTAGGGAAACTAACTCTTTAGCCACTTTGATTTTGTTTTCGACGCCTTTACTCCGTTTAAAGTTCTCAGAAACTCTTAAAAATCACGCAGTTTTTTTATTCTCTTGATTCCCTTAATATTTTTGTTATTCAAACAATTCTATGTACGATTCTTAGAATTTTTCCCCTGCCCCAAACTCAACATGCCGACAACTTCTACCCCTATTTGGTCATTCATTTAACGAAAGGTGTAATTGACTATTTATTGAAAGCGCAGACTCACCTTGAAGACGAAAATGCGTCTGTGTGAGTTCTTCGATAGTTTACCCGAGAAGTTTTTGCTAAAAAAAATATTGCAGCAGTAATAATATTATATCAAGTAACTTTTATGGGTACTTTTCTCGTGAAATTTTTTTGTAATTTCTTAATTTCGACTCATATAATGGTGTTAGTATCCATAGGCACGAAAAACAACAGAGGAAAATTCACAAGAAAACATTTTCATTGATCCGCTAGTTTATTTTTTCCATGTTATCAGGATTATTCAATTTCTCAAATAATTGCACCAACAAGTTTTTAATAGTTTAAGTGAGAAAATATTCTTAACATGTGCTTCGCACTATCACCTCTGTTAATAGAATATTTGCGGTTGCCCGTTGTTTACTTGTCTGAGAAATACAGGAAAAATCAATAATTTGTTATTATTTCCACGGTACCTGAATGTCTCCTCCTACGATAAAGCACTTTTTCTAGTCATGTAGTTTATGTGAAAACATTTCTCTGTCATATTTTTCATACATTCATATACAGGTATAAAAATTGTTGCTGTTTTAATGTTTTTTTTTCGGTTTTCATTTTATCACAAATGTTTTTTTAAGTTTAGGTTAAATTTAAACAAAACACGATTTCCGATGTTTCCAATTAACGATTTTTCTGATATAAAAAAAATTGAAAAACCCAGGAATAATAAATTCTTTAAAACTGATGAAATTGGATTAAATTTAAAATTGATGTGCGTCGGGACAACCTTGTTACAAAAAAAAACGACAAATAGGCTTTCCCAACGAAGACGAGTTTGAAATTCATTCCAATGATTATTTTATCCTTTTTAAAAAAATATTTTCTATTTGGGAGATTTAAAAAAAAGATTTTCAAATTTTTTTTTTCAATCTTTTTAAATATAAGAGTGACAGAAAACAATTTTTAATATCGAATTGAATCTTAAGTTTTTCTCCTAGCAGTTTGGGGTATAATGTATTTTACCCTATATGGTGAGACCATAAAATGGAATAATAGGTTTGATCTAAAGCCCAAATCAGACTAACGATTGCGAATACGATTACCATTACGATTGAGGTTGCTCAACCAATAAGATCAAAGCTTTCATGTCTCTATCGTTGAAAGCTTTGATACCATTGGTCGAGAATCCTCAATCGTAATCGCAATCGTAATCGCAATCGTAATCGTAATCGTAATCGCAATCGCAATCGCAATCGTAATCGCAATCGTAATCGCAATCGTAATCGTAATCGCAATCGTAATCGCAATCGTAATCGCAATCTTTAGTCTGAATTGCGCTTAACATTTGTAACGCACAGAAGTAATCGTCGGACATAAAAATAAATTATGCCAGCGTGTTTAGGTTTTTTTTTTAATTTTTGCATGTCCGTCGGTCTGTCTGTCCTTGAGACCAAATTGAGCTAGGGACGTAAAATTTGGCACAGCCGTAAAATGGGGGCGATTCGGTAACGGGCAAAATCAGACCACTCCGTCTCCCGCTGCCATAACACGTAACCATATTTTTACAATTTTCTCGAAAACAGCACGTCGTATCGAAAAGTTATAAACATCACATCTTACATAATGCAATTTTATGTTTGTTTTTTATATATGAAAATTCTATTGGAGCAGCTTTAAAAAATGCCAATCGGAATGTTATAACGAAATTTAATATATTTAACCCTCTAGCCGGAATGACCGACAAAAGGCGGGCTACCGGGAATTCGCTTGATTATAACGGGCAACAATTTTAATCACCGGAAATCGCCGGAACGTGTTACACTGACTTTTGTAAGTTATCGCTTTACATGCTGGAAAAAATTTAGCCCTGTACGTTGTCTTGGTTACGGTCTGTTGCAAGTTGAAACTCATATTTTGGTGAATTTTTTCGGAAATATTCCGGTTAGAGGGTTAAATGTTTAGAATCACAGTTTATATCAGGCCTCGGCACCATGTATGTAGTGATTTACAACTACTCGAAAAAATTTTATGTTTCTTCATATACTATAACACAAAATGAGAAAACGCATCATTTTCATTTTTTACGCTCTTTCGCTTTTGATGGAGACGTTTAGGAACAGTGAACTACGCAATTTATCATTATGCAATTTCAGAATCATTTGTTCCGCCTAAAGGAAATTTCTCTAAAAAAACTTTCTTTAAGTTGTCAACCTGTCTTACTCTTTCTACTTAATTGCATCGGGCAAAATCGAACTTATGACAGCTGTTGTAATGGCGTTCTAGATTGAATTTTTTATTCGACATGTAACTGCAAACTAGACATTGACGGTTTTCATTATTTGTGGTTATTAAATATTTGTTTTCCCAATCACACGACATAGTATTTGAATTTGAATATGAGCGCTTCATAATGGAAAAAGAAAACTAAAAAAATCAAATTTCTGAAAAAATTTCGTACATCAGTGTTCTTTGGGAAGCAATTATAATTTTGGAGAGCAAATGTATACACCCGTACGCATCAACAGCAGAAATCATACTGAATGACTGTCGTAGGCTCGCTCCATCGATTGTTAGTCAATCGTTTGATTTCGGCTACCGAAGTGGCCGTCGTCAACCAACACGTATCATTGCGTTGGAGAGTCGACTAAAAACGTTCATACATTGATTGTAATCTCGTAAAATTTGAATAAAAATGTTATCGTATTGAGGAGCCAGACGAGCCAAGCAGTGCCGAGGCTTGGTTTATATGGTATTTCACGATTGCTGGCAGTCGTAATTTTCATTATGTTTTCAGATTCACCATTTTTTTTTCAAGCACATTCCCTGAATGGCGAAAAAGTAATCGAAATCAGTTCAGTGGATTAAAATACATAAGGATAGGGGGTTTAAAGTGCGGAAGAGGGGTAAAGATTTATACATAAAAACCTTCCTCCTGTAATATCTAGCCGAATTCCGAAAACAAGAAAAATGCGGATTCGAGCTATGCTTTAAGTGTCTTCAAATCTTAACTAATATATAGTCCGGAGATACAGACAGACAGACAGACGTTGCCCTTTATACATATATATATATAAAGGGCAACGTCCGTCTGTATCTCCGGACTTGGCTCAAAAACCACTGGATCGTAGTCGAATTCCGCGGCTGCAAAGGTAATTAAGATACCGATAAAGTTCACATTTATAAATTTACACATTTTATCCAGCGCATTGTTAAACATGCGGTAAAGGTCAATGATTGGGGATGCTTCTCTAAACGAGGGTTCGGCTGCTTGGAGCTCTTTACCCAAAATTTGAGCGTAGAGAAAATAGTTAAAACTTACAAGCGTGAACTTTTGAAATCGGTGGTGAAGATGTTTACGCGGAAAAACAAAGATTGGGTCTTGCAAGAAGATAATGACTCGAAACATGGTAGCCGTCTCTGCAAGACCAGATGCCAACCCCATCGAAAATCTGTGGGGGATTATGAACACGCCGGCCTTTCTATTTGAAGGAGCTGGCATGCTCTAATCGAAAAAAAAATTGTTTTCTTTGTCCACGGGTTACGCAGAAAAAATTGGTTAAAAGTATGCAAGAAGGTGTCAGGCTATACTTGACAACGATGGAGATTACACGGCATATTGAATACTTGCGACAAATCATTTGAAAGGTGCTTCAATGTAAAACAAAAAGTAAATAAATATCTTTTCTACTTTGCAAAAAAACGCGCTTCTATTCTTCTGACACAAACTGTAAGAAGAAATAAAATAAATAAATAAAAAACACCCCGATGGAGCGGAGAATCGCACCTACGACCTCGCGCGGCCAAGTGCAGTAACGAACCGACTGGATCACCGGCCCATTCTTACTGAATGTCGATATTTTTTTGACTATGCATATACAAAGGAACCGATTTTTAACGTAATAATCTATGTTTGAGCGTTTGTCCGCAATTTATACTCTATATGATATGCATATTAGATTTAGTATTCCGAACTACAGAATGGTACACAATGGTGTTAGGAATGACAAAAGATTTTGATTTTCGCATGTCCGTCTATCTATTCGTGAACCACATAACTTTCGGAAGGATTGAGCTCGAGATTTGAAATCTTATATAATTACGTTTCACATAAATGGCTAGGCTAAGTTCTTGAATGGACAAAATTGGACCCATCTTTCCCAAAAGTGCACAGGTTTTGAAATTTAAAAAAAAAATTGTGTTTAAAAAAAATTATAGGTGATACCCTTTGCAATTATCGTTACTGTTCTAATAATTGACAGAAAACTACGATTTTTGTAAAATTTATTTACAAAAAATTTCAAGTCGTTAGGTCAACGTGTTCTCGATTTATTTAAGAGGATGCTCGGAGATTCTCACAATTTTGCTAGAAACGGAGTCGCTCTCCGTCGTGAATGCAATACTTTCCCTCTATAGAAGGGTAAAGAAAAAAATAGTAAATCTTACTACTTTATAATGGGGAAACCGGGACTATTACTAAACTAGTCAATTTCAATTGTAAAAATATTCAATTTAACTACAAAACAGTAGAATTTACTACAAAGTAATTAAATCTATATATGTATATAAAAATAAATCGTGGTCAGTAAGACTATCCATAACTCGGCTGAATATAATCCGATTTGCATGGGGATTTCTTTGTTGGATTCGTATTGAACCAGGTAAAAACACTACGGAGCCGAAAATTGGAAATTTCCACCGGAAAAGTCGGAAAATCTTAAAAAACCGAAATTGGATACTTTCAGGGGTTGGTTGTGGCAGCGGTTTTCTGGCTTGCACTTTCATTAATTCTAAATCAAAAATCCCGATTCTTTTTTCGTTTTGTTGGAAAAGTCGAGAAAAATTTTGGGGAAAAGCGGGAATATCGGAAAAATTGAAATTTGCATTTTGTATGGGATGTTGGTATGGAAGGAGAAAATCTTATATTTGGAAATTGAAAAAAAGATAATTTTGTCCCTCACGATAATGTTATCGCCAACAGATGGCGTTACGCTCTCAGACTCACGTTTGACAGCTGAGAAATATATTCGCTCTTTCCTCATTGATGATCGATGCGAAGAGGTTGTTTATCGATATAGTGCGCAAATTATCGCTGTTTTCCCACTTTTAAATCGTCGAAAGTATTTTATTTTGTGATCAACGAAGTGAATCAAGGTATTTACTCAGTAACCAAGTGAAATTAAATGGATTGGTGTTGAACGATTTGATCATTTAAATTATTCATTTTGTGGAGAACGAATTTAAATAAGGTATTTTGTCACCGACCAATTCGTTTATTAAAAAAAAAATCTATTTGTATGGGAGAGAGAGGTAGGAGTGGTCCAACTGAATAGATAAGTTGTATAAAATCATATTCTAAACAAATTTCGTCTTTATAAACTTTTCGATACGATGCACAGTTTTCGAGAAAATAAAGAAAAAGTATTCAATTTGTATCGGGGAGGGGAAAGAGGTAGTCTAACTGAATTTTGATGTATAGATAAGTTATGTAAAATCATATTCAAAAGACATTTTAGCTTTAGAAATTTTTCAATGCGATTCACCGTATTCGAGAAAATTGCGAAAAAGCTTCATTTAAGGGAATGGTCCGATTTTGCCAGTTCAAGAACTTAGCATTGCCATTTACGAGAAACGCAACTGTAAATATTTCAAATCTCTAGCTCAATCCTTCCGAAAGTTATGATATTCACGGATATATATACGGACAGACGACAGAGAGACAGACGGACAGGCGACAGAGAGACAGAGTGACAGACGGACAGGCGACAGACAGACAGACGACAGAGAGACAGACGGGTAGACATGCCAAAATCAAAATCTTTTGTCATCCCAAAACACCCTGGTGTAGTTCATTTTTGTGTCCAGCGGTTGGTTTGATACATTACAACTAAATTAAATATACTTAAATATGATTCGCATATAGTGTGGAGGTCCCCAATCTGGAGTGCAGGAACAAACTTATTCACCCTTGTTCTGAGATACGGCGTTAGCCCGCTAAACGTAACGCATTCGATTCGATTCGCTACGCGATCGGTGTTCTGAAAAACGGCGTTTGCTGTTTAAAAATACGGCAAACATCGCATGCAAACGCAGTGTCAAAAATCAGCTGGTTTTGTTTGTATCTGGGTTGATAGCCATTTCAGTGCAAGATTTGAAAGTAAAACATGGATTTCACGGTACCAATATATTTATTATTGAGGCAGGAGGAGATAAACTCCATGCGGGAGCAAAGAATTCTTCTGAGAAATTCTTCGAACGTCATGAATTTAAGTGAAGAAGCGTGAGTATATAGAAAAAGTGTAACTTTCAATTCATATAAGTTTTTTTCCTAGCTTTAGGAAGGATTTCGGCTGAGCAAAACATCATTTTTATATATTCTGAGGAAATCTTTTTTTGGTGGTCCCAAGCTGGATAATTTATCCGATATTGATTGCCAGATGGCCTGCACCTCTGCCACTGGTCTCCGTGAATAGCTCTTCGCGATATCAGGGTACTCCTTCATTACATCAATTAAATAGTCGAATTGGGCAGTATTTGTTGAATTTTTATTTCCACTCCTATTTGACAAATACACTTGTTATTTCATACTTAAATATATATTTCCATTATTTTCTACAAACATTTTAATTGATCGCAAAACAAAACCTGAAACTGCCTTCAATATCCACCAAACGCGAGAAAACTCAAGTGAGCAATTTAACCTCAAATATCAGCTCCCGGCGAATCTCAGAACAACGAAAATCGAATCGAATCGAATGCGTTGCTCCGCGTTCAACTCAAGTTGGTGACTGCGTATTCAAGAACAACGAAAATGGAATATCGAGTACTGATCGAGTACATATCGAACAAACTAACGTAACGCCGTATCTCAGAACAAGGGTGATTGAGGTGCGGGAGCGTTTTTATTTTTATTTGTGAGATAGAGTTATAATTTTTTTTTGATTTGTGAGATGGAGTAACGTATAAATTCAAGAACTACTGCACCAACATAGACTATGTATCATGACCTCGGTTTATAGCTAGATGTGGTCGCGGTATCGCCTCCCCTTTCACCCCCTCGCCTGTTATTTTCTGAACCACTAAAGGGATTTGAATACGGTTTTCAGTGTTGGGCAGGTCAATCATAAAAGAAATTTTTCTCCACTCAAACTACTCCGCTCTACATGGTGCGAGCTCCCTCTCCTGCTGTCTACTAAACTACAGAATGGATTTTTACACAATTTTTAGTGTTGGATAGGTTATCTGTCAAGGCAAATTTTCGACCAATTCTCTCCTCAGCTATCTCTGAAACTATTTTATGGATAGTTCAACATATGTTACAACATAAATGCAAAAATCTTAAGGAATTCGCTCTTTTCCCTTTCTTCCAAGCATATGGAAAAAATATTTGCAATTTTCTTGAAAACAGTGCGTCAAACCAAAAAAATTATGAACAAAAAATTATTTGAAATATAATTACTGCATAATTTTTCTATACATCAAAATACTTTTGAAAAAAAAAAGGATTTTTTCATATTCAAAAATTTATTACTACCCGGGCGGGTTCTTGCAAGCTAGTTTCTTATAAAAATTATCGATTTTGATTATTTTTGTAATTGAAATTAACTATTTTAGTATCGTGACTATTATAAAACAGTTAAATTTACTATCTTTTCTCTATTATAAAACAGTTAAATTTACTATCTTTCGTGTACCAAGTTGAATTCCGCAATAGAATTTTTTTAATTTTTTTTGTTGAATCAATTTTAAAATTTGTATTAAATTCAAATACTTATTTAGATGTAGTTGAAAAAAAGATTAAACAAAAAAGAATTTTGTGCTTTTAAGAAATACCATTAAATTGGACAGCAGAGAAAAGAGATGAAGAAAATCAGTTAAAATACCCCTTACGATTGAATAAAAAATATTTTTTCCACATTAAAGATTTTTTTTTTACACATTAAGGAATTTTTCTTTTTCCGCTCGAATGAAAAGAAATCATTTTTCTTAGAAAAGAATGGAAGTTTAACATTTTTATTAAATTTTTAAGTGACATCTACTTGACCCCGCAATTTCTATACAATTCTACAAATAGGGCCTTTCTTTGGAATCTTTTAGCTTCCCCCTGAATACGTCTATTGACAATAGAAAAAAAAAACATAATATAAAAACGTTTGGTCACAAGTCACATTTTTTTTTGTATGGTGTGTATTTGTGTGTGAATTTACGTTGGAGTAAAGGACACTTTTATGGCTTTTGTTATACAAACTTTACAACATATATATAGTATATATATGTGTATATATATAAGTTGACGACCATTTGGCCCATATGGCATGATAATCAATTTGTTGCATTTTATATGTAGTCTGAGCTCTATTCTATTACTATTTTATATTTTTATGATGGAGTCAAACTTCTGAAAACTGTAATATTTGGTAAAACCCTATCTTTCAACAACGCCTTTCCTCAAAATAGGACGAATCTGAGCAAATCCATCGGCTGATTGTATTTTTATGACATTTGATAGATTTTGTAACCGAACCGAGAGTTGCAGAAAACACATTCAAATAAATAGTTCTCTTTATTTTTACTTATTTATTTAAAAAATTGAAATGTTACATAAGTATAAAGCCCAATTCAGACTAACGATTGCGATTACGTTTACGATTACGGTTACGATTGAGCTGCCTCAACCAATGAGATCAAAGCTTTCATGTCTCTACCGTTGAAAGCTTTGACCTCATTGGTCGAGAAGGCTAAATCGTAATCGCAATCGTAATCGCAATCGTAATCGCAATCGTAATCGCAATCGTAATCGCAATCGTAATCGCAATCGTAGTCGTAATCGTAATCGTAATCGTAATCGTAATCGTAATCGTAATCGTAATCGTAATCGCAATCGTAATCGCAATCGCAATCGTAATCGTAATCGCAATCGCAATCGTAATCGCAATCGTAATTGCAATCGCTAGTCTGAATTGGGCTTAATACCCGGTGTCTGAGTTAAAGTTATGGCATACCGAATGTGTTGCGTTATCATATAGCGCGAGTTTTAAAAACAGCCACGAAATTCATAATTTTGCCTAGCACAGTTCTAAACATGGCTAGAAAAGTAGTAGGAAAACTACACGATTAGCAAAATTATTATAATGTTTTGCTGGATAGGTTTTTTGTCGAAAGAGTAAACAGGCTTGCTACTGCTGGCCCTTGGGAACCCAAAAAAGGGTACCGTGTAAAAACTGGAAGGAGCTAGTCACTTTAAAATAAGTTTGGCGTAGGGCTGAAAACTTTGTCTGCAAAAAATGTCGCTTAAGAAAGCTGGAAAAAGCTTCAGACCTGGACTGGATTTATGGTAAAGAATAAGTTATAATCATTCACAAATTTTCTCATGAAACATACCCAAATAGCATCGAAAAGCACGGGTGCATGAGGTTTGTTCTTTGCGACTTAGAAATGCAGCAATTTACACAATCGGGTCTAAATATTTAGACCTAAAATCCACATCGGCCTACAAGAAGTGTAAGAAGTGACGAGAACGGTATACTGATTAATAATGTCTCTGCAAAGCCACAATAGCTTTGATCAGGACATCGATGGGTCACATATTCGTTTTATGAAAATTCTATAGCGATAGAGCAGCATTTAACGGTTGTCGGGTCGATACAGTGATTAGGTGTGGAACCTGAATGTCAGTTTCACTTTGAAGAAGCGTATTATGGGAACAGGGTCGACACGGTTGCCAGTAGAGTTACCTCAAAGCCCTCGCTTTACAAACAAAAGAAAAAAAAAGTCGATGCTTCGTTTAAACGAAAGGTTTCAAGAACTAAATTTCTTATTTCAAGCTAATTTCTTTTTAGGAAGGAAATTGTATAAAAAATGGTAAGGGGACATTTTTGAAACAGCACAATTTTGGGAGAAAGAAAACTCCGCTCGAAGATTTGTGCTATGATGCAAATGACGCTCGCATAAAGCTTGAAGCAGCTAATTTTGTTAATGGGCGCGTTTTTTTTTTGTTGGATGTGAAAAATAATATAATATTTTTGTTATATTATTTTTTGTATAAGCCGAGAAATTCCAATAGGATTTTTCATTTCTAGTAGGTCGAGAAAACCATGAATCAGAAATGGTTCAATGGTTAAACACACAGGGCCTTACCAATGACCCGTGACTAACTTAGTAACAGCTTTTGGTGTGTGCGAAATGGGCTATTTGCTTGCTAATTCTAGTAAGTTTTCACACATTTATGACAGGAAGTTTAAAACTTTTCAATAAAAACTAGGATTTGAACCGAAATTAGCAAGCAAATAGCCCGTTTCGCACACACCAAAAGCTGTTACTAAGTTAGTCACGGGTCATTGGTAAGGCCCACAATCGGTTATCTTCCATATAATACAGAATGCAGGCACACGTAATTAATAAAACGCTTTTTTCCACCTCCTGAAAAATATTGAAAAGTGGAGTTATCTGGGTTTTGCACCCACGTCTTCAATTGCGGCGCGGCAAACCACTGAAAAGTGTTCCTCACTATGGTTGTCATTGCGCATCCCATTGGCGCAACGGCGATGTGCCCGCGACTAAAATCGCTTATCAGCGCGATTTGCATGGTGACGAAATATGTGAATAAAGACAACATGGCTGCTTAAAATACTATTTGGGCATGTTCTCTTAGCAATTAGACAGAGCCACAGCTTTACAGTAATTTGCCGATACCTTGTCCCAATATAACGTGCATATCACTACATTGCAGAAGAAGAGATTTCCTGAATTTCTTATAAATGAAGGAGAAAAATAAATGACACATTTGCTTCAATATGGAATATTTCAACATGAAAACTTCAAGCGGAGTATTGATAGAAATCCTAATTGGAATTCAACAATCTAATTAAAATTAAAATCTAATTAAAATTAAAATCTAATTAAATTTTTTAACCGTTTTTTCTTTTATATTATTTTCCTGAATTTTGGATAAAATCGTAAAATAAAATAATTTTCATTTGCATGGCGGAGGAAAAAAAGTGGTAGAATTTCGCCTATTTCAGAACCCTGCCTTACTTTTTACCCGGCTATAAAAACAGGAGTAATGTCATTAGGGTTTCTGAATGTCTGATTATTTATCACCTTGTGCAAACGAGGTGTAGTTATAAAGCTTAATGGTTCAACCACAATGAAGGCGGCAAGCGACAGCGGCGACGGCGGGCGGCATGGCGTCGACATACATACCGCCGAGCCAGCTACAATGACAACGGGACCGTCGACATATGCTTCTGTCTTGCGAAATCTTGTCAAAACATCTGCATAGAATGTGGCGCCGAATGAGGTGGTTTTCATAAAAAATTTTGGGCGGCGGTAGGAAGTTTGACTTTGTTTCAAACTCGGCGGCGACGGAAAAAGTGCGCTGCCGTTGCCGCTGTATTGTAGCAGCTCTCGTTGCGCTACGTTAGTGCAAAAAAATGCCGCCCACCGCTGCCGCTTGCCGCCTTCACTGTGGTTGAACCATAAAAAAAATCAAACTGGCGGACGCTAGGCACCAAAATCAAATTTAGCGACCCCAAAAATCCCTAGATGAGTTTTTTCCGCAGAATTTGAGGAAAATGATTAGAACGTTATCCTAATAGAATCCTCCGTGATCCTTAGAGAGTTCTTAACCCGTTCGGTACATGTTTTTTTCTATGGGGGTTAAAAATTCTCTCTATACAAATTAATGATGTTTAAGCTATTAATATTCATTTAAAACAAAAAAAAAATTGAAAATGTTTATTTTTATACAAATACGTCCGCTGTAGTCCATCTTTTTACTCAAAAAATCAAAATTGGGTCACAAATGCACTTAAATGTGCTATGAATGAGAATAGAGTGTTGAAAATAAATAAATAATAAGTCAATTCAAATTTCTAACTGCGTTGCCATATGGCATCAAAATACCGAGCGGGTTAATGTCAGAATCGAATTCAGAGACATATGACATTTTTTTCCGAAAAATTTAAGCGAAAGGATAATCAAATCATGTCATCCTTACAGGACCTTTCGTTATTCTCACAAGGACGATTTAGTACAGATTTTGTATTGTTGTCGGAGTTACGTAACACATGGATCAATAAGTCCCGAGACTAACCCAGAGATGATGCTCGTAGTAAACCAGTAACCACGTCTTTCTAGAGTACTAACCTTTGCTTGAAACGTGTCAAAATTTTAAGTCGATCGGACCAGAAACAGCTGAGTTATCGAGGTTGGAGTAAAGTCGTTTTGTAGTTTGTTTAAAAAATGGAAAAAACCGAGTTTCGTGTTCTGATAAAACATTGTTTTTTAATGGGTAAAAACACCGTGCAAGCGAAACAATGGATTGAAAAATGTTACCCGGACTCTTGTCCATCAAAAGCAACGATTTGTCGGTGGTTTGCCGAGTTTAAACGTGGTCGTACCGACACAAATGACGCGGAACGCTCGGGTAGACCTGTGGAAGCCGTTACACCGGAAAATGTGAGTGAAGTGACAAAAATTATAATGAAAGATCGTAAAGTGAAGCTCCGTGAGATTGCTGAGATAACACAGATATCATATGGAAGTGCATTTACTATCCTTCATGAAAAATTGAGCATGAAAAAGGTTTTTTCCAAGTGGGTGCCGCGATTGCTTTCGATGGAACAAAAACAGCAACGAGTCGATGATTCAGAAAGCTGTTTATCGCTATTTACTCGCAATAAAAAAGATTTCTTGCGTCGTTACGTGTCCATGGACGAAACATGGATACATCACTACACTCCAGAGTCGAAGCGGCAGTCATCTGAGTGGCGCACAGCTGGCGAAAGCCGTCCGAAGCGTCCGAAAACGCAGCAGTCAGCTGGCAAAGTCATGGCGTCAGTTTTTTGGGATACGCATGGCGTGATTTTCATTGACTACCTCGAAAAAGGTAAATCGATCAACAGTGATTATTATATTGACTTGCTGGTGCGTTTGAAGGAGGAAATCGCAAAAAACGACCGCACATGCAGAGAAAAAAAATCCTTTTTCACCAAGACAATGCACCCTGCCACAAGTCGATGAAAACAATGGCAAAATTGAACGAATTGGGCTTTCATCTGCTGCCCCACCCCCCATACTCGCCAGATTTAGCCCCCAGTGACTACTGGCTCTTTGCTGATCTTAAAAAAATGCTCCAGGGAAAAAGATTTGGCTCAAATGAGGAGGTCATCGCTGAAACTGAAGCTTATTTTGAAGCGAAAGATAATTTTTTTTTATAAACATGGTATTGAAAAATTGGAAAAGCGTTGGAACGATTGTATCACCCTAAAAGGTGATTATATTGATGAATAAAAAAAAATTTGGCAAAAAAAATGTTGTTTTCATTGTTAGTCTCGGGACTTATTGATCCATGTGTTATGTGTGCAAGATTTCAAGTCAATCGGATGAGTGGAAATCGGACGAGTTCCAAGATTTGATGATTTCTACAATTAACATTTGTTTTGTGTTGCCTTTAATTAGTCATGAAGTTTTATCTGTTAATATGCTATATGTCCAGTGCACTGTGAGATTCTGTTCTTATTACCATGTAGGTTCAGTAGTTTCTGCCTCAAGGAAGAGACGAAGCCCTCGTCAGAGAGATTACTGTCACTTGCCTGCTTTCTTTTCCAGATATTGTTTATTTAATTGATATATCATGTGAGAAGTATGTGATGTGATGTGGTTCATCTCCTCCTCCGGATGATTACGATGTTTACTATGACGAAATTTGACTCTTCCCCCCTTTTTCAAACAAATGCAAAAGTTGTTTGCGATTTCCTCAAAATCGGTGTGTCAAATCGTAGGTGGTTTGTATAATGCCGGAGGGAGAGGTTTGAGTGGGAGAAAGTTTTTCCTGTCAGAAGACCTGCCCTACATTAAAATCCGGATCAGAATCGAGCTAGTACTTAGGAATATACTAAGATAGCGGATTCGTATTATAGGGGAGTTATAAAAGTTTGTTCAGAGTAAAAAACAACTGGAAAGTTGGAAAAAAAAAAAATATTGGTCAGAAAAATCCGACTGAAAATGAAACCGGAAAGATTCAAAAGGTTGTATAGAGGTTGTTTGTTTCTTTTTAGGTTTTTTCCAGGTTTTCTTTTCACTTTTTTTTTGATTTTTTAATTAACATTTTTTCGCTCCTATTAAAATCTCTAAATAAATTCATGTTCAAGAACAGACATTTAAAAAATCAACGTTTTTTTTATGTAGAAACACTGTTATAATCAATGTTGCATTCGAGAATTTCATCTAAACTTTGCGAATAGAATATTAATTATTATATGCCCTATATTTTTTCAAAAATGATATAAGCATAAATGATATAAGCAAGGGACTACAGTATTTGCATGTCTAAAGTTTTGCTGTCTGAAGAAATCGCAATATGTTACAAATCGTATAAGGAGTACATCTTAATCCATCCCATTTTTGTTTTAAACACTAATAGTATGCCAGCAGCAGAGTTTTTAGATTTTTCTGCTAAAAATCTTGATGAGTTCTTGGTGGAATGATGTAATCACCACCCTTTATAAGTTGATCATTAAATATTCGTTCGACAAAGCAATCGGTAAACGCATATAGAATACCTTTATCTGGCATCGGTACAAATCACACACCCTCTTTCTAAGTATACGAGAATGTGGAAAGGAACTCAAAAAAACGGAAGAAAAGGTCGTCGTTTTTCTATTTCTATCGAATCGTATCTGTTATACTATTTATACGATATATTAAATGTGTATTAAAGAACAGGAAATGAGTGTAATTTTCCAAAGAAAGAGCCTTGATGAATTACGGACACAGTTAAGTGAATACATCAATATAAATTGATAGAAATCAAACAATCATATACAAAAGTACGATTGTGTCGTGTTTTCCAATAAATGTTACCCAAATAATTGATTTGAATAAATAATTAAAAAACAAATTTTTTCCCCTAAATACCATATTATTATCATAACGTTCAATCATATACAGCGTCTTCGTTTCTTCAAATAACGAATATTTTGTCATTTCCATATAAAACACTATAATCATTATTTTTATATTAATAAAACGTAGTTGCTTATTTCTATGCTTACAAGCATTTTCTATGATTACAAGTGAAAAAAAAGCTAACTGGATATGTCCTTAGAACCCGTAAAACAAAATAAATGCATACACTGAAATTTCGATGATGTATACCCTCAGTACTGCATACCCCTCGATATTGTATACATCAAATTTCGTTTTGATGTCACACTCACAAGCAAAACCTACGGAAGTGTCACTCTCTGATTTTAATTAAATTTGTAGCACTTGGAAAACAACACGACAGGTATTTATACTTTCTTATACGAAGTGTTACAAAAATGTCTGTCTGTCAGTCTGGCGATTTACTCTTAAACTACGCGTTTTTCAGTAGTTTTATGTATGAAAGGAGTTGGAGACAATCAAATTTCCTACATTTTCGAGATATACCGTTATTTGAAAGAAATCAGTCGTTTGCGGGTATCTCGAAAAGTACGGTTTTTTTTCTGGCGCAGTATGTGATGAATTGAAGAGAATAATATTTGCCACAATCTTGACTTTTGCTGTTATCCGGTATTTTTTACCGTTATTGCGATAGTTTCATTAAAAAAGTAGATTTTTACAAACTAACGGTTGCTTTGAAAACTCAGTTAACTCTAATCAGCTCACGGTAATTTTTTCCTTAATCCACGCAGGCCGAAAAAATAGAATTTAATAAAAAAAAAAGTTTTGTCAGTTTGCAGTTTTTAATTCAGTTAATAATATTTATAAACATATATATATATATATGCATATATATAAATATATTTCGTTTTTAAATAGTATTGACATAAAAAACAAAGTCAAGGAGCATGAATGTAATAACTTTCTTAACATTCGTAACAATGAAACTGCAACAGTGACTCAAAGTCACCGGGTGTGCGGATTAGGGTTAAAGAAAAAATTAAAGAAAATTCTCTACTTTTTTTTCCTTTTCCGTAAATCGATATCTTTTACCATTATCGAGATATTTCAAATTTCATAAAAAAAAATATTTTTTTGTAAACTAATATTTTATTCGTTACACTCTAAACACTACGCTCTTTTCCCAGTAAATTTCCCAGTAAATTTCCCAGTAAATTTCCCAGTAAATTTCCCAGCGAAATTTTACTTGGGTTTTACTAGAGAAACGTGTAAATATTCTTTTTTACTGTTTTCCCAGTAAAATTTACTGAACGACGGTAAAATTTACTGAAACGCAGTCAATTTTACTGATAATACAGTGGATTTTTACTTGGGAATCACTGATTTGATCCCAGTATTTTATATTTTCCCGTTTTCCAAAAAAATTTACCTGATTTGATTCTGACACCTTACTGTTTCGTCCCAGTAAAATTGTCATCGTTTCACCCCACTACAGGTCACTCACATTTAGAATCCATTTCTCAACTGGTTTCCATAAACTAACGGTAAATGAAGTGGTCGACAAACGAAGAAGACTCGAGTTCGAGCCTCGTAAGAGATTTTTTAAGACTACATTCTCATGTTAAATAAAATATTGCTAACAAAAAAAAAATATTTAATCATACTAATATATAAAAATGAGTTGGTGTCTGTCTGTCTGTTCCTCTTTCACGCAAAAACGGCTGAACCGATTGACTTGAAATTTGGCATGAGTGACTGTGGTAGTTTTGGTTTCAACATAGGCATAGGAAAAAGTAGTGCGAGCGGTGGGGGGGAGTAAGGGGAGGGGGTAAAGTGATTTCGAAACTTAGTTTTTGCGCTATGTTACTCTTTCGCGGGGACACTACTGAACCGATTGGCCTGAAATTTGGCATAGATGTTCGTCGGGGGTCCAGCCCCAACATAGACCCATTAAAAAGTAGCCCGAGAGGTGGGGGACTAAGGGGAGGGGGTAAAGAAAATCCGAATCTTTTAAAGAAAAGCACGGACAATTTATTCTATCTAATTTATTGCCAATTGAATTTTGTTTTCTTAGATTTTGTTCTACAGACGCTTTTAGCCGGACGTAGCCGTGTCCAAATTCTAGAAATTAGGTTTGAAAGTACAAAAGTGTTGCTAAAACCAAAATTCTAAAAAGCATCAGAGTGGTTTTTGAGATTTTACTGTGATCCCAGTAAATTTTAGTAGGATTCCTAGTAAAAATTACTGTTATTCTGGTTCTTTCCAGTTTTCCAGTATGAGAATTTTACTGGGAGTAAAATCCAATATTTACTGACAGGAACAGTTTATTTACTGGGAGAGAACAGTTAAATTTACTGTTCTTCACCGTGGTTGCCTTTTCACTGGGCCCTCAGTCAAATCTGGTTTAGAGTTCAAGTTATAGTGTAAATTATGCAGAAATGTAGATTTTGTATAAGAAAGTCATGTGCTGTGCACATTGGATATTTTTTTTTTATAAAAATGACTCTCATATTTTGCCACTATACTGTTTTTCGCGTGAATATGGGACTGGAGCACGAGATTTGGGGAAGATGGCTCACATATGTTTTTTTTTTCGTGTAAGATGGCGTTTTATGAGGCAAAAATCTTTAACTCAATAAACATTAACTTTTTTTTTGCTCAACAATATGTTCTTCGACTGCCGTTCAAAAATTTTTTTAAATGGACCAATATATATTTGTGCGAATATAACTTGTTGTTTTAGATTTTTCCCTCTAACGTGAAACTCCAACGCGACGTTTCATAAAGAATTCCTGAATAGGCCGCAAAAGCTAAAAATAAGACATAAAAGGTCGTTAAGAGACCGGAAAACATCATTAACACTAGGAGACTCAATAAGCCTTATTTTTTAATACGGCTTATAATACGAGAATGGGCAAGTATAAATATTTCGTATTTCCATCACATGATAACTGTCGACAGAAGTTCAGGCAGCATTCTAACACTCAATCCAAATGGTCTGCTATTTCCTGCCAAATTTTTGTTATGACCTGAGAACATCCGGTCTGGATAGTATCGATTTGCCTCCCTAGAAAAATTAACATTCCGCACATACCTACCATCACAACAAGCAAATGTATTGAAGTTATTTAAAGAATAAATAAGGTACTGTTTTAAGCACAACAATAGGTATATATATATAAGTTCATTGGAATATCAAATAGGAATGGGAACAAGTTTAGAAAATTTCATTTGGACTCAGTATATTTCACATAGCCGTTGCGTGCCAATAGCCACAAAAATGGACTAAACCACAAACTTATTTACGAAAATATGGAAAGTTTACATGCATATACAATACCACTAAGAAGATGATGGTTGGACTAAAATTTTTCACTTTTTGTCCTTCGAATAGCATGCCGGAAGATCTCGATAACGAATGACCGAAACGTTAGTGGCCAAGAATCAATTCTCCGTTTCAGTGGTTTCAATTGCCTTACCATAAATCAAATGCTAATGAGTGGAGCTGCGTAACAAGTTGGAAAATCCTTTGTCCTTTGTCCAACAAAATAGAGTCGGAATTGACATTTTAACTTAGATCGAATTATACCCACTTTTCCCCATATATATTGTATATATCTATATTCTTTATCAGTTTTTGTTTAAATTAACTTTACGATAGGTAAGTATTCGTTTTTTTTTGTTCCATACTTTACCTGCTTTGTTATATTAATTTACATAAAAAGGAAAATCATAATTATCGGATTTCAATTGTTCGTTTCTCATGGCTCTCATAATTCTTATAATTTAGATTAATGTAATAATACACTAAAAATTATTAATCATGTTGTTGAGCCGTTTTCGAAAACATACATATTTCGTTTTTAAACTGAATTCTTTTAACGCCTTTCCGAATGACTTGCTATTCGCAATAATAAATATATACATAAGTAATAAAAGTAAGTATGGAAATTTCATCACACTACTCAGCATATGAATCTTATTATTTGCTAAATCAGATCAGGTTATATTGCTGTAAGAATACACCAAAACCTTGATTTGCGTCGTTAACTGGGATCAGAGGAAGACGCCGCAAATCGAATTTCCAATTTTACTATTTTGCGTTTAACGATTGAATCATTTCGGATTCAAGGTTTTAAAACCCAGAGAAAAATAATATTAAATCTATTTTATGATTGTGAAATTGGGATCATCACCAAAATAGTTATTTTCAATTAAAAAAAAAATTTAAAAAAATTTTTTTTTTAAAAAAAGCTTTTATTAAAAAAATGTACTAAAAAGAAAAAAATAATTTTCTGGACGCTGTGTATCACAAATATAAAAGCTTTTAAAAAGCGAGATAAATTTTTATTTTATTGTTTTATGCTTTATCTCGCTTTTTAAAAGCTTTTATATTTGTGATACACAGCGTCCAGAAAATTATTTTTTTCTTTTTAGTACATTTTTTTTAAAAAATCTTTTTTAATTTTTTTTTATTTTGTTCTTTTTAGTCTTCGAATATATATCCTTACATTTGAGATGTCCTTACAGGCTTTTTAACTTGAGAATCGTATTCAGCGACCCCAAAAACCCCCAGAATAGATTTTTTCCCGGAAAATTTGGAGAAAGGGATAATCACGTTATCCTTACAGGACCTTCCGTTATCCTTACAGACTTTTTAATGGCAGATTCGGATTCAGCGACCCCAAAAACTCCCAGAATAGATTTTTTTCCGGAAAATTTGGAGAAAAGGATAATCACGTTATCCTCACAGGACCTTCCCTTATCCTTACAAGGACGAAGTAGAGAAAATATTGTTATTGTCATCGGACTTATATAAGTGAATCGGATGAGTGGAAGTGGGTCAAAATTTGATTGCAAGATTTGACCCTGAGAAACTCACAGACAAACTCACAGACAAACAAGATACCGAGCTAAATAAAAGCTTTTAAAATAGTTAATTTGAATTGAAAAAATAGTCAATTTAACTAAAGGATCTTTTAATAAGGACGCTCGATTTTTAAATGTAAATAAGTTATGTGTGAGATATCAACTCAATTTTTTTTTTGTTTGAAAGGATATTTTATGCCATTAAGTACGGAATATAACGTCGTTCAAATGTCCGCTGCGGCTTTGCTTGGTGGCACGTATTCGGGAGATCCAATTTTCGATGACTTTGTTGCATAAATCTGACTGAATTTGCTGGATGTTGTTCGTCATGTTGGCTTTGAGGGCATCACTTGTTTGCGGTTTATTCGCATAGACCTGCGATTTAAGATAGCCCCAAAGAAAGACGGTGGCCAGTGCACGTCGCGACCGCACGAGATAACCATGCCCTCAAATCGCTCGTGCAGAATGTCCACCGTCGCATGCGCTATGTGGCATGTAGCACCGTCCTGTTGGAATCACATGTTGTCGGTATCCATATCATCCAGTTTAGGCCACAAGAAGTTACTTATCATCGATCTGTAGTGCTCACCGTTGACGGTTATGGCGATACCAGTTTCTTTTTGGAAGAAGTCTGGATCGATGATTCCGGCAGATCAACTCTCTGCACTAAACTGTGACTTGCATTTGGTGCTGGTGTATCTCGTGTGGATTGGTATCGCCCCAAATCCGACAATTTTGCTTGTTCATATATCCATTCATCCAAAAATGAGCCCCGTCGCAAAAGAAGATTTTTTTGGCGGAACGTTTCTCGAACGGAGCATTGATTTTGAAAATAAAATATTATAATTTGCACACGTTGTTCAACTCTATAACCTTCCATGGTGACTTGGCATACACTACTAAACAATTCACAACAAATTTGACAGATGTTGCTTTAACAACATGGCCGCTATAACCTAACAAACTTCGGGCGTCCTTATTGGAAGACTTTTTATTTAAAAAATATAAAAAAAAAATTGGAAAACAAGTTTTCTAGTCTTATACAAGTATAAAAATAAGTTTTTCCACTAATGTTGTAGGGTTTCACGAGATATGTCCTTTAAAAAATTAATAAATATGCGCCGCGGGAGATTTTTTTTTTCGGTCTTCAGTACCTTGGCAAAGATTATTCATCAGTTCGCAAACAGTTTCTAAAAAAAAAACCCCCACTATGGTAGTTTGAAGGTGTTTAGCAGAATTCTGCTGTATTCGGTGTGTACAAATTGTTATTATTTTTTGATACTCCGAACAGCCGGCGGATTTTATTTCGGCTGAAATCGGCTATATCTAAAATCCTTTTCAAACCATTTTTACTTCCAATTATCTTCCGGATGAGCCACTCATGAGCAACAATGATCCTCTCCATGATCTATCAGCATATTTCTAGTAGTTTTCATTTGTCGCAATGGACAACATCTTTTGTTTTAAATGTACCGTAAGAGAAACTGTAATCCCTTCAGAAATGCATCAAATAATTGTCATTTGAAGGTCAAAACTGATTTAAAGTGTTTAAAGGGTATATTAACTTTGCCTCACCGTTTGTAACGCCAAGATCCCGTCATCACACACAAAAATGAATTACACCAGTGTGTTTAGAACATAGTCGGGCGTTTTCAATTCCCATTCAATTTCAATTCCCATTCACTTACTGAATGGTATTTGAAATTTTTACTCCATTACCATTCAGTAGTGAATGGTAATGGCCAAAAAATTCAACTCTCCATTCACTGAATGGGAATGTCAATCCATTTCCATTCCCATTCGATTTGAGTTGAGATTTTATGATTTTAAGTGAATGGTAATTCAATTTAGTCAAATGATTTTTTTATATGGAAAAATGCTCGAAATCGATCGAAATGAGGGAAAAGTTAATTTGCCTCAAAACGACAGGACCGATTTTTATGATCCATATCACATTGGATAGAGATCAGTGTGGCCTATAGTACTAGATATGAGGCATTCTGGAAAAATCAAAATGGCGTCTGTTAGACGCCATTTTGTCCAAATTACCCCTATAAAGGCCCATCAAGATGGGTATCAAATGAAAGAGCTCTGGAAGAAACTTACAAATATCTATATCATGGGTACCAAAAAAGCAAAATGGCGGCTGTTAGACGACATTTTGTCCAAATCGCCTCAATAAAGACCCATCAAGATGGGTGTCAAATGAAAGAGCTCTGGAAGAAACTTACAAATATCTACATCATGGGTACCAAAAAAGCAAAATGGCGGCTGTTAAACGCCATTTTGTCCAAATTACCCCAATAAAGGCCCATCAAGATGGGTATCAAATGAAAGAGCTCTGGAAGAAACTTACAAATATCTGTATCATGGTTATCAAAAAAAAAAGAAAATGGCGACCAAACACCGTAATAAAGACTTATTAAGATGGGTATCAAATGACAGAGTTTGGGAGGAAACTTATAAATCCCTGTATTTTTTTTTTTTTAAGAAACAATTGACTTAATATTTTGTTTTATTCAAATTTCCGTTCATGAAAAATTAGTGATTATGAAAGTAAATTTGAATAAAACAAAAAATTAAGTCAATTGTTTCTTAAAAAAAAAAATACAGGGATTTATAAGTTTCCTCCCAAACTCTGTCATTTGATACCCATCTTAATAAGTCTTTATTACGGTGTTTGGTCGCCATTTTCTTTTTTTTTTTGATAACCATGATACAGATATTTGTAAGTTTCTTCCAGAGCTCTTTCATTTGACACCCATCTTGATGGGTCTTTATTGAGGCGATTTGGACAAAATGTCGTCTAACAGCCGCCATTTTGCTTTTTTGGTACCCATGATGTAGATATTTGTAAGTTTCTTCCAGAGCTCTTTCATTTGATACCCATCTTGATGGGCCTTTATTGGGGTAATTTGGACAAAATGGCGTTTAACAGCCGCCATTTTGCTTTTTTGGTACCCATGATGTAGATATTTGTAAGTTTCTTCCAGAGCTCTTTCATTTGACACCCATCTTGATGGGTCTTTATTGAGGCGATTTGGACAAAATGTCGTCTAACAGCCGCCATTTTGCTTTTTTGGTACCCATGATATAGATATTTGTAAGTTTCTTCCAGAGCTCTTTCATTTGATACCTATCTTGATGGGCCTTTATAGGGGTAATTTGGACAAAATGGCGTCTAACAGACGCCATTTTGATTTTTCCAGAATGCCTCATATCTAGTACTATAGGCCACACTGATCTCTATCCAATGTGATATGGATCATAAAAATCGGTCCTGTCGTTTTGAGGCAAATTAACTTTTCCCTCATTTCGATCGATTTCGAGCATTTTTCCATATAAAAAAATCATTTGACTAAATTGAATTACCATTCACTTAAAATCATAAAATCTCAACTCAAATCGAATGGGAATGGAAATGGATTGACATTCCCATTCAGTGAATGGAGAGTTGAATTTTTTGGCCATTACCATTCACTACTGAATGGTAATGGAGTAAAAATTTCAAATACCATTCAGTAAGTGAATGGGAATGGAATTTTGAATGCATTCAATTTTGAATTGAATCCGCCCAACTCTGGTTTAGAATGATAAAAAAAATTGAATTTTGCATGTCCATCCGTCTGTCCGTCTGTCCGTCTGTTGCATGTCCACCCGTCTGTCCGTCTGTTCGTTAATGGGAAAAAATGGACCATTAGAGGAGGGGGGGGGGGGGTATCCCCCTACGAACGAAAACGGTTTTTTGTGAATATCTCAAAAACTGTGCATCTTATCAAAAAAGTCCAAGAACAAAAGTTATTTATGATATGATTCTACATAAAACTCCCATACATCAAAATCCGATTGAAATAAATTTTAAAAAATCTTTGACTTCAAAGTGGAATTTTGGTACAACTGTTCGAATTTTGATACGAATATCACCATACGGGTCTCCAATGATTGCCAGATTGGCAATTATAGCTTTTGTTATATTTATCTGTTCATTTGGTAAGTACTTAAAAATAGACAAATTGTTGGTTTCATGAAATTTTTGTTTTTATTTCAGGAACAAGCGAAATGAATCAGAGGAGACTGAAAAAGCAAATTGTTAAATGAAAGTACTAACAATCTATTTAATAATAACAGTTTTAATTTGATTTATATGTAGTGTTGTGTCGAAATCTTTGGTCATGATTACATTTACGATGTTTTTGAATATTAAATTGATTACATCATTAATGTAGTCCTTGATGATTTCACTAATGATCACCTAAATGACCGCTATATAATTTTGGAATGCACTCTTCATTACCTTTCATTTGAGGTACCACACATCCCCCTACCACCCCCCGGAAAAAAGTTTCATACAAAGTTTAGGGACCCCTGGAGGGGTCAAGAGGGGCGAGCGACGGCTAAAAATACCCATTTTGGATAGGAAATGCTTCTTTCTACCCCTCCCTATACACGATAAATCTCTAGCGTCATTGTCGCTAAACTCTTGCCCAAAATGGTGTAAACAATGCTATAATTGCTTTCCTATATTTTATAGGAACTTTTCCTATGCGGATTTTTCCGTGCACGATGAATATTTTGTCAGGGTATAGTATTATTCTGATGACGGAACCAGTTTGTTCATCAGAATGATCATGGAAAGCCATACGAAAAGTCATCGAGAGGCTCCTCGATTCGGACTAACACCAATAGAGAACGCCTTATGTATATTAAGGTAAATAAGTGACCTCGGGTGACATTCCCTATCGCTTTTCACTGAAAAGGTCAGTGTTTGGGTCATTTAAAATTCATCGATGACTTCGTGATGACTTTCTTAGCAGGGTTGTCAATGGCTGCCATTAGGGTTGACATAAATACCACTTGGGAAACGAGTGAAAGTTTATGGAAGGTTGTAAATAAGGAAACCTCGAATCGATGAATTTCTCTAATTGCTTTTATTAACAAAGTCATCATATTATTCGTCAAAAATAGTTACACTGTAATAATGAAATACCCAAAGGACAATACTTCAAATATATGTTTATTAAACTAAAAATTCCTGTTCGGTAACATTAATAGATAGGCACAAACAATATAATCTTAGCTAAACAGGAAATAGAACAAGTTTGTCAAGTCTTTTATAGACTGTGTAAATGTTGCTATAGGGATTGCTTTTTCGAGAACAATTATGTGTCATTTGCAAACAAACAAGAATTAAGACATGAGTATGTGGTCATGTTGTGAAGATGTTCAAGACTGAAAAAGAATAGCAGAATAAATATTTACATTTTATGTCAAAACATTTTCTCTACAGAAATAGTTGTAGTAAGAAAGGTTTTAAGGATCTAGTCTTTAAAAAAAGCAAGTATTTAGATAATGTACGTCTTAGTTTTTAGGTCACGTAATTCAGATAAATAAAGTCACATTGGTTTAATGTTGATATCGATTTTTAAAGTAAGTTTCATCTATATTTTTAAAAATAGTTTTATCAATTTTTTTCCACGTTTTGCCAATATCATATAAGTAATGCCATCTCACAGTTCCATTTAGGATTCTATATAAGATGTATAGGGCATGTTGGGAATACTCTACCATTTAAAACCCACACGGGTAATCATAGGGAAATAAAAACAAAAACATCAGTGTGCACGGTGGAACATTTTGGTCGAATTTATAAGCTTTTTAAGTTCACACATTTATCATGACTAAATTAAGTTAAAATTTTTAACCAAAAAGTTAAAAATTTGTAAACGACAAAATCACAAAGCCTTTCTCAACCAAATAGTATAAATTTTAATTTTTCTGGTTGAATCTATAACCAAAACATAACAAAAGCTATAATTGCCGGGGAGCAATCGTAAAATACTTTAAATGACGGCAGACAAAGTTTTCATGAAAAACATCCATTGTATGGGAGGGGTGGTGAAAGATTTTTAGTATGAAACGGGCATGTAAAATCATATTTTAAATACATTTCGTCTTTATAATTTTTTAGATATTATACACCGTTTTCGAGAAAGTAGAAAATAAGTACCGTAAAACGAGGTGACTTTGGCCCTTGGCGGGTGACTTGGGCCCAACAAAAAAGTTTGTCATCCCAATATGAGGCGTTAAAAGCTAGAGTGGACCAAGCCACATAATCGAGTTTTTGAAGCTTTTCCACTTTTGTACTATTATTTACTGTAAATTTTTGTAAAAAAAATTTGTGTGGACTTTATTACTCAATGTTGAAATGTTCTTTTGTGCATCCAAACATTTTTATCGACATGTGGGTTGGTCCACTCTAGCTTTTAACGCCTCATATGGCCTACATTTCTCATATTACCGGTTTTTATTTTTTACTAGTATCTTCGTTGCAATAATTCGTTTTCAAATAAATACCGGTAATTGCTTGCCGCGCAAAATCGTGTGAGTCATAGTGCATGTAGTATTATTAGTTGAAAATGAAACGTACACTATTGATTCAAGGGGTGAAAATGTCTTTCTAAAAAAAACATACAATGGGACAAAGTCATCCCAACCACTGGGTGACTTTGGTCCAAGCGAAAATCAAATTCTGCAAAGAGCGGAACATAAAATGTTATTAATATTTTCCGCAATTAACGTTTAGAAAGGTCTAACAAAGAAAATAAATACAAAAAACTATGGGTATTTACGTACAAAGAAAAAATATAGTCGAAAAATTATTAAGACATGTTTTTTTGGGCCAAAGTCACCTCGGTATTCAAATTGTATGGGCGAAGGTCGAAAGAGTAGACCAGCTGGATTTTGAAGTATAGATAAGTTATGTAAAATCATATGCTAAACACATTTTATGTCGATAAATTTTCCAATACCACTCACCGTTTTCGAGAAAACTGTAAAAAGCCGGTTCGGTTGTATGGGGGAAGGGGTAATGGAGTAATGTAATTTTGCCCGTTCCAGAACTTTGCCTTGCCATTTACAACGAAAAAGTATTAAAATCAATACTTTATCTGGATTACGTTTTAATAAAAAAAGATTAACCCAGCGATTCTCAACCTGTGGGGCGCGCGTACATTTAAGGGGGGGCGCGAGCATATCCAAGACAAAATATTTAAAAAAGTTTATTAATTAACTGAAAGGAAAGTACATACCCACATACAAAACAAAATACATTTCGACATAATATTTAATAATTAACTTATTAACTTACGCTTGGAGCCCAATGAACGCGAAACCAACGCAACTACAACGCTCTGAACTGTCAGGCAGTGCAAAATTCTAGCGGCAGAGCACAATGGCAGCTCGTGAAGTAGTACAAGTGACATAATATAAAGTGGTATAAACTTGGAAAAATTACAAAAACGGATAATTTTGAAGCGATAATTTGCTTTGTTGGTCTTTATCTTTGTTATTTGCACTAAGGCTATCAATTTTTCCTCGAACGACATTTTTCCAACATCACTTTATGAACTGTCAACGCAGAATTCTGCGGCAAAGTTAGAAGTTTGCAAACTTTTGCGTTGCGGTTACGTTGTAGCTGCGTTCTATACGTTAACTGTGCTCACTTCAAACAATTTGTGGGAACCAAACTTTTAAGTGACAGTTTCTGCGCCAGTTTCGCGTCGGTTTCGCGTTCATTGTGATTTCAGGGTTAAAACAACTTCTCGCGAAACCGCAAAAATGACGCAAGAGCAATAAAAAGGCACCGGATTCTTGTTTTGGCAACGCTGAGGATCGGTTTTGCCAAATGTCAATAAATTACTGTTTTCTTGGTAATTTGTGTTTAAAATTAGGGTAGTAGTGTAGGTTTAGAACCAAAATACTCAAATTACGTTATTATTGTATACATTTTATTGTATGCAGGGGGGGGGGCGCGATGACAATTTTGATTGAAAATTGGGCCGCGAATACTGAAAGGTTGAGAAACGCTGGATTAACCCTTTCAGACCTGATGTCCCACCAGTGGGACAATTCCTCAAACTAGTTTTTACAGCTATCCGACGTTGAAATTACTGTTTAAATCCTTGAATGAGCCTTTTGTTAATTACTCAACTCCGTAAAAACCAATTACCTGACTTTTTTGTCAGAAATATTTCATATTTTGTCGGAAGCAAACAAGTACGGTTTAAAAAAAATTGAAATTTAAGCTGTTTTTGATCTCTAACATAAGAATGTCACATCAAAAAAATTATTTCACCGCCAGAAATAATTCAGGTCTGAAAGGGTTAAAAAAATACAATACCAAAAACATTAAAATTTAGCCCAAAAATGTTTGCCATGTAGATGCTACCAGTAAGAGTTATTATTATTTGCCAGATTTTTTTAGTGAGAAAATACAAAATTCAAAACCAGCGTTTTTGTTTTTGACATTTTTTTCATAATTTTTCTAATCATATCAAGGCTTTCTTTTTGAAGTGAAAACTTCTTTAGCGGCGTTGTGAGTGATTTCAAACTCGATGAAACGAAAAAGCGACAGTAAAAAGAGATAGGATATTTTAGCCTGCGAGAAAATGAGATAGAATACAGATGGGTGCCGGTCAATTTATCGTAAACAAGAGTGATGGATAGGGGGAAGGGAAAGGGGGGAAGGGAGAAGTGGTGCGAAGGAGGAAGTGGAGAGAGGAGGCGATAAATTACTGATGTTTCGTCATACATTACAATATATACATATCTATATATATAAAAATGGATGTTTTATTGTTTGTATGTTTGTCTGTCTGTCTGAGATTACAAAACTGAAAAACTACTGGACCGATTTTTATGCGGTTTTTTGCAAAATGATCTGTGTTGCCAGGAGCAGGTTTTTAGCTATGTAGATTTTCAAAATTCGAAACGGAAGGTCCTGTAAGGATAATTAAAATATCCTTTTTCTCATTTTTCCCCGGAAAAATTTGCATTATAGGGTTTTTGGGGTCGCTGATCACGAATCCGGTATTAGATTTTTGAAATTCGAAACGGAAGGTCCTGTAAGGATAATTAAAATATCCTTTTTCTCATTTTTCCCCGGAAAAATTTGCATTATAGGGTTTTTGGGGTCGCTGATCACGAATCCGGTATTAGATTTTTGAAATTCGAAACGGAAGGTCCGGTAAGGATAATGAAAATATCCTTTTTCCCATTTCTCCCCGGAAAAATTTGCATTATAGGGTTTTTGGGGTCGCTGATCACGAATCCGGTATTAGATTTTCAAAATTCGAAACGGAAGGTCCTGTAAGGATACCGCAAATATCCTTTTACCCATTTTTCCCCGGAAAAATTTCCATTTTAGGGTTTTTGGGGTCGCTGATCACGAATCCGGTATTAGATTTTCAAAATTCGAAACGGAAGGTCCTGTAAGGATAATGAAAATATCCTTTTTCCCATTTTTCCCCGGAAAAATTTGCACTATAGGGTTTTTGGGGTCGCTGATCATGAATCCGGTATTAGATTTTCAATAAAAATATAATATGACTTTTGAACTTGGTACCAATATTATAATAAATAAACGCTTTAACTATCCCACACCTGATACCACATTCGTCTCATTCTCTCGCTGTTTAGTTTTCCTAAGGTTTCACTTCTACCACGTGTGCACTGCACACACATGTTTTTTTTTTTATTGTTGTGACAACTTCAGTGAAGAAAATTTAGCTAATACTTAAACGGGGTAATTATGATAAGGAAAAAATATTTATGTAACACCAGTGATACATTATGCAGGATAGGGTTAAAAAGAAACCAGCTAAAAGAAGACCAAGTCTAACTTGATAAAATAACAACTATGAAAATGTTTTTAATGTGTTTGAGAGGGGAGCGAGGAAGACTATGACGTCTCATACGTCGCAGTCAGATAGGTCAAGGAACATACGGATAAAAGTACGGATCGAAGAACGAAATTCCCTTATTCAGATTCCTTTGTTTCCTGGTCCGAACCGAATCCAAAGAAATATAATATTTTGAGAAATAGCTATTATTAAATTTTTATTATACATTTTAACACAATAATTACACGTGCGTTGAAATGCGCAGCATCCGTAAATGGTCAATTTGAATCTACTAAAACATTGATAATAGAAAATGGTAAAAAATTTATTTCATTCTGTTCTATTTATATGAGATATTCGTAACATAAAAATTTTTCTCGAATGGTCTGTAAGAGTATACGTAAAACGGACTTAGCAAGTTTAAAACATGTTCAACCCGAAATCACATCTATGGAAATTCGATAACAGTGTTTGGAGGATAAAGGATTTAAATAGCTTACGCCAGGATTTTTATGTTTTATTGTTTCAAGTTAACAAAGCTACAAACGCATAAAACAATGGAAAAATAACCGAAAAAGATCTACGGCTCTCCCTGGAAGTGTAAAATCTACAGCCCCACGTGCTTGGGCTATATATATTCATTGATTTTGTTATTTGAATATGTTTGTGAGTGTGTGTTAGATTTGTATGCCCCTGAGCATATATCATGGACCAATACCATGTATAAACAGCCTATATTAGTTTATATATTTAGCTGTCTGTATAAATATATGTATAAATGCTCAAAGATAAAAAATATCATAAAAAAATCCGCATCGAGAAACATAAGAAGGCTCCATAATTCGCGGATATAATGGCGTACTCTTATAAAGACATAAACCCGAACCATGAATGTCATGTTGGCATATTCCTTCTTGGGTATTCATCTTAGCCCTTCAACAGGTCTCCCCAACCAGGAAAATGTTTCGCATGGAATTGATCCAAGGCATTGTCAACGGATTTTTTATACCTTCCTTTATTGTTCTAATGTTGGAATCCCCGATATTCCATTTCGTATCATATCAAGCGAAAAAGTATTTAATTAAAAAAATTCAAATATTGAATTTTTATAAAAAAAAAAAAATATTATTTAATGTTCTCAAAAAAAAAAAAGAAAAAGAAAACTGTTTGATGTTGCTGGAAACGAAGGAACTTTTTGTCGCATCAAATTTTATGTTGAAAAATTATTTTTTGAAACAAAATATAACATAGTATATATTATATATATATATTTCTTTCTTAGTTAATCCGATACTAAAGAGGAAACACATATCATGTGTCCCCGGAGTCCTTTTTGACCCACTTGAAAAATAATTGTAATTTATTGCCACACTGGAGCCGATTCAACGTTTGGCTCAAAAACACTAAAACGTTGTGACTGTTACTAACTTAAATCTAGATAAACATTTTGGAACAAATTAGCTTTCTATGATGCACTGTTACGCTGCTATAAAATACCTAGAACTCAAGTTCTCGCGTCAAAAAATTACCATTAGCACCCTTTTTTGGATCCCAGAACATAAACTGTTGTGCATTTGGTGCTGATAACATCTGAATCAACATACATTGAAATCTCCTTGATAAATTTTACCTTAATAAATTTTCACTCACCGTTTTCGAAAAAATGGTAAAAAACCGGTTCGATTGGATGTAGGAGGGAGGAATGGAAGGGATGGTCCGATTCTGCCTGTTCAAAAACTTTGCCTTGCAATTTACGAGAAGCGCAACTGTACATCATTTCAAGTATCTAGCTCAATTCTTTCAAAACTTACGATGTTCGCGGACAGACGGATAGACATACAGACATACAGAGAGACGGACGGACATGCAGAAATCGAAATCTTGTGTCCTCCCAAACATCCTAATGTAGTTCATTTTTGTGCCCGATGGATGGTTCGATGCGTTACAGTCAGTGTACTAAAACTGAGATACATATACATATATGATATACCATACCCGCGAATAAAAGATATGATAGGGTATGTTTGGGACAACCATTAAAGGGTTTTGCCAATCATTATTTTTTTTCCAATAATTGGATATAACCGAAAAATAAAGAATTCACAAATTTCTTCATACATCTGTTTACGTTAAAAACGAAAAGGTCTTACTCGGAATTTGTTTTTACCAACTTTGTAAAGTTGCGTTGGAGTTTGGAAATAATTTGAACCCACAAAGAATAATAACAGATTTTGAAAAGGCAGTAGGAAATTCAGCACAAGATTTTTTCCTGATGCTGAGATCAAAGGTTGCCTTCTCTACATCGGCCAAATAATTTGGCGACAAATACAAAAAGCGGGACTTACTGCCAAACATGGAAATTCCGGGGTATTTAGCATCCAAGTTCAAATAATAAAAAGTTTAGCGTTTGTGCCACCAGACCAGCAGTAGGATTCTTGGCACTTATAACGATGTAGTTATCCACAACGATGTCGTTATCCATAAATACGAATAAGAGCTTTTACGTTTGTGGTAGTGATATAAAATGGCGTTGTATTTGTTTCTCGCTGTCAACTTTCCAATAAAATTACCCTCGACTATGACTCCGCAACACTGATCCTTCCAAAGCGAATTTTCATAACGACTGCTCTCGTACCAGTCCATGGCCGAATTATACAAGGTCTGCTGGTTATTTTTCGACAGCCACCATTTTGCTACGTCATCGGCAAGAAATTCTTTGTAATGCTGATTGTGCGTACGGAGTTGTTTAGCTAGATGTTAGCTAGATTTGAGAATTAGGGAAAATTCCCATTCAGTCTTATAAGAATTTCTTGCCGATGACGTCAGAGCCAAGAGAGACTGAGCTGTCAAGCAGACCTTGTATAATTCGGCCATGGTACCAGTCGATAAACACTAATGTTTGAGTTTCGTCCACTTAAGAATGTTGTTTAATTGTTGTCGCGTTGTCAAAAACGAAATAAAATGTTGAATGCGTCCCTTAATTGTCTAAACATTACTCGCATTTACCTTTTCCTTAAAAAAAACGAAATTAAATTCGCATTTACTTTGTGATCAAGTTAAAATTTTCAAACCGCTGATGAAAAGAGATCTTTCACGCACAGAAGTAAAACCTTCTCATTTGGCTAATCCGGGGAAATTCTAAAACGATTTTCAGAGACTTTTCTATTTTGTTTTTCAAAGGAAAAGTGTGCGGAAATCCATCTAGAATAGCATAAAAAACTGCCGGCTGGCCGCCCTACTAATATAAATACTTTTCACAGCTAAATATTACAGTTTTTCGAAAGAAAATTATTTTTTGTTTACTTTTTAAAATATGTCGAATCTAAAACTAATTTTAAATTTGCCGCTACTGTCAAGATTGTATTTAAATTTTCGCCGCCAGAGGTAAAATTAACCACCTGTACAAAATAATACCTTTAACGAACTTTCCAGATCGTTATTTATCGATTTTGCCAAGAATTCTACTGCAGGTTTTGGACTATTACACGGAATTGGGTAATAGTTTTGAAGACCCGAATTTGAAACAAATTGCTGAATGATTCAAGAAAAATCATTAATTTCCCAAACCATAGTACGACTCTAAGCTTTGGTCTGCCAGCGACACAATTAAGGTGAATTTTCCGAGGACACAAAACAATATTGAAGCTTGGCATCGACGTCTTAGGCTCGTTTGCGCGTATTATACTTAAAAAATTAAGTTGTGGTTAGCCTACTTAAACCGTAGAAATTCTTTGACTTAAATTTTTTAAGTTGTACATAAGTTGCTAAGTTTTGTTGGTGCAAACGGCACTTAGAGTCATTGTTGCCAAAAAACATGCTGGGGTTCACAAAATTATTGGTGATTTGTCTAAAGAACTCTTAGTTTCTAAACTCAGTATTCAAAAACTCAAAACTGGTCAAAAAAAAAAACATATAAACTTAAAAAATCTGTCTGTAAAAAAAAATTTTCAGGCAAAAAAGTTGGAACAGAATATGGCGAGGGATGTGTAGCTGGACGGTTAACGAGCCTCTAATATGCCGAGTCAGGATACCTGGCGATCTACTATTTGAAGCAAGCCTTACATCCGCAATGGGAGCTCTGCGGACGCGGACCTTCCTTTCTCGCCATACTCGTGAGACCAACATGAGCGAATCCAGTACCAATACTTGTGTACATCGTGATGTCGAACACCTAACCCTGCATCCATCCGCACCCTTCTACCCTTAATTACATTCCAACCTCCTTTGACCCACAGAATCCCCAAAATCCCAGAGTAATCGGGCCGGGATACCACCAAACCCTTTCCTTCGCCAGGTTTATCCTTTACATCCATACCATCGTTGGGTGGACTAAATATCGGGGGACTTTGCAGTTCCCTTGATAGCCTGGACAGTCATGGAAATGGAACTGTTAGAGGAGAAGACCTTTGGTGCTAAGAATAGATCGGAGACGAAAATGACGACAGACGACTCTCGTAGTGCAAATCCAGGGCCGTCACAGAGGAAGGAGTACATATTCTTCAAATCCTCAAGACGGTACCTGAAAAACATGAAGGACGTGAATCTCACATACTTGAGCAAGAGGCACAAGGCTTCGCTGGCAAAGCACCGCAAGGTAGTCGCAGCCTTCAAGAAGTCGAATACGGCGAACAAGAAGATTCTGGTTGTGTCAGAGGGTACACCGAGTAAAACAGTTAATCCCGCTACTAAACTGGGGAACATGATCGGTAAAAGGTGAGGTGGTGATTCCAGCAACCAGCGGTTTGTTGAAACTGCTGGCAGAGCTGCGCGACCCACAGCTTCAACTAGGGCTACCGTCCCTAGTAGTGACAAGAGCTCGGTTAACATTGACTTGAGACCGCGGGGTTAGATATGACCCCACCAGTTTTTTGTACAGAAACACTAATTTAACTGAGAAGAATACTTCAAAATTATTTTTAAGTTTCTCTCCGACTAGGTCTACATGTAGCCGTATTTTTCGCTAACATATATTTTTATTTGTTTTTTTTTTCATATTTAAGAATGAATCCATAAAACCTTTTTCTGTATCTCACGATTCGTATGCCTCGGTCTCAAGGGATTAAGGGGTTTTCGGGGTCGCTGATCAAGAATCTGATGTTGGAATTTCAAAATTCGAAACGGAAGATCTTGTAAGGATAACGCAAATATCTTTATTACCATTTTTCCTCTAAAAACTGTAACTAGGGGGGTTTCGGGACCGCTGATCATGACTCTGATGTTGGAACACCAAAATTTGAAACGAGAGGTCCGGAAGGCGATGTGCCTTTTTTTTTAAATCGGTGTAATTTTTTTTTCAAAAATTTTTTTAGTTGTTTTTTAGTTTTTTGATGCAAACAATTTTAATATGGCAACGACAAGTGTGCAGCCTAGTTTTATATGAAGTTCTCTTCGTCCTCAACTTCTAATATAATATCGAAAATAAATTTTTTCGCTCTTGGAATTCTTCCTGGACAAATAACTCGATTCGAATTGTAATTAAAATAGAAAGTTTAATTTTGGACAGATGCGTTTTTCGCATAATATAAGATCAAGTTCATTAAAAGATAAAATCGGACCACACATCTACTCTCTCCCATACAACCGAAATTGTTTTTTTGCAAATTTCTCGAGAACGGCAAATGTTTAAAATTTTAATTTAGTTTGGAACCTACAAATGAATTCTAGTTAGTGTTTTTTTATGAAACTGAAAAGTTCATTTTTTGTTTGAAAGTGGCGGCTCGGGCGAAAGACACAGGCTTGTCATTGAATATTTTTCTTCAAAATATAGATAGATTAAAAATATTGAAGCAAGCAAATAATTAAAAAAAATGAGGGATTCTATATTATTAAAAATATTCCTGCAAAATTTTAAAAGTCATTAGTTCAAATTGGGCGTAAATTTTACCATATGTACCTAAAAACCATCTCTATGATTATAAGGAATTACGATTACAATTTATAAAAACTCTGATGGTTAAGGTCATTTCATTGTCAAAGTCGTTAAGGTGATCGTGCGTAAAATTACGTTCATGTGCTTTTTAAGGTAATTTTTTGGTTTGACCGGGTGGCTCAAAAAATTCTTGGTATTCATGGAAATTTTTCCCAGTATTAGCAAGAGGAAACTGGTTATGTAGGAATTGTAAACTCATATCGAAGTAGATTGTAGAAACTGATGCATAATTGTTGAATACTAAAGTACTCGAATCGAGTCTTGCCCCACCAAAATCCTGTAAGCTTGCGTGGAAGCTGGTAAAGCAGGCTCTGATGACGGTGAGCCAGCTTCCGTGCTAGAAGCCTGTCCTAATAGGGTTTTAGAGCAAACATGCCTGACCTGTTGGGGTAATTTTTCGGATGTGTGAACATCCACAAAAATAATATAACATTTTGTTATATTTTTTTAAAGGCCTATAAGCCGTGAAATTCCAATAGAATTCAATGCTAGAAAGATCACGTAAAAACCATGAATCAGAAATTATTCAATGGTTAAACACAAAATAATTGTTGAATGTGTCAAGTTTTTTTTGCGAAAAAAATCATGTTTTCATAACTTTACAACCCCGTGAGAAAACTACGAATATACTGACCCTTGGAGCACAATGAACGCAACCAAGCCGCAACTAAGGACGCTTCGAAATGTCACACAAAGTAGTTCAGGAGCGGTTGAGCACAATAGAAGCGTCGTCTGTTGCGTTGTGAGCAAGGCCCAGTTAACCATAGGGCTAATTGGGCTACAGCCCAGGGGCGCCATACAGCCCAGGGGCGCCATCGATCCGAGGCGATGAAATTTTGATTGCTTTTTTTTAAATTTTCTTTATATTTAGCATATCGTCGGCTAAAAGTGAAATTGTGCTAAGTCCATTATACCAAATTTGACAGAAGAGCAATAAAAAACCTTGTTAAATCATTTTAATTTTCATTTAAAGAAAACTGAGCCCAATTTTTCTCATTTAAAGAAAACTCAGTAAGGGTATTCACTCATTGAAGCATTTGGTTGTGTATCAGTGTATTGGATGTAATATTTACTCGACCTAGCAAAATTTTTCATACAAAATCGGTTACACTTTAGCTTTTTATTTGCTTCACTCGAAGCCTTGTTTTTGGGTCTTGTATAGTGAGAAGTGTAAATTATGACAGCTGAAACTTTCAGGTTATATTTTTCTCCGGCAAAAAGTGTTTAGTGGCGATAAATCAATAAATATATATAATATGGCGCAAAATGTTATTCAGCAGCGAAAGCGGAAAAGAGAGAAACCCAACAAGAAGTGGAGTGAAGATGAAATCGCGAGTATTTACACTGGAGCTTTTTCAAATGCTTTACATGGTGTTCACGCTTTCTTGTAAAATGCACATGTATCCATGCCACATTTACACCGATACTCAAAAGAGTGAATACCCATAGTGTTATTGAAAGAGAATTAAAACGATTTAACAAGGTTTCATTGCTCTTCCGGAAAATTATACCAAATGGACTTAGCACAATTTCACTTTTAGCCGACGATATTATATTTAGAATTAAAGAATATTTTAAAAAATAAAATTGAATTTTTACAATAAAACTATGTAAGGGCGCAAAATTTTATTTAGCCCAGGGCGCTCAAACTTGTTAATACGGCTCTGGTTGTGAGACAAACACAGAAAAATTAAAAGTGAATTAAAGTAGAAAAATATATAAAAAATGGATAATTTTGAAGCGATAATTTGCTTTGTTGGTCTTTATCTTTGTTATTTGTATGTTATTGCACTAAGGCTATCAAGTTTTCCTCAAACGATTTCCCCAACCTCACTTTATGAACTGTCAACGCAGACCTGTTGCGTTAAAGTTCAAAGTTTGGCAACTTTTGCGTCGATGGTTGCGTTCAATGCGTTCACTGTGCTCACTCAAAAGCATTTTTGTGAAATAAACTCGTAAGTGACACTTGGATGCGTGATGGTGGCGGCTTGGTTGCGTTCATTGTGCTCCAAGGGTGAACTAACTCAGCAATCCGAAGAGTTAACTCAGCAATCCGAAGAAAATATTTTAGTGGGAAATTGTCATAAAAAATTTACAAGTATGGGAATTTCCGGAAAATTCGGGGAAAACAGTTTTCTTGATGAAGTATTATTCTCAAACTGTTTTGCTAGATAGACTCTTCAGATTCTTAAACCCTAGGTCCAATGTCATCTATAACCAAAATGTCGTGTGGGGATTGTCCAAAGAAAATATTGTCCACAGATCTTTTTAATTTTTTTTTAAAAACATCTTCTTTGGACAATTTTTCCTGCATTAAAGATCGAAAAATTCATTCAAAATTTTCCGGGAAAACATAAGGGTTAGAAATTTATTGACTTGATTTTTCTTGATAAAACTCCAAACTCTACTTGTGTGTTAAATTTCGAGCTAATCTGAGCCCCATTTGCAAACGGTAATAAAATAAAAAAAAGTTCCCATGTTTACAACAGGTTAGAAAATTTTTAAAAAGTTTTTAACAGACAATCGGCATTAAACAAACACCCGGTGTCTATACAAAACATTAAATACTAATTGCTAATAGTACTCGATAATATCTTATCACTTTCTCGAATATTTCATCTTTTAAATTGTAAACAACAATAGCTTACGTGGTAGATTGTATCGGTCACGGTCAAAAATCATCATAACACTTTACTGGACCATTCAAAATACCTGGTAACTGCTTGGATTTATTTAGTTGTAAACTTGACAGTAATCGTGTTTGTACTCTGGTGAAAATACCGGAAAAATAATTTTACAGAAGTTCAAATCGAAGCAGTGTTAGAGTCTATTTGACTGAAACATGGAATGGAATACATTAGAATTTTTGCTGTGCACCTTGATTGCAAGCTTTGTTATAAATCCCAAAGGTATGTGTTATATTACTAAAATTTTTAACAAAGAAAAGGATATTTCGTCCTTGCACTTTTTTTAAATAAATCAAAAGAATTGAGAGACTTTCTCTTTAATATGATATTAATAATGATATATAATAGTAAAAGATTAAATTGGGTAAAATCACAGTAAAGGATTAAAATTCAAAAAAAATTGTATTAAATATCTGAGATATGATTTCGGTACATTATAATAATTTTAATATTGTGGATTTCGGATCGAAATATTTCTATCAGCATTTACAGAGAAATGTTTTAATTAGTTTTTGACCGTGAAAGATTTTGAAAATTGATTTTTTTTGGCCTTATAGCGGTCGTAGTAAAGTGATTATACGTCTCGGAATGGGCGAGACAGTAACGAATTTAGGCATGTTCACCCGAGGCCCGGGAAACTAAACTTTTGTCCCGGAATTATGCAATCTAGTGTTATCAATTTATCAAACTATAGGACAAACGATCACTAAATATGCAAAAACGAGTAATACTCTACTTCGGTTGGAGGTTGCTGTAAATGACAATTTTTCCACACTATTTCTACAAACGGCGTGTGCCTGCCAAAAGATTTTACCTGCGGCGCATTTCTCTCTATTGGTATTTCCATTGCGATTATTTTGTCCTTTACATTGTGATTATTCCGCTTTTATTGTGAACGTAAAAAAGCACGAAAAATCAAGTTAATTTTTGCTTGGGACTCTGTAGCTGTTGATTAAGTTCACTGGGCTGCATTCGATTTCAAAAAATTTCGCAGACAGTTTTTAATTTTATTTTTTGAGGTTTTTGTCCAAATCAAGTTTTTTATATAGAATTTGTTGTTTTGTTGGTGTTCCGTTTCAAGTAGGTACCCCCGCACCTCCCCCACCTGTCCCTGTCCTCCACTCATCTTGTCCCGGTTTGACAAAAAATATGGTCACCTCAAATCGTAGTAGTGACTCTTTTCAAACGATATTCGAGAAATCCGGAACATTCTTCAAGTAGAAACTGTCTTTGCAGATTACCAATATGAGCAGTTCGCTCCGGCAAACTACAATTTTAAGGTGAAAATATTCAATCTAAGGTATCGTTTACATCTGAAATTTATCCGGAAATTTTTTTTCTTTGACCCAAAATTCATGGTGCACTAACAATTAAATTACGAAATAAATCACAGAAATTTGGTCCTGCAACAGGCATCTATTGGAATTTTTTCACAGGAGTAGAACATCGACGGAATAAATTTTAATTATGCAAACATTTGCTAAATAAATTTATTCTACGATAGAGAAAATACGAAAACCGAATGAAGCCCCGGCTGACAAAAGGAATCTTGATATTTTGATTATATTACGTTTAACTGTACAATAATATTTTCAAATTCACCAACCATATTAGGTTTGGGGCAGTTAAAATATGTTTGGACTCCTGAAATTTTTTGCCGTTTGTCCAATCATATGTTTGGGGAGAACATAATATGGTTGGCTCATAATTATAATTAATCTAAACAAATATTGCTTATATTAATCATAGCTAAAATTCCTGCAATAAAAATAATATTAAATTTTGTAAATATTTTTTTTTATTATGAATGATTTTTTCACATCCGAAAGATTTCTTTCAGCAGGTAAGTCCATAAATTCTATTGGAAACAGGCCACCAGCGAAATAGCACATACACTCAGAAAAATGGAGGCTAACTCGACGACCTACATACGGCGTAATTGGCCTCGGGCAGGCGCGCGTTCGCCTGCATGTGGGCAAGTAAAACTTAGTTGACCTGTGGTCGGAGAAATTCTGAAATTGACCTTAGATAGGTTAACTCTGACCGCTAGCTGGCTTACAGAAACCTCTGTAAGGTCAGAGTTAACCTGACAAAAAGTTGACCTGGACATTTTTCTGAGTGTATCTGCTATCCCGCTGGAGGCTTGTCTCTGACAGAATTTATGGACTTACGATTTTTCAACTAGAGTTAGGTATTCATACTCCCATGTTGGAAAAATCATGCGAAATATGTGTGAAGAAATAAATTTGATCATGATACACAGAAAAACATATGGGAACCGTTCCACCAAACTTGCATGCTCTAGTCCCATATTTATGGGGAAAAACGGCATAGTGGCCAAATATTTTAGCACCAAGTCCTATCCAAATAGAATTGACTACTTTTTACTTTCTTCTACGGAGTATAATAAAGTATTGTATTCATGAAAAATTTCGACCTCTTAATTTTGCCTAAAAAACATTTCCCGATCACTCCTGAGTCGATTGGAGTCATATTTAAAAAATGTCGTTCTGTCAGTCTGTCAGTCTGTCAGTCTGTCAGTCTGTCAGTCTGTCAGTCTGTCAGTCTGTCAGTCTGTCAGTCTGTCAGTCTGTCAGTCTGTCAGTCTGTCAGTCTGTCAGTCTGTCAGTCTGTCAGTCTGTCAGTCTGTCAGTCTGTCAGTCTGTCAGTCTGTCAGTCTGTCAGTCTGTCAGTCTGTCAGTCTGTCAGTCTGTCAGTCTGTCAGTCTGTCAGTCTGTCAGTCTGTCAGTCTGTCAGTCTGTCAGTCTGTCAGTCTGTCAGTCTGTCTGTCAGTCTGTGTACAAGATTTCTCAAAAACTAATAGAGCTAGCGCCATGAAATTTTATAGGCATGTTGGGTCCTGAAATGGGACGATCCTATCAACTTTTGGTGGAAATCCGTTAACCGGAAGTATCCAAAATGGCGGTTTTTCAAAAATCGCAATTTCGTTTTTCTCGATTTACTCCCAAACTACGCGTTTTTTAGTGGCCTTAAGTATGACAAAACTTGGAGAAAATAAAATTTCCCACACTTTTGTCTTTAGCTATAACTCGATATCTCCACCTGTTATCGAGATAAACCGTTATTTCCAAAAAAACAGTTTTTTGCGATTATCTCGAAAACTAACGGGTTTTTGCTGACTGAATGTATGAAGTGAATTAATGAGAATGGCATTCTGCACAATTTTGTTTCTTACCGTTATCCGTTATCTTTTACCGTTATTGAGATATTTTCATTAATATGTAAAAAATCTTATTTTTGCGAATAATTTGCAAACTAACGGTTTTTCGACAAACCAGTTAAAAGAATAATTAAAGATGTTAACATTTTCTACATTTTTGCCATTTACCGTAAATTGATATCTTTTACAGTTCTCAAGTTATCTCAAATTTTGTACGTTTTTGATATTTTTGGATGAACCAACAATTTATTGGGAGGTCGTCTTAGGTTGACAACATGACAGGGCTCTAGCATAAATTGCGCAGGGTCGTAGATTTTGTAGAAGAAAGTTTTGTGTTGACCACAACTGACATTTTTTATTGGATTCTGTCTATTCTAAAGCAGACGGACAACAATTCGAATTATCGAATATACGAGATAGGGAAGTTCGAGGGGTTTGAAAATATTCGAGATATGAAAAAGCTCGAGAAATAGAATGCCCTGTAATTTAGAAATTTATCCGACACAAGTGTTAGAGTGTGGTACCAGGAAGGTCCAAACTATAAAAACCACGAATTCGCAAATCCCATGCGAATTATAATCGAATAAAAAAATATGGCTTGAATTACCATATTCGCTGAATCCTATTTGCATAGAAATGAGTCCGACAACACTTAGGATTCGTTCCAATTTTGTTGTAGGACTGAGTCCTTCATAATATTGGAGTCACTTCTAAAAGCAATGGGAATGATTCCATTCCATAATATAGCATTATTTCCCCCTCAGTATAGGAATGTCTTCAATAAAAACTAAGAACCGGTACTACTTTTGTTGGAATGTGTCCTTTCTTCTCTCATCCCTATAAACATAGTAATGATTCCACGAAAATTAGGACTAGTTCCAATATTTATGGAAGCATTTGCTACAAAATGGTGTAACGAATCCTATAATCGCTTACCCATATTTTATAGGAACGTTTCCTATGCGGTTTTTTTTCGTGTATGTTTAATGTAATAAAGACATGATCAGAGGGATCATATTTTTAATTTGGCCGCTTCAAGATATCCACACATTTTTATTCATTCCAATCAAATAGTGTTTGTCCTTCCAATTACATTATAATTTCCCAAAATTTCCCTTGTAGGGGAACATAAGAGCAAATCATGCGATAATATTATTGTTTTTTTTTTTCATTAAATTTCTATTCAAAAAGAATCATGAAAATTTATTGACAAATCACCATGGGAAGCCACAAACCTGTGAATCGATATTATCTTTATCTAACAGAATATTTTTAGAGGGTAAATTAAAAAATTAAAAAAATGTGATTATCAAACGAGCAATAGAGAATTTACCTTTCGACCTTGAAAAGAAGGGTCAGACATTTGACATTTAGATTTCATTGGTTGATATAATTTTTTTGTCATTACCTATGCGACCATGTATGAAATTTCTCTCATTCTACAATTTGTTTGATTATAATCTACATTTGTCATGTTTTTGATTATTTCACAGCGCCATTGATGTCATTTGGAAGTCCCCTCGGTGGATCATTTCCCCTGACAAACAATTCGGAAAAGATTTTAGGCTTCAAAGCGGAAAAACCAAAACAAATACTAACAGGAAATGGAGTTATTAAAAATATTACAGCCGGAGTTGGTTTTGGGAAACCGATATCCAACGGAATGCGCATAAAAAGTCCCGACATTTTAAAACCAATGAAGTCATCAAAAAATAAACTTGCCGACAAGAAGATTTCTGGAAAATCGGAGATAGATTTGAACGTTGGGAAAATTGGACTGAACACAAATTTATCAGTTGCTAACATTGGTGATGGAATTGGTATAAAACCGAGTATGGAAGGAGTTAAGATTGGTTTGGGCCCGTTAGCTGTTGACTTGTCGCTTAAACGACGGTTCCAAAAAGAAAAGAAATTGCTTAAAACATTTCCAAAAAAATCAAAATATAGTAAGAAATCAAATTTGAAAACTCTTGAGGGCGACACCATCTCCAAGCAAAAAGCGCTGGCCAAAAATCAAACAAAAAAATATGCGACTCGACAAAAGCGTGAGATCAATAATACTCCTACAGATTTTGAAAATATTTTTCCGGGGTATCCAAATATAAATAGAATATTACCAAATACTGTCGATAGCAGCGAGAATAAATACTATACACAGATGAACAGTATTAATTCTGACGGGAAAATGAAAAGCTTGTATGAAACCGCTGGAAAAAGTTCACATATCAGTGACAAGGTTCCAATGGATCAGGATATGCCCGAGTTAAACTCTGATGAGCAAAATATATTTGAAATTATTGATAGATTTATAAAACAAAATGGTACAAACTATAAAACACCATACATAGATTTTAGTAAACTGGGTATAATCATATCGAATGTGAGTGATCAAAGTCAAGAAGAGACAATTAACTACAGTTCTTACGATAGTAATGATCCAAATTTACAGTCAGATGGTGATTCTTCTTATGGGAGCATTGAATATGAAAGTGGAAAAGTTTCATACTCCAATCAATCATATGAAAATCTGGCAGACTATAATTTGAACGAATATCCTGATGATATTTCCGAATCAGCCAATGATTCCAGTACTGAATTTGGTGACTTCAATTTGACTGATTTCGACATGGAGGATTACAAATTTTATAGTGACTCCGACGAGTATGCAACTGCTTCTTCATCAATGAACATAACCGATATTGAAGAGTCCAGTATATTACAAAACTTTGATAGTGAAGATGATGAATCGGAGGGTTTTTCCGCTTCTGAAAGAGATCCGTCAAATGATACAGAATCGACTGAGCTACTTGGTGAAGAGGATTTTAATTTGAAGAGTGAAGAAACAACTGAATGGTTGACTGATACTGATGATGTAGAGGAGACCAATCAAGATAAAAACAACTCCAACACTATCTCAGGTATTTATATTTTACTTTAGGAAATATAAATTAGCACTGTGAAATATTGGTTTCATCTATATTTATACTCTATACTAGCAGACCCTTCGTTCACTCAGAAAAATGTCCATATTAACTTTTTGTCAGGTTAACTCTGACCGCTAGCTGGCTGACAGAGGTTTCCATTACATGAGATTACATCCTCGAAATGCCTATCTAAGGTCAACTCGTGCAGCTCCCAGGGCCCTACTTCACCTGCTGGTGGCTTAATTTCAGAATTTCTCCGATCACAGGTCAACACAAGTTTTACTTTCCCTCATGCAGGCGAACGCACGCCTGCCCTAGGCCAATTACGCCGTATGTAGGTCGTCGAGTTAGCCTCCATTTTTCTGAGTGTTGCCACCTTAAAGTTTTTTGTATAAATTTTAGAATGCCAAAAAACCATAAATAACTTAAAAATTGTTGGGAAAAAACGTTATCCTTACACGACCTTCCATTTCGAGTTTTGAAATTCCAACACCAGAGCCGTGCTCACCGACCCCAAAAACCCCCTTTTTTCCCGGGAAAACGGGAAAAAGGATATTTGCGTTATCCTTTCAGGACCTTCTGTTTCGAATTTCAAATATCTAACATAGCTAAAAACCTGCTCCTGGCAACGGTGATCATTTTGCAAAAAAAACCGCGTAAAAATCGGTCCAGTAATCTCAAAGAGACCAACAAACATACATTTATATAAAGGGTGGTTAAATTTCAAGGGCCGATGTTGAATGTGAACCACACCTAAACGTCAAGTTTTTTTCTGCATTTCATTTGACATTTCTCAATTTCAGACTAACTCAATTTGAACCATGGAAAGATACACAATCGAGCAACGCGTTAAAGTTATTCAGGCTTATTATGAAAATGGGCGTTCAAATCAAAATGCATATCGTGCACTTCGTGAAATACGGCCCGATGATGCCGCCAGCCCATAAACCGCACCAAACAGTCACTCTTTGTGGGTGCATTGGTTTTTCGACAATCACTCTTGGATTATCATTCGCCCAAATGCGGCTGTTCTGCTTATTGACGAATCCACTGAGGTGAAAATGTGCCTCATCACTGAAGATGATTTTCTTCGAAAATTGATCATCCACTGTTGCCATTTCTTGCCACCATTCTGACCATTGACGACGCTTGAAATGGTCAAGAGGCTTTAGTTCTTGAGTCAATTGCACCTTGTAAGCGTGTAAATGCAAGTCTTTATGCATAATGTTCATCAACGACGAGCGTGGGAGGTGCAATTGTTGGGCACGACGACGAGTTGAGGTGGACGGCTCTTCAGCTACACTATCGCGAACAGCAGCAATATTTTCTGCAGTACGAGCTGTACGAGCATGCACTGGTGTTTTCACATCTCCTACAGACCCGGTTTGCTCAAATTTTTGCACGATTTTTCCGATTGTACGCACATTTGGACGATTAAATTGACCGAAAAAATCACGAAGTGCACGATATGCATTTTGATTTGAACGCCCATTTTCATAATAAGCCTGAATAACTTTAACGCGTTGCTCGATTGTGTATCTTTCCATGGTTCAAATTGAGTTAGTCTGAAATTGAGAAATGTCAAATGAAATGCAGAAAAAAACTTCACGTTTAGGTGTGGTTCACATTCAACATCGGCCCTTGAAATTTAACCACCCTTTATATATAGATAGGTGAGAATCATATTGGAGTATATTAGATTTACAGCCGTATTCTGGCGTTGTGATACTTAAGTCACAAGTCCATAGAATTTGAGGCTCTTGTGACCGAGTTGTGACTAGTGACCGTAGCTAGAATAAGGCTATTTGTACCGCATCGAAGCAATCGTCGCACACAAAAATTAACTACACCAGGTTGTTTGGGATGACTTCCGCATGCCTGTCCGTCTGTCTGTTTGTTTCCCTGCCTGTGGAGACAATACCTTTCGAAAGAATTAAGCTAGAGACTTAATAAATTATGCTAGAGAGTTACCTGGAGTATTTTTCAATCCAAAAAATCCTGGAGTATTTTTCAATCCAAAAATTATGTTGACGAAATCTTAATAAAATTTTGGGTTGAAATTTAATACATGCGAATTATTGAAAATATCTTAATCTTTTTTTCCTTTATTTTTTCTTATACATCAAACTCAAATACTTTTAATATTAATGTCTACAGTTTAATCAAATTGTAGATTTTAATACTAAATCGAACCAAAAATAAATATAAAAAAATTTCTAATCTATATTATTGGATTAGAATTTTCCATTGGATTACATATAGGTCCAACGTAATCCAATTTTGATTGGAATTGACTTCAAGATTTTTTTGCCGTGTAATGTAGACTAAGTTGCCTACTTGAAGTCGACATTATCTACCCCAAAGTCTTCATCGTTTACGCCAAAGTTTACATCGTCTACACCAACTCTGTTTTCTACACGGTTAAAATTATTGGACTAACTTTTAATCCCATTTCTGGAATTCGACATTTTTTAATACTTTTTCTATTAAATTTCAATCCTATCAAATGATTAACTAAATATTTGTTAAAAATTGTCAAGTTATTTTTAATCAAGATATCCTATAACTAATATGTACTTTACTTTAATGAACAGAGATACCTTTGATTGTATAATTCTAGTAATGAAAATTATTTTTGTCATTCGTAATTCTATAACCGTTCAATAAACTTCGTTACAATTAAATCGGTGTTTAATTTCTTTAACTTCTAACAATATTTAATCAAACTTGTATTATTTTTCAATACTTTTTTAGAGTATTACCGATTGTAATAAAAACATAACAAAAGCTATAATTTCCAATCTGGCAATTATTGAAAACCCGTATGGTGATATGGCATTGTTCGAAGTTTAAGTGAACGGCGAACAGTTGTATCAAAATTCCACTTTGAAGTCAAACTTTTCAATAAGATTTTTTTTAATTTTTTCCAATCGGATTTTGATGTATGGGAGTTTTATGTAAAATCATATCCTAAATAATTTTTGTTCTTGCACTTCTTTGATAAGATGCACCGTTTTTGAGATATTCACTAAAACCGTTTTCGTACACAATTTTGCCTATTAACGAACTTAGCCTTGCATTTTACGAAAAACGGATCTGCGCAAAATCTCAAGTCTCTAGCTCAATCCATGCGCCCGTAATCCGCGCCACAGACGGACGGACAGACGGTCAGACGGACAGACAGACGGACGGACATGCAAAATTCGATTTTTTTTTATCATTCTAAACACACTGGTGTAATTCATTTTTGAATGTGATGACAGGATTTTGGCGTTACAAACGGTAAGGCAAATTTAATATACCCCTTGGTTTCACCATACGTGTAGTGTTGATTCGATCCAAGTAAATACGAGTACATATTCGATACTTTTGTGTTGATACCAAGTAACTTTGTAATCGAAACATTTATCCCGATACCAAGTAGGTATCGATACTTTTTGGCTGATATCGAAAAGTGAGTTCTTTATATTGAATATTTAGGCATTTTCACCCTTATGACCATGGCATCAAACTCGCATTCTTTGCCAACGTTTCCAATGGAAGTGTGGAGCTCAGATAGGGATTCTAGGGCTTTTTTTTATAATTTTTGGGGAATATATCAAGTTTTTCTTTACTTGAGCTTGGCCGTTTCATCATTAAAATTTCTTCCACTTGAAGAATAGGAGGAAATAAAATCGATGTTTCCTTTATTATATAAACATGCCAGAGCGTTTTTAGTATTCGTTGCATCGTCAGTTCCTTGTGAAAGGTTGTTTTCAAAGGTGTGTGCAACCATTACTCAAGGGCGCAATCTACTTTCCGGAAAACACCTTGAACAATTATTGTTTTTGGGAAATGTTCCAAAAAACGATTTTTTGTGAAAGGTTTTTACTTCAAATACCACCTTTTACACATAAAAATTGTTTTTTACAAATTAAATTGGGGTTTTTTAACATTTAACTGACTTTCTGTCGAATTAACTATCTTAAATTTGATTTGAAAAAAGTCACTTAGATGTGCAAAAGAATTGTAGGGCAAATAAAAGAACTCGAACTGATTTGTACGGTGGTTTATTGAGAACTGTTCATCACAGAATTATAGAGATAGCTAAATGTACGAGCAGTGTTGTCAGGATTAAACACAGCGTCAATTGAATTAAAGTATCTTATCCCCTACAGTTCGGCCATTCTGATAAACAAAATCGTCCCGATTTTAAGTTAAATTTTCGCAAACTGCTCATACCAATAGCCAGTAACAATTTTTTTTTTAAATAATCATTCAATGTACATTTTATTAAAATTATACGAACGCTTAACATAAAGCTGATTTAGTCAAATAGTCTTTTCTTTACAAACTGTTAATAAATTAACAAATAATCAATTTTGATATCAATTTATAATAGAATGTTGTATACTTGTATAAATATTAGTTTCATCGACAACAACAAATAAATTAACAAAAACATTTTTTTTGAAACCATTATCATAACAGCGAATAGGCTTCATCTAGAGAATTAACGTTTCACCACGGTAGCTCCCGTCCTTGGTACAATGAATTTTCGTCATCGACGTCTTCAATTTCACTGATGTCATTCACGTTGCTGGAATCAACGACGCGTTCTACTAGCATGGTGGACTTTGTGGGACATTTAGAATAATGGTGACCACTCTTGCCGCACGCGTAACATGATTTCGGATCCCTTCTCGGCCTTTGGCAATCAGCGCTCAGATGTCCAAACTCGTTACAATTAAAGCATTTTGGTTTAGCAGGAACCCTTCTCTCCACTTGTCGCTGTGCTACCGATCGTGATTCCTCATGAGAAAAGGACACAAGAGAACTGCTTTTCATTTTACCATATTTTTTTAGCGCGATTTTCAACTCAGAAATATTTTCCGCATTATAAAGGAGCATTTTGTTGCTGGCCGTATCCTGAATGCCATCGATTATAAAATGCACTAAATCCACCTCTTCGACCTCTGCAAGTGAAGCAATTTCTTGCATCACCAAAATATATTGCTGATAGCTTTCTTCCTTTTTCTTTCTCCTATTTCGTAGTTCATTGTAAATATCGGCTCTCGTAACGGTTTTGCTAAATTCTTTCAACAAGGCCTTTTTCAGTTCTTGCCATGACTTTACGTTTACAGTTTTCAAAAAAAGTTTAGCAGTTCCTACTAACAACCGTTTTGAATAAACAAAGCACATGCAGCAGTCCCATTGTAAAAACTCGGCCGCTTCCTCAAATTCCTGGATCCACTTCTGGACAGGAAAGAAGTCATCACCACTAAATCTCGTCAATGATTCTTCTATGTCTCTAAAATGAAAGACTGCAGATTTTTTACTTGCGGTAGAAGCATCGTCAGTTAGCGTCAGCTCATCTAGCTCCTTTCTCAGCTGTGCGATTTGTTTCTTCTTGGCAATTTCCTCCTTCAATCGCGCAATTTCCCCGTCTAAATCAATGGTCGCATTATCAGACATACTTACAGGGATTTCGATAGCTTCGGTGTCCTCTCCGCTACTGCTCTCGTCACCAACGTCAGTTAGATTCTCCGGTACAAACTTGACCAATTCGTCTTGCGGTAGCTGATTCCAGGCATTTTCTAATCTCAACTTCAACACCGCTTTTTGGCCTTGCGTGGACAGCTGCAATTCTAGGAGTTTTTCCTTCAAGTCGACTAACCTGGCGACGTTTAAAAATGCACGCATACGTGCTCGTAAACCTTGATCCATCCCGTATGATGATATTATTTCCCGTATGAAAATTTTTCAATAATCTTCACGTATGAAGATTTTTTCGCGTATGAAATTTTAAGCTTTTAATTCTTCGCGTATGAAGATGGAACACGTCGTTTTTTCCCGTATGAAAAAAATTCCCTTGAATTATTCAACCGTATAATTCATTGTTCTGATCCCACTTCTGATTTGTAGGGCAAATAAAAGAACTCGAACTGATTTGTACGGTGGTTTATTGAGAACTGTTCATCACAGAATTATAGAGATAGCTAAATGTACGAGCAGTGTTGTCAGGATTAAACACAGCGTCAATTGAATTAAAGTATCTTATCCCCTACAGAATCAATTTAATTTGTAGCATAGCCAATTTTATTTATAAAAGGTGGTATTTGAACTAAAAAACCTGTGCTAATTTTCCTCCCATTCTTCAATTGAAAGAGATTTTGTTATGAAAATTTAATTCATAAATCTAAATGAAAGTAAGACAGTTATATTTTTGTTTTTATATATAAAGATTAAGTTAATTAATTTTTATGAAAAATAAACATCCTGGTGAAATTTTGATGTTTCACAATAAAATGTGTAAAAAAATTTGTTTTTTTTTTCATTCGATCCGAGTAGGTATCGATACTCCAAACCGATATCAAATGTGGTATCGATGCTTTTTTGCGATACTACTTCCCATTAACAGTATCGAATCAACACAACATCAACACTACATACGGGTATGAAAAGTATTACATTTAATTACAACAACATTAAATGTGTATATTTTTAATGCTTTTTGTATTCACTTTTAATCCCAATTCTGGAATTCGATATCATACTAATATATAAAAATGAGTTGGTGTCTGTCTGTCTGTCTGTTCCTCTTTCACGCTAAAACAGCTGAACCGATTGACTTGAAATTTGGCATGAGTGTCTGTGGTAGTTCTGGTTCCAACATAGGCATACGGAAAAGTACCACGAGGGGTGGGGGAGTAAGGGGAGGGGGTAAAGTAATCTCGAAACTTAGCTCTTCCTCTATGTTACCCTTTCGCGGGGAAACTACCGAGCCGAATGGCCTAAAGTTTAGCTCACGGCATAGAGACAAACACGGTATGCTGTAAACTCAAATCTGACATTTCGTTGCTACGTCACTTGTGCCGATTAGTTCGTCAAGTGCAGAAGGAATTTTGTATTCTGGGTGGTTTTTTTTAAATTTGTGCGATCTAAATAAGATATTTGTAAATTAGTGGACTGATTGCATTAAATAGTGATCAATAAACATAAAAATTAATTAAAAAAAATCGGCACAAATGACGTCACACCTGACTATCAAAAGTTTACAGCATACCTTGTTTGTCTGTATGCCGTGGTTTAGCTCCAAAATAGACCATAAAAAAAAATTTGAAAAAAACTTAACCTGTCAACGACGGGTATGCAAGCTAGTAGCAAATGAAAATTAGGTTTGAATAGTTTTTTAATAAGATTTGTATCATTTTTCAACATTTGTTTAATTTTTCCTTCCGTAATAATTCGCATTTGGTCTGCACATTCCGAGTATATACCTAAGGCAAATGGGAAGTATAGAAAAACGGAGATCTTAAAAGACACTGTTTTTTTAATACTTCCATTTTTATACCCGTATAGTGATTCAATAAATCAAATTTTAATAATAATATTAAATTTGAATAAAATTAAATTGATTTTTAAATAGCGCATTTGCATTACATTGTAATACAAAAATGCATTAAAAAAATGACACGGTGACATTAAAGTTCAATAAAAAAAGTATTGAAATCAATAACTTATTTGGAATACATTTTAATAAAAAATAAGATTGAAAAAATAATAATCTTTTGCGAGATTAAATTTTAATCTTTTTTTCAGTGTGGAACTGTATACAATACTAAACATAACAAAACCTATAATTGCCAATCTGGCAATTATTGAAAACCCGTTTGGTGATTTAAGTGAACAGCGAACAGTTGTATCAAAATTCCACTTTGAAGTCAAATTTTCCAAAAAGATTTTTTAAAATTTATTCCATGTATGGGAGTTTTATGTAGAATCAACTTTTGTTCTTGGACTTTTTTGATAAAATTCACCGTTTTTGAGATATTCAGAAAAAAAGTTTTCGTTCTAATGGTCCATTTTTGCCCATTAACGAACTTAGCCTCACATTTTACGAAAAACGGATCTGTGCAAAATTTCAAGTCTCTAGCTCAATCCGTGCGCCCGCAATCCGCGTCACAGACAGACGGACGGACAGACGGACAGACGGACAGACGGACGGATGGACATGCTAAATTCAACTTTTTTTATCATTCTAAACACAATGGTGTAATTCATTTTTTTGTGTGATGACGGGATCTTGGCGTTACAAACGGTAAGGCAAATCTAATATACCATTTGGTTTCACCATACGGGTATAAAAAGATTAAAATTTAGGTTTTTTTTTGTAAAGCGTATGAAAAAGAAAACCATCCTGAAATGGAATCAGTTTTACTTCCATAGAAAAAAGAATGCCGTCTTGTTCTAGTACCATGGTGAAAACTGTCTTTTGCTCTGTGGTGGAAATATTAACTGTTTCAAATTGATACTAATACTTATAAGTAAAATAAAACTAAACTTTACTAAAAATATTTTTTATTTTTATTTCATTTTAGAAAATGAATCTTCGAGCAATGATATCAGCAAAGATACTGAGAATATTAGTTGGCTGGGTAAGGCATTTATCGACTATAGTCAAGAAGATGAAGAGAAAAAAACTTCGGATGAGTACAACATTTTCAAGGACATAGAAGAATTGGGTCCACTTGATGAAGACCTTAAATACACTATATATCGTCTACTTAAAAATGATGAGCGAATTCGAAAACAGAATTCACGGTCTACTAATATGAAGTCGAATGTCGATGACGATATTAATCAAATCGCAGATGAATATCTCAGCTTCAACAAAGAAAACTTCGAACAAAATAATATTGAATCGGATAAAAGTGATGCAATGCTTGATTACAACAGTCGTTCAATGCGTTATCTCTTGAACAAATATTTGCACAGCACTGATCTGATGTTAAAAAGTGATTCAAGCAAATCATTTTCTAGTGAGAATAATGCATCAAGATACAAAAGAACTACAGATCCGCAGGAAACAGGCAAGAAAAATAAACAAAAAAAATCTGAAGAGATTCCAGTGGAATCACGCACATTTGACGTTATTTTTGATTTTATATCAGGTTTATTAAATCCAGAAGACAATTCAACACCGCGACCACGTCCACCGCGTCAATACTATCCTGGCTATCCACCTCCACCTTTCTACCCTGGCGGCGGCGGATATCCTGGAGGCGGCGGGTATCCTGGAGGCGGCGGGTATCCTGGAGGCGGCGGGTATCCGGGAGGCGGCGGATATCCTGGAGGCGGCGGATATCCTGGAGGCGGCGGTTTCCCTGGAGGCGGCGGATACCCAATGTATCCTAGAAGACCATGTTATCGTCCACCATACCCATACCCTGGAGGGGTAGGGGGACAATTTCCCGTCGGAGGCGGAGGCGGAGTAGGTCGCCCAGGTTACGGTGTTTATCCTGTTGGTGTTCCGGTTCCGGTCCCCAGACCGGGTATTGTCCCCGTACCCGTACCTAGACCGGTTCCTGGGCCCGTAATCGGTGTTCCCATGCCAGGAGCTAGACCAGGTTATGGGTACGGTAGAGCTGGAGCTTCTAGTAATGCAAATGCCCAGGGAAGTGCGTACGGAGGAATAACACAATCATCGAGCTCAGCCAGCGCAAATGCAGGTAGTTATTATAATAGATTCGGATATCTTCATATGAATACAGCGAACTCAGGATCTACAGGCACTAGTGGAATGCCACTTGGCTCCGTCCCTCAGATGACCGCCGCAAACACATACCCTGCACCCTACGAATATGGCAATAAAAATGTGGCTCAAGCTCAATCCTCTAGCGTTGGAAGCAATCAAATTGGTGCCTCCAAATCAAATGCACAGGCTGCAGCCTTAAAAGGAGACAATCTGGGAAAGGCTTCTTCAAGCGCATCTGCAACCTCCGCTGGTCAAAGCCAGTTCGGTGTAGCATTAGGTACAGCGCAAGCGAATTCGGCTGCTTATCATAGGAATGGAATCAGGGGCTTTCAAAATACCGCCCGTTCCCAGTCAGTATATTTCGGAACTGCTGACACTTTGAGACCCGCGTCCAGTTCTGTAAGCACTAATTATTTTTTCACACCACTTGGAAATGTTCCAGGGATGAGTGTTTCCAGTCATACATCTAGTTCTAATTTTAGGCACGACTTGTACCACACGCGTTCTGATTTTAATACAAATTTAACATATACTAGAAAGGACAAATTTAAAGGATAGTTTAACAACAGCCAAATTGAAATTGCAAATGCTTTGTTAATTATTTTATTTATCCTTAAGTACAATTTGTAAATATTTCTTGACAAAATCACTTTTAACAATGTCACCAATTAAACTAAATTAATAAAAATATAATAATGATTTAACTTGATACCTCGTATGAGTTTCAATAAAATTAACTTTTTTTTTAATTGTTTTAATCCTTAAATCTATTATAGAGTTTAAGACACGCGATTTTTCTAAAAAAAAATTTTTTTTGTTCTAAACGTCGAAAACCATACGACAATTAAATTATTGGACGACGATATATGGCTTTTTGTACGTTAAAATTAAGGAAATATGGAAGAAACATTACATATGTATGGACCAGAGACATTATATTAATAGATGGGAAAAGTCTATTAATATACTTGTGTTATAAAAACACGGTATTTCAACTGCATAGCAGAATTCAGATGACATGCGTGACACAGTAAAACATTGCATAAACTGTCCCTTCCCATTACTATTAAATTTAATTTTTATGGAGATGCCACACTTGTGATGTGGTGAGGTGATTTAGTCACTTCGAAACTCAAAAAAGTCACTTGAACATGATCGAGTGATTATCACATCAACAGTTTATGGCATACCAGCGTTTGACATCATTTAGATAGTTGTCAAAATGGATTTCGACGAAGAGAAAGAACTTTTGCTCCTTTTGTTATTAAGATCGCGGCAAAGAACCAAAAAGCGGCGTTATTGGGTTCATCCTTTTATAACGGAAAATTTAAAATACATTGCAGCACTTGTTGTGAAGCAGTTAGAGCAAGATCCCGAAAAATTTAACACGTTTTATCGAATGTCGAAAGAGTCTTTTCAGATCCTGGTACAACTTTTACGGAAAAATATTGGGAAGAAAAACACTAAATTTCGAAAAGCAATTCCAGTCGAGGAGATTATTTACCCCGTCTGGAATATTCCTCACTTTGTGGATTCCACAAACACTCGCGTTTTTCCACACTTTCTATGAGTTTTAATATGAGTTCAGACATTTTTTTAAAATATGACCTTAGTTAATAAATACAATTTATCAAGTGATGCCTAGAAAAACGTCGCCGCAAGTACATCACTCGGTGACAATCAACTGACGCTCTCCACATCAACCTGTCAGCATCACTTAAATGTTGCACTACGCATTGCAATACACGTGCTGGAGATAATCAATTGATCTTGAGATGATCAAATCACCTCATCACATCACAAGTGTGGCATCTCCCTTAGAGTCCTAGAAGCAAAAAACTGAATTTGGGAAAATAAAAATAGAAGAGATTCAAAAGCGTCCAAAAAGTCACTGTTTGGTGTGGTTTTTGGTACGGCGGAGTCATGGGTCCGCATTTTCAAAATCTTGTATTTAGCTTGCTTTCGTATCTGTCTGTTTATCTGTTTGTCAGGGTCAAATCTTGCAATCTAATACTGGCCCACAAATAATAAATATTTTTATCGCTTTGATTTCTGATACCTAGCGCCCAATTTTTTTCTTCTTTTTAAAAGTTTTTTTTAATTAAACACGTTTTTATACCCGTATGGTGAAACCAAACGGTATATTAAATTTGCCTTACCATTTGTAACGCCAAGATCCCGTTATCACACACAAAAATGAATTACACCAGTGTGTTTAGAATGATAAAAAAAATTGAATTTTGCATGTCCGTCCGTCTGTCCGTCTGTCCGTCCGTCTGTCTGTACGTCTGTCCGTCTGTCTATCTGTCCGTCTTAGGCGCGGATTGTGGGCGCACGGATTGAGCTAGACACTTGAAATTTTACGCAGATTCGTTTTTCGTAAAATGCAAGGTTAAGTTCGTTAATAGGCAAAATTGTACCATTAGGGTACCCCCCATACGAACGAAAACGGTTTTTGCAAATATCTCAAAAACGGTGCATCTTATCAAAAAAGTGCAAGAACAAAAGTTATTAAGGATATGCTTCTACATAAAACTCTCATACATCAAAATCCGATTGGAAAAAATATTAAAAATTTTTATTGGAAAGTTTGACTTCATACGAAGACTTGATGCGAATATCACCATACGGGTTTTCAATAATTGCCAGATAGGCAATTATAGCTTTTGTTATGTTTTAATTTTAATTTTTATTTTTCGAATATTATTTCAGTAACGATGCCTACTGTGAGCAGACGTCCTTTATTTTCCTGTACTGTCCTTTCAATTTTTTTTCTGAATTGGCCAATTCGTCAGCTCTTCTACGGCTGTGTCCTTTATTTTTCCTTTTTTTTATTGAAATGATAATTTTATTTACTTTGAAGTTTCGGAAAGCTTTGTGAAATGTTTTGGATTTTTTCGATTTACTGAAAAGCACAAGTAATTTTCGGTAAACATATCTGCTTTAAAAGCTTGTTTAAAAAAACCGTTAAGGTATTTCATTAAATTACCTGAATATGAAGGATATTTCACAATTACTATTTGTTAGCTGTATTTTTTTTTATACCCGTAAGGTGAAACCAAAGGGTACATTAGATTTGCCTTACCGTTTGTAACGCCAAGATCCCGTCATCACACACAAAAATGAATTACACCAGTGTGTTTAGAATGATAAAAATAATTAATTTTTGCATGTCCGTCCGTCTGTCCGTCCGTCCGTCCGTCTGTGGCGCGGATTGCGGGCGCACGGATTGAGCTAGAGACTTGAAATTTTGCGCAGATTGATTTTTCGTAAAATGCAAAGCTAAGTTCGTTAATGGGCAAAAATGGACCATTAGGGGGGGTACCCCCCATACGAACGAAATCGTTTTTTTCGAATATCTCAAAAACGGTGCATCTTATCAAAAAAGTGCAAGAATATAAGTTATTTAGGATAAGATTCTACATAAACTTCCATACATTAAAATCCGATTGGAATAATTATCTTAAGTTCGTGCTTTTTTGTCCTTTAGCTTCTTCAAAAATAAGTGTTTTTGTCCTTTATTTCCTGGAAAAAATATGGTCACCATAAACATGCCGCTGCCTAAATAATTTCTTACTTCGTTTATTTCATTTGAATTAAATTGGAGAAGCCCAAATACTGAAATTATGATGCTACTCTTGGGATTGTGTAATTTTCAATTCAATATATTACATACTTTATCTTAAATATAGATTTTATAAAATCAAGTAATGGCTACTGTTTACGTCCGTGCGTAAGATAATAAATTTTCGATGGTGAGTTGCTTCGGCTAATAGTATGTTTGGTTCCAGTTAATTCTACCGAAATCCGCCAAACATTTTTTTTCGGAATAGTTAAAAAGGCCCCTTAGTGCACGCGCGCACCGCGTTGGAATGGCGTTTAAGTAGTAAATGTACATTAGAAAGTACGTGCAATCCAATGGGAGCTGGCAATGAAGTGTATTTCAACTTACTTGCTTATTTCTACTTAAATCCATTACGATGCACGTTGAAATACTGATTTACAGGCGTTGTTAAAAACTCAAATTATCACTTCGGCACCATTCCGCATGCTTGCCAATCCGCTGCGCGCCTGCACCTTTAAGAACCTTATAGAGTTGTGTTTTTCAATTACAACTTCAAAATATACAAGTTCTCATGGATCCATTCTTATGAACCAAGAAGTAAATATAAGGAAATAATAAATCACATTAATCACCCGCAAAAGTTATATAGGTGAGTTATGCTTCAGTCCTTTGTATTGGATTGGACAATGTCTTCGCTTTTTTCTAACTCAATGATGAATCTTAAGTTCGTGCTTTTACCATAAATTAAATTTCGAGTCCATTCCGTGACACGTATTTCACATTTTCTTCAGCGCCTTGAGAAAGTAAATGAGAAACACAAGAGAAACAAAAGAAAAAAGTATGTGTACAATAGTTAAATATATTTTTAAAGTGAATTAAAATACGACCAAAGAAAAATGGTTTGTTTAAGTGAAAAAATGATAGAAATGTTAAAAGGATCATTAATTTGGAAATTCTTGAAAAGGTTATAATGAGAAAAAATATCTATAGAAAAATAAAATAGTTTGATTAAATTAATCTACTTACAATTAGTATGAACGCTGGTTTTCCCATTAAAATCAAAAAGAAAGATTTGTTTATATACCGAATTCCAGATTCTCGTTTCAGTAAATTTTTAGAGAATTTCAATTAGAGTGCAAATCTCCAAAATATAGATGTTAATATGGTCTTAGATAGGTATCCCTCAATTAGTGATGATTTTTAGCCGACTTTGAAAAAAAAACGAGGTTATGTATTCTACGTAAATGTGTGTCAAAGTAAAAAGAACGATGCACGAAAATGCCCCTTGACTAACTTTTGGGTTTCACTTTCGTTCTACCTGCATTGGAAAGGTATTTTGCTCTAGTTTCTAGGACATAAGCTCTTTTTTTGGCGGGCAACTGCAGGCGGATGGTCAACTGCCATCTTAGGCGCAATGATATCGTCGAATCCTGCATGGTTCTTTACTGTCTTATTAGTAAAATTTACTGTAGTTCAGTACTGTAGTTCAGTAAATTTTACGGTCGTTAAGTAAATTTTACTGGGAAAAGTAAAAATGATTATTTACTGTTCTTCCCAGTAAAATCCCACTAAAACTTCGCTGGGAAATTTACTGGCAAAAGAGCGTCTGGTTTTAAGTGTATTATTTTTTTCTCTGTGTGTAGTGGTATCGCTGCTTTACAATAATTAAGGGATTGACTGCGGGTTTCACGAAACTTTAGCAGTCGCCAAAGATTTCGTGAAAACTGCCATTAATTTTTACCATAATTAAGTGATGCAATGCATTTTTCCTGCAATTTTTTTCAAAAATGGATCACTTCGTTATGTTTAGAGAACTCAGAAAAATTAACCTTATCTTTTCCAATACCTTTTCCATTTGCCAATATATTTGCTACGCTTTTCGAGCTATTAACAGGTGTCACAAAAATCTTGCTTTAAAAACACTATGTGACGGTTATTGTTGACTGTATTTTACTTAATTAATCATTTTTATTTTTATAGCCAAAATTCGCTTAGTTGCTTAATTATATTATAGATATCCCTCGAGTTACGCGGTTAATTGGTTCCGCGTAAGTCGAAACCGCGTAAGTGGAGATTCAGGATTAGTGCAAAACAATACATACCTATTATCTTTTTTATATAAAAACATTCATCTATAATTACAATACAGTAATCCCTCGAACTGCGTGGTAGATACGTTCCACAAAAAGAGCGCGCACTGCGAAACGGCGCACTGTGAACCCTACTTTGTATGAAATATTGGGGTTAGGTCCCAAATATTAGAAAAATTAAAAAAAAAATAGAAAAAAGTTTTTATTTAACGACATATTTAAAGTAATACAAAGATATGATATGTATTACTAATCTTTTTGAAAAATTAGTGATTGATTACCCGATTTTTGTTTTTTATTATGAATTTCTGCGTATGAGGCTAAAGCGGCTGTCAAATTTTTCCGAAATTTTAAGACACACTCCATATCAGGGTCCATATTAAGCGCTTCTTATTCAAGTTGACTACCAAGCACAAAAGAATTTGCTAGTTTTTCGCACTTAATAATAAATAAGCACGAAATTACCAAATATGTACGCAGATACCAAATTACCAGCTGATTCCTTCTTGTCGGGGATTCACCAAAATATATGCGAAATTTTTACCGCACAGTTCGAAATTTTGGTATTAAAAACTTAACCGCGCAATTGCGAAACCGCGCAGTCCGAAACCGCACAGTTCGAGGGATTACTGTATTTTCTTTTTAAATAAAAATTGCTCCAAAACCGTATCGCGTAACTCGAGCACTGCCGGAATTTTTTCCGCGTAACTCGAAATTCGCGTAACTCAAGTACCGCGTAACTCGAGGGATACCTGTAATTGCTTACTTACTAGTATTGGGCGCATAGTAAAATATGAATTCTGCAATCACCTTTCAAATATTAAGGAGCGGTTAAGATCGATGCTTGGTCAATTCATACTTGAGGCGTTAAAAGCTAGAGTGGACCAACCCACATGTCGAAATCGTGAATTTTTTTGTGTTTGAATCACTATTGCGAGTGAGTTTCTAGATAAAAATGTTTGGATGCACAAAAGAACATTTCAACATTGAGTAATAAAGTCCACACCAATTTTTTTTTCCAAAAATTTACAGTAAATAATAGTACAAAAGTGAAAAAGCTTCAAAAACCCGATTATGTGGGTTAGTCCACTCTAGCTTTTAACGCCTCACTTTATCACACCCAACTTGAACTATTTGTTTTAAACTGTACCATTTTCGAAAATTTTTAGAAAAACAGATTTTTTCGTTTTTACATAACATCAAAATGCACTTTTTGTCCATTTTCGAAATTTTTTTTCTTTTTAACTTTTTTATATAACAGGTTAATCTAATATACAGTATCCTGAATATTTTATTCAGAGTATAAACACTAACTAGGGTTTAATATATTTTCTTCCGCAATGCCTGCACAAAGGAATAATAAAGCTGAAAATTGTGTTATAAAATGGAATAAATTATAAGAAAACTATTACCAAATTTAAAATGTACTCACGAAATCCGAACATAACCTTTTTTAACTACTTTCACACGATTAACTGCGTTCATTTTATTTAACCCTATGCAATCTAACATTAAATTGCCCATATATGTGTATTCTATAGTCGATTACTATGTTGCAAGTTATTTTATATACGATATACATTAGCCCTTCTAAGTGCTTGGAATACAATAGATTCAATGTTGCTCCACATCTTTGTATCAATTCCTATATAGCGGAGAAATCGATTGACAAAACGACCCAATAAAACGGTCATTTTAGTAATACAAATTGGACTCAGTGGCGCATGCTAGACAATTTAGATAACATATGATATAAATTTATATACATATCTATAATGTGTGTGTATATATGTTTGTAATGGAAACTAGCTTGCAAGAACCCGGCGTTGCCCGTTTAGTAATAAATTTTTGAATATGAAAAAATCCTTTTTTTTTTCAAAAGTATTTTGATGTATAGAAAAATGATGCAGTAATTATATTTCAAATAATTTTTTGTTCATAATTTTTTTGGTTTGACGCACTGTTTTCAAGAAAATTGCAAATATTTGTTCCATCTGCTTGGGAGAAAGGGAAAGAGCAAATTCCCTTATCGCCAGATACTTAAGATTTTTGAATTTATGTTGTAACATATGTTGACCATCCATAAAATAGTTTCAGAGATAGCTGAGGAGGGGATTGGTCGAAATTTTACCTTGACAGATAACCTATCCAACACTAAAAATCGTATAAAAATCCGTTCTGTAGTTTAGGAGATAGCAGGAGAGGAGGCTCGCACCATGTAGAGCGGAGTAGTTTGAGTGTAGGAAAATTTATTTTATGATTGACCTGCCCAACACTAAAAACCGTATTCAAATCCCTTCAGTGGTTCAGAAGATAGCAGGCGAGGGGGTGAAAGGGGAGCCGATACCGCGACCACACCTAACTATAAACCGTGGTCATGATACAGTAGTTCTTGAGTTTATACGTTACTCCATCTCACAAATCAAAAAAAAAATATAACTGTATCTCACAAATAAAAAAAAAACGTTCTCGCACCTCAATAAGTTTGTTCCTGCACTCCAGACTGGGGACCTCCACACTATATGAGAATCATATTGAAATATATTAGATTTAGTTGTAACGTATCAAACCAATCGCTGGACACAAAAATGAACAACACCAGGGTGTTTTGGGATGACAAAAGATTTTGATTTTGGCATGTCCGACCGTCTGTCTGCCCGTCTGTCTCTCTGTCGCCTGTCCGTCTGTCTCTCTGTCGTCTGTTCGTATATATATCCGTGAATATCATAACTTTCGGAAGGATTGAGCTTGAGATTTGAAATATTTACAGTTGCGTTTCTCGTAAATGGCAATGCTAAGCAAAATCGGACCATTCCCTTAAATGAAGCATTTTTCGCAATTTTCTCGAAAACTATGAATCGCATTGAAAAATTTATAAAACTATAATGTCTTTTAAATATGATTTTACATAACTTATCTATACATCAAAATTCAGTTAGACTACCTCTTTCCCTCCTCGATACAAATTGAATACTTTTTCAAATTGAATACTTTTTCGTTATTTTTTGCGCACTATATCGATAAACAACCGCTTCGCATCGATCATGAATGAGGAAAGACCGAATGTATTTTCATCCGTTCCGATATTCCCGCTTTTCCCCAAAATTTTTCTCGACTTTTTCAACAAAACGAAAAAATAATCGGGATTTTTGATTTGGAATTACTGAAAGTTCAAGCCAGAAAACCGCTGCCACCAGGAACCCCTGAAAGTATGCAATTTCGGTTTTTCAAGATTTTGCGACTTTTCCGGTGGAAATTTCCAATTTTCGGCTCCGTAGTGTTTTTACCTGGTTCAATACGAATCCAACAAAAAAATCCCCATGCAAATCGGATTATATTCAGCCGAATTATGGATAGTCTTACTGACCACGATTTATTTTTATATATATAGATTACTCCTAAAAGGAGATCAAGTGAATTTTTGACTCCCTTTCGGAGTTAATTCAAAATTGAGGACAAAACGGTGTTAAAATAGATATTTAGCTTCTTAAAACAGAAATGTCAAATTAACTCCGCATTACAGTGTTAATTTTTTTCTGAATAACACTTCGAGATGCTCACTTTTAGTCATGTATTGAGGCGGTGCTATTTTGTCCCCGGATTTTTTCGAGAGTGTAGTGTTTAATATATGGGCTACAGTGAAAATGGAATGTTGCAGACAAAAATTAATCATATTGCAGGTACTCCAGAAATGTTTGTACCACGAAAATAAAATAAATAATAAAAAAAGACAATTCGTGGCTTTAAGGTTAATATAGTGGCAACAGTGTCCACCCTTTTCCCATCACAAGCATCTTTTAAAAAAGCTGGCATTCGGGCTCCACAGCTAATCATTGCATCAACCCGACAATCCTCAAATGCCGGTCTATTGCTGGAGGATTGTCATGAAGCGAATATTGACCCAAAGTCGACACGTCGATCAACCATTGCCTCATTAAGGTATTATCCCACATAAGTTCAAATGTGCTGAAAATTGTGAAAATGAAGAAAAAAGACAGATGTATCAATGAGACAGAGAAGTGCAATTGACATGAAAACTGCGCGAAAAGTCAGGCAGAGAAAAATGTGTTGTATTTCCTTTGATTACAATTTAATCGAAAATTTTCGAGCAGTGGAGTGGCTCCAAATAAAAAAAACCTTGTCTTTAATCATCGCAACAACTATATTTCTGTTTTTGTTTACAAAAAACTAGACGAGTTGAGAAAAACATTTAGTTTTTGTAAGAATTTGTTTGCCCAAGAATTATGCCCGCCGTACACTTGAGCTAAATAAGCTCAGCTATGTGCCTGTTTAGATGTGGACGTTTAGCGGTTCATATTATCCTCATTTTGATACGTGACGAAACGCGCCACGTTAAGCTCTAAACTGGCACATAGCTGAGCTAACTTAGCTCAAGTGTACGGCGGGCCTTAGAATTTTGAAATACAAACATAAATTTTTCGCCTACTTAAATTCAAGAATTTGCTTTAATTTTAAGTTCAATTTTGTTTTGAAATTTATCATGAGACTATGTTCTCACTCATATTTTTGGCTCTCTTTTACCAATGAGAAAATTCCATTTACTATTTTAAGCTCAATTTTCATATCATTAGAACTTATGTGGGATAATACCTTTAAAGCTATTATGGTTTTGGAGACAAATTATTATTCACTGTGTCGTTCTCATCACGGTCTTACGCTTCTATTGCACGGATATAAATTATAGGTCTAAATACTTAGACCCAATTGCTTAAATTGTTGCATTTATAGGTCGCAAAGAACAAAACCTCATGTGTACATCAAAATCCAGTTGGACCACTCCTTCCCTCCTCTCGACTACAAATTGAATACCTTTTTTTCTATTTTCTCGAAAACGGTGCATAGTATCGAAAAATTCCTAGAGGCGAAATGTATTTAAAATATGATTTTACATAACCGTTTCATACATCAAAATCCAGTCGGACCAATCCTTCCCTCCTCTTCCATAAAAATAGATTTCTTTCATAAAAAAATTGTCTGCCATCATTTTGAGTATTTGTAGAAATCAAAATTTGTAGAAATCAAAATTCGGTCTGTCCTCATATAGAGTATCTAAGGATTGTCCATTGGCAATTGTAGTTTATCTTATGTTTTCTAGAGTTAACCGTTGCCAGGAATATTAAACTCCAGGAAAAAGTTCATTTTTGACACGCATAAGTGCACATTTATGTGCATTTATCCGTGCAACGCATAAATCCACAACACGGATAAATGCAAATAAATCGAGCATTTATGCATGTTCTACTACACTTACATCAATACCAACGTCTGGTAAAAATTTCAGATCAATCGATCCCAAGGCTCGTTTTAGTACTTGGTTCGGATGCGGCATTTCGGAATTACGTGTTTTTGATGTTGACACCTTTCTACAATCTATGGAAAAATTAAAAGCCTTACCCTTGGAACACAATGAACGCAACCAAGGCGCCACCATCACGCATCCAAGTGTCACTTACGAGTTTATTTCACAGAAATGCTTTTGAGTGAGCACAGTGAACGCATTGAACGCAACCATCGACGCAACAGTTGCCAAACTTTGAATTTTAACGCAACAAGTCTGCGTTGACAGTTCATAAAGTGAGGTTGGGGAAATGTCGTTTGAGGAAAAGTTGATAGCCTTAGTGCAATAACATACAAATAACAAAGATAAAGACTAACAAAGCAAATTATCGCTTATGTATTTTCCTACTTTAATTCACTTTTAATTTTTCTGTGTTTGTCTCACAACGCAACAGACGACGCTTCTATTGTGCTCAACCGCTCCTGAACTACGTTGTGTGACAGTTCGAAGCGTCCTTAGTTGCGGCTTGGTTGCATTCATTGTGCTCCAAGGGTTAATTGATTAGAAGTAAAATTTATTCACTGAAATCCACCAGGGATGCATTCCCGATTCAATTTACATTTAATTTCATATAAATTATCACATTATATGTAAGTCAATGATGTCATCGAAATGTTTTATTTTAGTTGACGGGAGTATCTCGCTTTAAGAATTACCTGCGACTCCGAAATTCACCTATTGAATTTCTGATCAAGGTTGAATCTGTAACACCATAAACAGTTGCACTTTCTCAGTCACTCAATTGAATTACATTCTATGAGGTCTAATTTCTGCAAACTGATAAACTTACTTTTGTTATGCTAATTTTTTTTTGCACACGAATGCTAGATATTTTCACTGTTTGTCGCGAATGTATTAAGAATTTTATACAATAATAAGTAGAATAAAGAAACATAAAAAGTTGTAGCTTTCAACAACAAACTGAAGCACGATTCTCTAATAAAATATAATTTTATTTGCACTCATTTCTCGCAGCATAACTAATACAGATATTGCCTTCTAAACGTACGACTATTATTCTATATTCTTATGTGTTACATGGTAACATAGTTAGATCTCTATAAAATAAAATACTAGGACATTTTGTTTGCAGTGCGGATATCAAGCAGGCACATTGAAAATTTCTACGTACGAACATAAAATGCACCATATTATCGTATATACATAAATATGTTCTTGTACAATGTTACGGTTTTATATATTATGATGCAGTATAGTACACGATTTCAGAAGTCACATTCGATTATACTCGTAAATATTGGAGCATCACCAAAGGATCATTCTCATAAATGTTATAGATATAAGATCTATACTGGATACGTGGTCAAATGATAAACATAGCGAGGTGAGAGTTGGCAGAGGAAGCATATTCGAAGGATTTTATATTGTATAACTGATATACAAGTATATGTATATGCCAGTCTATCGTATGTAACAACATAGCGAGAAATATGTTTTGGGAAACAAAAATCTCCAAGGACTGCAAATGAATGCCTCCAATAGAAAACATTTCCAAATAAAAAAAAAATAACCCCCATACTATATATGCCTGTTTACTATATGAATAATATAATAATATGCGTATTATTCGTGCAAGTTTTCCAAGTTTCTGCTATCGTCGACATATCTTGGTGGACGATGGTCGGCTGGGCTTGTAAGTAAAAATCTGAAGGAAAATTCACTAGAGCAAAATAAAACAATAACACGATCCTTACATAAATTTGTATGTTAAGCATAAATGCCGACCCATACCGGCAAGACTTTGTGCACATTTATAGCTGAACAAGAGTGTGAAAATAAAAAAAAAATATCTTGACTTGATTCATATGCTCATCTTACCCATCATATTGTGTCTTACCTATATAATTTTACGAAAGGCATCAAGAGCAGAGTTAGTCGAAACAGAAGCTCAGTCTTAACAGCACAAAAGAGCTTTTCTCTGCCCATTGTTGGTATTTCCGGAATACAAAACTGGTACAACTTCGTATAGTGACCCTGTGTGTATGGAATTTGGTATGGAATTTGCAGGTTTCTGTTCCCTAGTAAACAATTTTAGTCCTAACTATATTTTTGGTTAAAATTATGGCAATTGTGGGACGTTAAGTGAATACGTGTTTGTAGATGCCCATGGCTATTACTGCTATATATAGGATCTGCTATTGTTAAATTTCGCTACAGCTCCAATTGTTGCTATATATTTGTTATGGCCATTCAACATTTTATTTGGCATTCACTTTAACGCCTAGCTAGCTTCTCAGCAATAAGGCGCCTAACTGCTAGCCAATTTCAGATTGCTTCCTTTTCAAGGATCGTAACATATTTTATGTTTATTGTTTTAACTTTTCCGGGACTTTACTATGTTTGAAGTTGGGATGATGATATTTGAGACATGTGCGAGTAGGTAAATGTAATATACTTTTTTTTTCTTCTGTATGATAAGAAAATCTGTCAAGCATGAATGTGAACTAAGAAAAGTTCACAACATATATATTTTCATCGGATAAAAGGTGTTTAGATTTAAAAATTGAGTGGATTTGCACGGGTCTGGAACGCTTTTCATAATTTTTATGTATGTATATATGAGACAGTTTAGAAATGGATTTTCCAGTAGTCTAAATACACATAAGATTGAAAATAAAATAATTCGAAACTTTTTTTTTCGCCAAATTGCATTTTGAAAGAGTTGTTTCAATTTAATAAATACGTATATTTCGACCAATATCCGAAGCTTGATTTGACGCTGACGATGCTTCCATATACCTAATTTTGATTTCGTTTATGTGCAGCCCCAGATTGTGTGCCGCCCGTTCAATCTGATTGAAAACTTCTTCTACAGCTCCAGTTGATGTTCCTGCGTATGCCAGGAGTTGTATCGTCTTGTAGAGGATAGTTCCTATTGTCGCGATTTCTGAGTCGCGGATCACCTTCTCCAAGCCTTAACCATCCCCTTGTCGGAGCCCGTTTTGGGTGGTAATTGGGCGGGACAGTGATCCGGCCACTTTCACCTGGCTTGATATATTGGTCATGGTCATCCTACACAGTATTTTCAATTTATTTAGCATGCCGAATTCTCTCAGGGTTTTATAAAGTTCTACTCTGACTATGCTATCAGGCGGCTTTAAAGTCTATGAATAGGTGGTGTACTGTGCTCTAGACATTTTTCCATCGCCTGCATAAGGGCAAAAATCTGGTCTGTTGTTGATTTTCCTGGTCTAAAGCCGCATTGGTATGAACCAACGGTTTGATTCACGAATGGGGAAATATGAAATAATCAGGGTATTCACAGTCCTCTTTTAAATTGCGGGTAAATTTACCGCTCGGTAATTCAGTAAAATTTAACAGATTTTTACCGAGACGGTAACTTGGTTCATGTAAAAATGAATTACCGGATTCGGTAATTGTAGACATGCCTTGAGTCGTGTTTTCCGGCCCGGTTATTCGGTATCAAGAATCAACCGCGAGTGGCGCTAGTAATGTTTTTAGTTGTCAAATTTTCTCGCTGGTTATCTCATCGGACTGCAATTTTTTTCTATTTTGATAGCCGTTGCCACAATAGAAATTCAAAAGAATACATCAAACATGGATTTAAAGGTATGTGACATATTTTACAATCAAATTCGCAGTTCATGATTTGGTCACGTATCAAATAAAAGCGCTGTTCTCAAATCTGTAGTGTGAGAAGTTCACAGCAGAATATTTTCAGTCTTTTAATATTACCGAAAATACCGAATACCGAAAATTAAAAGAGGATTGTGAATACCCTGAATATTAATAAAAGATGGTATGATTTGATATCTTTATACACATACCTCAATGGGAAATGGAATTCCAGAACAATACTTGCAATTCTTACACCAATTAGTTTTTTAGTTATTTTAGAGTTACTTGAAGCAGTAGTCATCTGCACTCTTAATACTAAGACATTATCAACGCAGGGGGCGTAAAAAATCCATAAACTGTATGAAGCGTGGACCTGCAAGATAAATATTACGTCTTTGATTTATTCTGATCAACAAGCAGTAAAATGTATAACACTTTTAAGATCTTTTATTGTTTATAGTTTTGCCACCGCTTGACCAAACAATGCCCGTTTTTAGTGTGAAATTAGCCCTCTTCTCTAACCTCCTGCCTTCCAGTGTATTATATGTAGTACAAAAAAAAATTGTGGCTTAAACCAATATTGACGCAAACATGTGCTACAGTTATACGGAAAATATCCCGCATAGAAAACGTTTCTATAAAATATGGGAGAGCCGTTATAGGACTCGTTACACCATTTTGTAGCACAGGTTTCCATGAATATTGGAACTAGTCCTAGTTTTCGTAGAATCATTACTATGTAAATAGGGCTGAGAGAAGAAAGGATATATTCCAACAAAAGTAGCACCCATTCCTAGTTTTTACTGAAGACATTGCCATACTGTGGGGGGAAACAATGCTATAATTATGGAATGGAATCATTCCCATTGCTTTTAGAAGTGACTGCAATATTATGAAGGACTCAGTCCTACAAAAACATTGGAACGAATCCTAAGTGTTGTCGGACTCATTTCTATGCAATAAGGATTCAGCAAATATGGTAATTTAAGTCAATTTTTTTCTTCGATTATAATTCGTATGTGATGTGCGAACTCGTGGTTTATATAGTTTGGACGAACCTACTACCGCACTCAAACACTTGTATCGGAGACATTTTTTAATTAAATGGAATTTTATGACTCGAGCTGTTTGATATCTCGAATATTTTCAAGCCCTCGAACTTCCCTATCACGTATTATCGATAACTCAAATTTTCGTCTGTCCCCTTTAGATTGGACCGAATCCAATAAAAAAAGTAATCAATCCAATTCGGATTGGACTTGGTGCTATAATTATACGAACGAATCTTTTTTCAAATGAGAACGTCGCGCATATAAATATATAGTAGAGAGTCCAATAATCAATGGAGATATTACAACACTTTATAGGATTCATTCCTTTCATTTTAGGATTGAGTCCCTTACAAAAGGGAATGTTCCCCAATTTTTTCTCGTAACATGTCTAATCCCACCCACTATTTTGGGAATGATTACACAAAAAAAAGAATACGACAATTTTTTTGTTGGAATGTGTCCCAAAAAATTTGGGAATATAACACATGGATCAATAAGTCCCGAGACTAACCCAGAGATGACGCTCGTAGTAAACCAGTAACCACGTCTTTCTAGAGTACTAACCTTTGCTTGAAACGTGTCAAAATTTTAAGTCGATCGGACCAGAAACAGCTGAGTTATCGAGGTTGGAGTAAAGTCGTTTTGTAGTTTGTTTAAAAAATGGAAAAAACCGAGTTTCGTGTTCTGATAAAACATTGTTTTTTAATGGGTAAAAACACCGTGCAAGCGAAACAATGGATTGAAAAATGTTACCCGGACTCTTGTCCATCAAAAGCAACGATTTGTCGGGGGTTTGCCGAGTTTAAACGTGGTCGTACCGACACAAATGACGCGGAACGCTCGGGTAGACCTGTGGAAGCCGTTACACCGGAAAATGTGAGTGAAGTGACAAAAATTATAATGAAAGATCGTAAAGTGAAGCTCCGTGAGATTGCTGAGATAACACAGATATCATATGGAAGTGCATTTACTATCCTTCATGAAAAATTGAGCATGAAAAAGGTTTTTTCCAAGTGGGTGCCGCGATTGCTTTCGATGAAACAAAAACAGCAACGAGTCGATGATTCAGAAAGCTGTTTATCGCTATTTACTCGCAATAAAAAAGATTTCTTGCGTCGTTACGTGACCATGGACGAAACATGGATACATCACTACACTCCAGAGTCGAAGCGGCAGTCATCTGAGTGGCGCACAGCTGGCGAAAGCCGTCCGAAGCGTCCGAAAACGCAGCAATCAGCTGGCAAAGTCATGGCGTCAGTTTTTTGGGATACGCATGGCGTGACGATTGTATCACCCTAAAAGGTGATTATATTGATGAATAAAAAAAAATTTTGCAAAAAAAATGTTGTTTTCATTGTTAGTCTCGGGACTTATTGATCCATGTGTTATTTGGCCACTATTCCGTTTTTCCCATAAATATGGGACTGGGGCATGCAATTTTGGTGGAACGGTTCCCATATCTTATTTCCGTGTACGTAATCCACTAATTTGATTTTGCTAAACACAGTTTTTTCAAAAAAAAAAAAAATCAAATTTTGTCAAAGTTATTTGAATCCTAAGGAACTAACCCTGTGAGTTTGATTAATCTATCATACAAAAAAGGCTACCGTAGGCAGGAGCCTTAACAGTTATCACGCCACAAACTTTTTGCTTGTATAGGTAAAGGAGAAAAAATAGTAAATGCTAGGAGTCCGGTATACTATTCGAGATGGCGAATATTCGAGATATTCTTATTCTTTACACAAGGAAAAATAATAGGGCAATTCACTCTTGATCGTAGATAGTAAAATCGTAGATTGTACTGTACATCTACAATGGAAAAGTACAACGAAGCGTGAGCAGCGCTTTACTAGAAGTTGTGAGTTTTGTCGTAAATTTTTGACTCTTTTATTTATTTTCTTTACCTAAATTGTTTAAAGGATTTTTTAACTCTTAATTTATATTAAATCATATAAATACTTTAATTTACTTGCTTTTCCAATGTCCATTTTAGAGTTGGCACCAAGTTGACATGTCACAAAACATGCTTTAACCTCACTTTATTAGAAGTACGACAAAAACCGTAGTTTTTTTTTACCATACGATTTTACCATTCCTTCGGGTGTGGTAGATTGTAGTTTTCGTCGTAAAAAAATTTGTATGGAGAACTGTCAAAAAACTACGATTTTATTTACGATTCTACGATTCTACGAGTTTATGATCAACTACGATAAAGAGTGAATAGCCCTAATAAAAACCACAAGGGGCCAGGGGGCAATCGTCAAATACAAAGACAATTTATCAAAGAAAAGCTTTAAAAGGCAGGAGCGAAAGTTGATTTAAAACGTTGAAAATTGTCATCAGAAAAAATAATCTAGAAGTCCTGAATTAACTTGACTATTTTTTGTAATATCATATTTCTCCATTAATTTTTTTAAAGTAATAAGCAAAAAATTTCGTTGCGTTGTTCAAATGTTATGGCGACTTTATGCTTTTTATGTTGTTTTCGAGTATACATTTAGGTGGAATTCACCTGAGATGATGTTTTCACTAGACTAAAATGACTTGAATAAACATGCAAAACCTTTCTGGCTTTACTCACTGGACCCTTTTTACTAGCAAAGCTTTTAATTAAATTTATTCCCATATGCGTCCATTAATATATATGTATGTAATTATGGTTATACAACTGTGGAATTTTAATTTCTTTATGTCGACCTAACACAGCAGATATGACATCCGATAATGTGTACCATCGAAAGAAATGCTAGGAGGAATATCACAGTTTTGGGAGCAGATTCGTATGTTGTAATGCCATTGTGTGTTGGAATGTGTTATAGGTGTTACAACATAAATTTTTTTAGAGGAAATGGTAGGTATACTGAGTAAAAAACATAAATTCTTATATTGAGTCAAAAACATAAATTATTTCGAGAACTTGGTACAAAGTTCCATCTTTTATGGATAATACCTTGCATATCCGTCATTGCCGCCGCGTTAGTCTTTTGTATAAGTTTTAGAATACCAAATAAACCGGAAAGAACTTAAAAACTTTTGAAAAAAATCTTGTCCTTGCAGGATTTTCCGTTTCGAACTAGTCTAACCGGGAAAAACGGGGGACAGGATATTTGTGTTATCCTTACAGGACTTTTAGTTAGGATTTTTGAAATTTTAACACCGGATGCGTGATCAGCGACCCCGAAAATTTTCGAGTGATACTTTTCAGTCTCCTAATGAGAAGGATTCATGGCGAAAATCAAACACCCAAACCCTCCTTACCGTCTTAGCGGTAAAATTTCGAAAAATCCCACTGAAAATTAAAATTGACGGTTTTGTTATGGGTTTTCTTGGTTCTGTTAAACTCCATATATTTATATGATGTTCAAATTCTAGCTGCGGCCCACAGTGGTTCGAGATCGTTTTCTATTGGTCAAAATTCAATATCTTTTGATGCATTGAAAGTTTTAAAATGCGTTTTTTTTATTAAATAGAAGAGTTTTCAAGCTTTATTTATCATAAAGTTTCATCAAAATCAGATAACTAGTTTCTGCGATATTGTCAAATAAAAGCCAACTTTTCATGTTCTGTTCATTCTTTAGTAAGAAAGTATAGTTGTTTCGATTTGAATAATTTTGAAATATCATAAAATATGATTTTTTGTTACTATTATTAAATTTTTGTGAAATTCTACAAGTAGTTAAACATAGTATATTTATTGTTAAAGTAGATTTTATTAGTAACACCAAATTAAATAACAATTTAACTGAAATTGGTTTATCATACAGATTTCATTAACAAATGTGGCGATTTCCATTGGTGTCTAATACTCGAAACGAATGGGTCTGATGTTACGAGCAATATGTTAAAAAAGTCTTCATTTGCGCTATTCCTTGACATTTTCCTGGTGTTATGTTCTCTGAAATACCTGTAGTCTTTATTTCTTTTTTCTTGAGCTTCTTCTGATAGATCTCCAAGCGGTAGTAGATTATTTCTGATGATGTCTTCGCCATGATATAATATTTTGTGGACTGTTTGTGGCATATTTCTCCATGGGTAATTCTTGTTATATATATGTATATGTTTGGGGAAAACCCTCGATTTATTTGCAGAGATATGTGGACTTTATAGTACATAAGTTATCCTTGTTACGGGTAATTAAAGATCAAATTGCCAGCATAATAATTATCGAATCAACATATTATCTGCACCTGTGTAGTACACCTAGATGTCATAAAACTGTCCGAATCTCGAGAATCAAAGTTTTTAATATTTCGGGAAATCCCGAATCTCGAGAATTAAAATTTTCATCATTTCGGGAAATCCCGAATCACGAGATTGTGATTTTCTCGGGAAATCCGTAACTCTATATGTCTATCATAACACTTTCAATGCAGGTCATAAAATTATAAAAATACAAAGATTGACGTCTAAGAGCAGGTTTTAACCAGCCAGCATTTTATAACACTTCGAAATTGTATTAAATAAAATATATTACTACTTTGCTTTCCTGTTTTTTACATAAAACTAGCATATCCTACGTTGACAGCTTAACGTTTTTTGTATAAATTTTAGAATGCCAAAAAACCATAAATAACTTAAAAAATTTTCGGAAAAAACGTTATCCTTACAGGACCTTCCGTTTAGAATTTGAAAAATCTAACACCGGATTCGCGATTAGTGAACCCCGGAATCCCCCTTATGCATATTTTTTCCAGGAAAAACGGAAAAAGGATATTTGCTTTATCTTTACAGGACCTTCCGTTTCGAATTTTGAAAATCTAATACCGGATTAGTGGTCAGCGACCCTGAAAACCGTCCAAAGCCAGTTTTTGTGAGGAAAAATGGGAAAAAGGATATTTTCATTATCCTTACAGGACCTTCCGTTTCGAATTTTAAAAATCTAACATAGCTAAAAACCTGCTCCTGGCAACGCAGATCATTTTGCAAACAACCGCGTAAAAATCGGTCCAGTAGTTTTTGAGTTTTGTAATCTCAAATCAACAGACCAACCAACCAAAAAACTTCCATTTTTAAATATATAGCTTAATTAAAACGTCGCTAGCGCCTCAATACCGGTACTTACGGCAACAAAACCATATATGGAATTAAAGGTAATTGTTGTGGCTATAACTTGGAAATAATTTCGACTTGACGTCTGTTGACGGGCACAAGTTATGATCTTTCAAACTTCAAATTTATATGAAAAAGTGTTCCTAATAAATATTTAATTATAATTAACTTAAAAATAGTTCAGGTTCCAAATTAACTCAGAATTATAGGGAAAGATCCACTCATTCAAATAAAAAAAAACCCGAATGCAAAATCTTAAAAAATGTGAACGTTGGGAAAAAACCAAGAAATTTACTTTTTGGCAAAATTTAAAAAAAGTTTCTATTTCAATGCTTCCGCAAAGACACATTTTTAAATATATTGACCTAATTTTTTAGATTCCCTACTTTTGAACTATTTACTATCAAATTTGATCAAAAAAATTCAAATTGGTTATCACAAAAAAATTGAATTTTGGCCAATGGATTTTAATCCTGAACCACTGTGCGGTCTCAAGATGCACGCTGCGTTGTTTCTGTTTTGACCTTAAAGGCCGGAATACAATTGGCCCGACACAACACTTACAAATGCGCACACTTTGTTGTTCTAAACGTCATTTGTTTTTCATTTGATTTTGACAGTAGGACGGTGAGCCACACATAACATTTTTTGTTACCCATTATCATACATAATAGAAATGTGAATCTAAGTAACACAACATACGAACTATATTTCCTAATACTTTCTTTAATTTCCTCTCGAAGATTTTATGGTTTTGAATCAACCATGAAATTTCGTCGGCGAGCTGACCGACAAAAGTTAAATTCAATTCAACTTTTTACGACGACAAAGTTGGTCGGATTGATTGTATACAGAAGCATGGTGTGCTATGAGTTTCAAATCTGAAATGTCACCGTAAAACTTGTGTCGGGCCCATTGTATTCCGCCTTTAAAACAATAAAAGATTGGAGTATATGCCAATTTACTGGCTTATTTTGGAAATTCTGCAAGTTCGTTTTTTTGGGCGCTGTGTATCAGAATAAAAGCAAGATAAATATTTATTTTATTTTTTATTACAAGCAAGGATAAACATTTAATACAAAATTGTAGGCTTCAGGACGAGCTGCACCAAATAAGACAAATTGCTCTGATCGCTTCGACAACATTTATTGAAATGATATAAGAATCATTTGCATTTAGCTAAATTCGCTATAACCTAATAAATAGGGCTTCCAAATCACGAGAAAATTCTTAAAAAACAATTTTTAATAATTTTTCGTCGTTTCGAAAGAAAACAACAAGTTTTGGTTGTTTTTATAGAAAATAACAATTTTTACCGATTTCAGAAACTTTTGTACAATTATTACCAACTTTTCAAAATAGTTACAAAAAGCATTATGTTAAAAAGCCTAAAAAAATTGCGTACAAAAGACCCCCAAAGAATATTTTACCATAACCTCCGAACTAAGAATCACAATATAGTCTCAACTGGCAATACTCCACAATTTTGGTGTTTTCGTTTCACTGCAGTGTATTTACACACACACACACACGTGGCAGCAGCATATTTACATACCCGAGAAGTCATAAAAAAACACGTAAAAAATATCCGCCGATTCTCACATTTTCACACTAAGGGCCCAGTTATATCGTTCCGTAAGAATAATCAGTAAAATTTTTTAATCCATATTTATTTACTTCTTCTACACCGAATTCTTATATTTTTTTAGTTCAAAACGTGTTTATACACGTCTAATTACCATTTCCATTAAATGAAATTGTTATTACATGAGTAATTTTTCCAAAAAACACGATTTAATTTTTTTAATTTTTTTTACGTATACGAAAAATTTTTTCGTACGTAGAAAAAATTAAATCGTGTTTTTTGGAAAAATTACTCATGTAATAACAATTTCATTTAATGGAAATGGTAATTAGACGTGTATAAACACGTTTTGAACTAAGAAAATATAAGAATTGGGTGTATTAGTAAAGAAATCGGAATTAAAAAATTTCACTGACAGAAGTTTACTGATCGCTATAACTGGGCCCTAATGCAATAACGCCTCCACGTGTTGCATATTTTTGCTTTGTACGAGGGCAATCCGATAAGTACTTAGCCTACAAAAAAAAACGAAAATTTTGGAAAAGTGACCATTTATTTCTCAACATAGTCTCCGTTTAACTCGATACACTTGACCCAGCGATGCTCCAACTTCTTTAACCCGTCTGAAAAATACGTTTTCTCGAGGTCTGCAAAGTAGGCCTCCGTAGCGGCGATGACCTCCTCATTCGACTCAAATTTCTGCCCGGCGAGTGACTTTTTCAAGTTTGGAAACAAAAAGAAGTCGTACGGGGCCAAATCTGGAGAATACGGTGGATGGGGCAGCAGTTCGTAGCCCAATTCGACCAATTTGGCCGTGGCGACGGCGGAGGTGTAAGCCGGTGCGTTGTCATGGTGGAAGAGCACTTTTTTCTTCGCCAAATGGGGCCGTTTTTTCTGCAATTCGGCGTCGAATTGGCCCAATAATTCGGTATAGTAGAGCCCTGTGATCGTTTTGCCATTCTCCAGGTAGTCGATGTAGATCACACATTGTGAATCCCAGAAAACGGTGGCCATCACCTTTCCGGCAGATAGGACAGTCTTCGCCTTCTTCGGAGCACGTTCGCCGGGTAAAGTCCACTGTTTCGACTGTTCCTTAGTCTCTGGTGTGTACCAGTAGATCCATGTTTCGTCGACGGTCACGAAACGACGCAGAAACTCCTTCGGATTGTGCTTAAACAGGGTCAAACACTGCTGTGAAGTGGTTTCACGGTTGCGCTTGTTGTCCGGAGTGAGCAAACGAGGCACCCATCGCGCCGACAGCTTTCTCATGCCCAAAATTTCATGCAGGATATGACCCACGCGGTCTTTTGAGATGCCTACTGTCTTAGCTATCTCGCGCACCTTCAATCGGCGGTCTGCCAATACGAGATCGTGGATTTTTGTTATGTTATCCTCCGTGGTAGCCGTTTTCGTAGCACCTGGGCGTGGCTCATCAAAAACCGACGTGCGACCACGTTGAAACTCGTTACAACAATTTTTGACGGTCGCCATCGAAGGAGAAGAGTCACCGTACACAGCATCCAAGCGCTCTTTGATTTCGCTGCGCGATTTCCTTTCCAGAAACAAGAATCGAATCACCGACCGATATTGCTCTTTTTCCATTTTTCTGAAATCCGCAAACACGCCCGCTTCCATACGCGGTTAGAACAAAACTACGAGTTCGATTGGGCTGAAATTTTGACTGTAGCCATCTATGAGAATGTACTACACGATAGTAAATTTCTCCTGCGATAGTGGCGCCATCGGGCGGTGAGGCTAAGTACTTATCGGACTGCCCTCGTGTTAAAACAAGTAAATTTTTGTTTTTTTTTTCGAATAACTCTTTAACAATTTTTTTTAAACAATTTTTAGACATATTTTTTAACAATTTTTGGAGGCTCTACCAATAAGTAATGATTGGCTATTATCCTTCTTTTACAATAATGATCTAGAAAGAAAGTACTTGAGGCTTAAAAATCCTAATGAATTCCAAATATTTCAAGATCATCCTTTGATTGTCTTTGAAGTCTTATTACTTGAGTCTGAGTTGGCCGATTGCCATGAAATTTCTTAAATTGTGTGTAAAATTGTTCACAGACACCACCAAAATAAACAAAACTTTAGATTCGTTGATTTTTCCATTGAATTGTGACTGGGTGTATACCCCAATACACGGTTAATGCTAGTATTTTTATTTGAAGCCGTATAACTAGTGTTGTGTGGCATTGTCTTTGAAAATAATTTAGTTAAAGTTGGCCACAGCACACGGTATTCCCCTACATTTTAAAAATTATTCAAAGTAAATTCGCTGCAAAATTCTAAACTCCAGCAAGGTTCTATTTTGCCCAAAGAAAAATAAGAGAATCGACAGCAACAAGTTTACTGATTCGCCGACCTTCAACGTGCCAATTCTCCCTGAAATGGCTTTAAATGATTTAATGGAAAATTATTTGTAGAATTTAATATTTAAAGCCTAATTAAAAATTAGGGTAAAACTCGAAATTTCTCGCAAAGTGGTATATTATACATACGACAGGTGGTGAGTTCTTCGATCCAATTTTTCTTTTTGAACAATTCACACACCTTTTTCTACCTTCGATAGGTAGAGTGTCTCCAACGAGCTCTTTAAAAATCCACTTCCAACTTGCCTGGATATAGCTGCTGTAACGGTGCTTTTGTTACCATCTGCTACAAGGTCCTGAGCCAATGGAACAAGAAATTCGAGGAAAATTTTTTTTGAAATAAAACTTCTCTTGCGGCGCTATGAACTCAACGACTTGAAGAGTAAAATGATCAATTAAACGGAAGTGGGTCATTCTCTGGAATGTATCCTCTCTTTTTTATTTATAATCTAATTCACAATTTCCTATTTATAATCTAATTCACAATTTCATTGTACGATGCTTACATTTTGCGGAAAAAAGGAATTTTTCAAAAAAATCTGAAAACATCGGCATAAAAAATTTAACGCAAACAATGTAAACGAATTTCTAAATTATGACATGGTTCTCAAAATTGATTTTTTAAAATCCGTCTCATGAAATAATTGTGCAATAGTTTTTAATTAGATTTTCAAAACTGGCGATGTACATTACAAAAATGATGCCGCCATATTATTTCGTAGACGCCTGCAGCGGGTAATTAAACCACTTCCAGGTGATGACGATATAAATTAGTATGGCTATATCTAAATTGGATATTTATCAAATATCACAGTATTCATGAACGGTTTCAGTATTTATGAACGGATCAAATTGGTTTAGGAAATCTTTCATAGTATTAATGAAATTGTTCATAATTACTATGAATTCACTTCTATGAACGCCATTCTTAGTTTTTATGAACAAAATTTCGTTCAGTATATTTTCTACTACAATAAATTTTCACACGATCACATAAAAAAATTCAACTTTAAATCTTTAGTTAAGTATTGGATAACCAAACCTAGAAAAAAGATTTATGTTTTTCTATAAATTAGCAGGAATTGTTTAGATCTCGTTTGTCGACTTAATCAATTTAGTTATGTAGGTTAATATCGTGAATAAATTTCGATCTACTTGAGTTTGGAATTAGTTAACGATCAACAGATTTTATTGAATCGGGATGATGACGTTATAAAAACGGTCATGTTAAGAACTATTTGTATTGTTAGAAATTGTTAAGCTCTTAAATATGCAATTAAGTTTCGTTGAATGTGAGATGTTTTTTATTTTATTTTTCGCTTTAAACATAAGTGGCATAAGAGTTCCAGAATCATTCTCAATAAAATTAACATAATTTTAGTAAATTTAACCCGACCGTTATCAATGGAATTGAATTCAAAAAAGCTTGTGACCTATTTTTCATCACAAAAACTCAATTTTTGCATATAAAACGAGTGAGCTCATGCTATCAAGATTCAGTTCTTCACTAAAATTTGAATAGGATTGTGGAAGTTTTGGTCGATAACTAAAAAATTGTTTTTCATTGCACAATGAAACTGGCATTTCAGATATGGATAATTGCGTTAATTTGCATTTCATGGACAAATGCAGGTATGTAAATTAAATACAAGTAATTGCGTTAAATTTCAATTAATTATGATTAATTTTAGGTAAAAGAGGTGGATTTTCCATAAGGAGAGGAGGTTTAAAATTAAGAGATGATTATTTTGACGACTACGAAGATTATGAAATGAATTCACGCTCTGCCAATCCAGATCCAGACGACGATGAAGAAGATATAGAAGACGATGATGAATTTGTTGAAGGAATAGATCCTGAATCGCGACTATTTCGTATACCCTTTGGATTAAAGAGGAAACTCGTCTTATTGAAATTCAAAAAATTTTTGCTAGCGCCAATGTTATTCTTAAGGTCAACAACATCAAACGACGATAATAATCAGGATGATGATAATTCAGTAATACCAGTAATGCCTGTGAATAATCAAAATAATCCTGTACCGGCATACACAATGCCGAATATGGGACGTCCTGTGTATCCAGGTTATGGCCAACAGTACGTCGATTATTCAGTAATGCCCCAATATGGGGTTCCGAATAGTCAAATAATCCATGTTGTCGAAGCTCCCCCAATGCTTAACTATCCGCCACAACAATTACGTCCCGAAGCGCCTGTTGCAATCTCAGAAGACCAAAGTAATGACGGTGGCTCAGCCGAAAAAGGTGAAGACAGCAATCAAACTTCGGGACAGACTGTGGAAGATGGGAACAATAACAATTCGGAAATCAAGCCAGTAGTTGTGTATACAATTAATCAACCACAAAGACAGAGGCGACCTATACAACATATTCGACGACCATTTCTAAGACGACCTTTCAAGAATAGGAGAAAAGTAAATCCTTTCAATGGAGACTACTAATGGACATAATGTGATATACATAACTGTGGAAAAAATCATTTTTCTAAAATTTGTTACTGATGAATTTAATTTAAAACTAATGTATATTTATAATCGTGAAAGTAAAAATATTTATGATTTTTCGCAACTTGCGTGATTATTTTTCAATAAAAACTTTTTCATTCTTTAATCAAAAATGATCTCTAAGCGTATATCGAAAAGCCTTTCGAACAGCTATTTAAAATGATCTAAAATAAAATTCACGACTTTCGTAAAATTCAACCGCTTTTCTAATTTAATATTTTGCAAAACTTCACTGGTTTGCTACTTCTAGTCCCATGAATAACCGTTTGGTATCACATCAAATAACTTTATAAAATATTAGGTGCCCGAGTACACACGACATTTTCCTCGCGCGACCCCATTTTCTTGGAATTTAGAGATGTGAAAGGATGCAAAACCCTTCACTCTGACTATGGTTGATGATTTCAGGAGCGATAAAGGCTTCACGGAGCCCTGGGCAAATTGAACTTGAACTTATAGGCTTCTTGAAGAAAATTGATCCAGATTTTTTTGTAAGTTGATTCAAAAAACAAGCAATAACGACAACTCAAATATGGGACTCTGGGCAATAAAGCAGTATTCAACAACGGATTTTCATTTTTTTTAAATGCATATTTAATTATATACAAGGCAAGGCAACCGATAGTGCTCACTTAAAATTGTTCGTCACCTTTCATAAATAACGGTAAAAGATGTTATGTAATAGGTGGCGAAAGGTCTCTTGCCACACTATTGTCCTTGTCAGACCTTGGTAATTATATACAAACAGATAAATTTATTATTTTGGGGCATGCTTTCCATTGCGTTGGCACACGAGCGCCCCGAAGTCTGACCGCTTTTCTGCCAGCACTAGCACATATTTTTCAGCTAGGCTTTTGCTTGCCGGATGGGTGGGTTCTTGCTGGACAGATCCGCGGTAGACACCATAACGAATCTCTGTGCTACATCTCCAATAACATTAAAATTAAACCCCGACAAAAAGGACATTTGCTTTTTCACCCGAAACCGATTCTTCCGTCCATCGTCCAACCCTCGTTCGAGATTTCTAAACCAACATGGCAGTGAATTTCAAATTACAGGAATTCGCCCCGGTTGCCCTGACATGTATCATCTTCACCACGTGATCAATGTAAGCTGGAGGTGAGAAAAGTCGAGGCGATTGGGATATTTGGAATATTCACTTTGATTTAATAAAATTTACTTAATTGACAACATTTATTGATTAGTAATCTTAAGTAACAAAATAAGTAATTGTAGGCAATCCTTATCTTTAATAAGAGAGATTAATTCTATTAAATTAAATCTTTTTACTCTAAATTTCTGATTGAAAACAATATTTTCTAAGACACCCTAAATTCACCACAAAAATAGTTTGAGAAAATTGACCGATTTTATTATATGTGCGCATATATTTTTATTTGTTTTAGATAGGTCGTTTTTAGAGTTAAGCCCAATTCATCATTTTTGTTCCTCTATCTATATATATTCCGCCATTGAATTTACTGTATACGATTTCACTAAATTTTTAGCACCATGCATAATTTAAAAATTTCAAAGTAACTTACTTTTTCTTTTTATTTTCCTTTTGTTTATTCTATTACCTTCTCAGCTGCTGGTGATGTGCACATCCCACGGCGAGTTCTACTATTCTTTTTCTTTAGTTTCACTTTTCTTTAACTGGAATGTTCTAAATAAACATAATTATGCATGCGGACTAAATCAGCGTAAAAAAAAACTAAATTTCTGCCTTCTTTATAGGCGGGTCTCTTCACAAATTTTTGTGGCTATTACAAAGAAAAAAAATTATGACAAAAAAAACACATATATCCTAATCATCGATGGACCCTAAATGAAACGCCATAGTATGTTGGCAGAGAAATTAAGTTTTCCGTAGTTGCTCCCACAAGTGATGCTGTTTAGCTCGAACCTATTGTCCTATCGTCAAAATGAATTCTTATGCACAATTTCTAATTTCGAAGGGCTTTTGCCGGGAGATGATCTTTAGGTTCGGTGAGTTTGTCGCCTTGAGCAATATTGAAGACACTCTCCAAATGAAATGATCACGTTTTCTTCACGTTTAGCTTTTATTATTATTTTTAGCAATAGATGATCAAATATATCGAAGGCGTTGAAATATCACGCTGTTTGTCGACTTTTCTTGTTTTTCTTGTTCCCCACATGCCCTAAGAAAATTGGCTCTACTTCGGGCTCGAAATCGAATTTCTTTTCGTCGTAAAAACACATTTTTCCAAATTCTCGACAAACAGCGTCAAAAAAAATCTTTGAATCATCTAAAATATTAAATTAACCGATAATGCAATCCCCGATCTCGCATACTCTGTACTCGAGGTTCAAACTAAAAATGTGTAGCTAAAATTTCCTTTGCTGATATTTGCAGATATTGTTCTGTTAAGTTGGCCCTCCATTACCATGACTTTTCCCAACTGCAAAAAAATAGAGACACATTTATGTGAAGATACCTTGGCGAGAAAGGGAGATAAGAATCAACTGCAAAAATTTGTCGGCAACTGCAAAAATAATTTCCCCTCTTTTTTTATGGCGATTTTATGGTTACAGTTGACGGACTTCAACTTTTTTATAGCGATTTCTACTACAATCACACATTGTCCCTCTAAGTGAATAGTGAGCACAGACACATCCAAAGTGTTATTATAGCGTAACTATCATTTTTCATTTAGTTCAACCACACACATACAGCTGTATAGCTTTTTTTCTATGCTAATTTGAACCTTATATTCATAGCATAAGGTTTGATATGATTGCTATAAAATTGTTAAACTGGAAGGGAAAGCGTTTATACTTGTATTCAGTCATTCCTATTTAGATCTATATAAGTCTATCTTGCTCTAGTTTTCTGCATTTTTTTGCAGTTACAGAAGTCATGGTAATGGAGATCCTCCTTTACTTGTACTTCCCAAATAGCATCGAAAAGTACGGGAACATGAGATTTGTTCTTTGCGGCTTTAAAATGCAGCAATTTACGCAATCGGGGCTAAAAATTTACACCTATAATTCACATCCGCGTAAAAGAAGCGAAAGAAGTGACGAGCGCGTCGCAGCGTTTAATAATGCGTCTGCAAAGCCACAATTGCTTTTTGGCGATTAATAATGCGTCTGCAAAGCCACGGTTCATCTTTGGGGCAACATTCGCTTCATGAAAATTCCTGCAGCGATAGAGCAGCATTTGATGGTTTTCGGGTCGAAATAGTCTGCCACTAAAGTTTCATTAAAGCTCCCCGTCTGAGAAACACCAAAAAAAATTGATGCCTTCAGCCGCCATATTTCTCACTGACATTTGATGGAAACGATTTCGTTTCGAGAATTAAATTTCTTATTTCAGGCGAATGACTGAAGGATATTGGATAAAAAGTGGATAGCAGACATTTTTGAAACAGCACGATTTTATTGGCATCAAAATTTCATTGCAAAAGAAAAAATAAATTTTACCGGTAAAATAAAATTAAAGAAATTTTTCATTAAAAACAAAATAATTTGATGGCCCATTAAAATCTGTTTAAATTTCAGATCCAATATTGTCGAAAAATTTTAATGGCAATTAAAATCACGACATGCAACCGGAAGAAAAGTCCATTATAAAATAACACTCCACAAAAGTTTCCATTAATTTGTCGCCATAGATTTTTCTCGTTCGTCTTCTGCTTACGTTTTTATTTGTTCATCTCTGTTTACTAGCAAGCATTCGATGGAGAAAGAAAACCCGCTCGATGATTTGTGTATTTGTGTGATATAATGCCGTCAGATGACGCTCGCGCATGAGGCAACTAATTACGTCCCTGTCGTTATAATTGCGGCGCCGCAAACCGCTGAAAATTGTTCCCCACCATGGGTCTCGTTGCGCGTCTCGTTGGCACAACTAGATACGTATTTGCGACATAAATTGCTTATCGCCGCGACTTGCATGGTGACGAAATATGGGGATAAACACCATAATTGCTGCTTAAAATGCTATTTGGGTTGGTTTAACATTCGAATTTTGTACTTTGGACAATTGAACAAATGGTCATAAAATATTTTTTTATTTGTTTTTTTTTTACCAAAATCCCTATAGCTATCGGATAAAGGGATACAAATGTTCGAACAAATAGCGGATATACAAATAGTATTTGAACAATTCCTGCGCGTGTTCTTAACAAATGGTTTCTTAACGCTCATACTCTGACCCAACTTCGATTTTAATTAAAAGTATCTTCTCAACTACATGAACAATGTTTGTATGGTGTAGGCTCTGTGAACAAATTTCTTTTGAATACCGAAAACAATAATCTATTTGTTCATATTTTAATCCATTGAAGAGCACTGCCCAAATAGCATTTTAGGCAGCAAATATGATGTTTATCCCCATAGTTCGTCACCATGCAGATCACGGCGATAAGCAATTTATGTAGAAAACACGTCCTTAGTCGTGCGTATGAGACGCGCAACGACACACATAGTGGGGAACACTTTTCTGCGGTTTGCTACGTCGCAATTATAACGACAGGGACGTAATTAGTAGCCTCATGCGCGAGCGTCATCTGACGGCATTATATCACACAATTACACAAATCATCGAGCGGGTTTTCTTTCTCCCTCGAATGCTTGCTAGTAAACAGAGATGAACAAATAAAAACGTAAGCAGAAGACGAACGAGAAAAATCTAATGGCGACAAATTAATGGAAACTTTTGTGGAGTGTTATTTTATAATGGACTTTTCTTCCGGTTGCATGTCGTGATTTTAATTGCCATTAAAATTTTTCGACAATATTGGATCTGAAATTTAAACAGATTTTAATGGGTCATCGAATTATTTTGTTTTTAATCAAAAATTTCTTTAATTTTATTTTATCGGTAAATTTTTTTTTTCTTTTGCAATGAAATGTTGATGCCAATAAAATTATGCTGTTTCAAAAATGTCTGCTATCCACTTTTTATGCAATATCCTTCAGTCATTCGCCTGAAATAAGAAATTTAATTCTCGAAACGAAATCGTTTCCATCAAATGTCAGTGAGAAATATGGCGGCTGAAGGCATCAATTTTTTTTTGGTGTTTCTCAGACGGGGAGCTTTAATGAAACTTTAGTGGCAGCAGTTTCGTCACTTTGTCCATCACACGCTTCTTCAAAATTAAACTGACGTTCAGGCTCCACAGCCAATCACTATTTCGGCCCGAAAACCATCAAATGCTGCTCTATCGCCGCAGGATTTTCATGAAGCGAATGTTGCCCCAAAGATCGTGCTCGTCACTTCTTTCGCTTCTTTTACGCGGATGTGAATTATAGGTGTAAATTTTTAATCCCGATTGTGTAAATTTCTACTCTTTCAAGTCGCAAAGAACAAATCTCATGTTCCCGTACTTTTCGATGCTGTTTGGGTGTAGTCTTCATGGGTCATAAATGGGTCATAATGGGTCATTCTTGACCCACGAAGACATCATACGTTATTTTTCTTAAGGACAGTATGAGGGTTACGCAATATTATTGAATATAATTTTTAGAGCTATCATTTTCAGTTATTTTTTTATATTTTACTAGCAGACCCTACGTTGCCAGCTTAAAGTTTTTTGTATAAATTTTAGAATGCCAAAAAAAGAATGGGAAAAAATGTTATCCTTACAGGACCTTCCGTTTCGAATTTTGGAATTCCAACACCAGATTCGTGATAAGCAACCCTGAAGACCTCCCAAAGCCAGTTTTTGCGAGAAAAATTGGAAAAACGACACATTTGCGTTATACTTACAGGACCACATCCATTTTCTTACATATAGATTTAGAATGCCAAAACACCAACTTAAAAAAACTTGAAAATCAACGTAATCCTTACAGGACCTTTCGTTAGAGTTATTGAAACTGAAACGCCGGATTCGTAATCAGCGACCCCAAAAACCCCATAATGCTAATTTTTTTAAGGATATTTTCGTTATCCTTACAGGACCTTCCGTTTCGAATGTTGAACCTCTAACACCAGATTCGTGATAAGCAACCCTGAAAACTTCCTAAAGCCAGTTTTTGCGAGAAAAATTGGAAAAGGGATATTTGCGTTATCCTTACAGGACCTTCCGTTTAGAATTTTAAAACTCTAACACCGGATTCGTGATCAGCGACCCCAAAACCCCATAATGGCAATTTTCCGGGGAAATTTTGGTAAAAGGATATTTGGGTTATCCTTATAGGACCTTCCGTTTCGAATTTTAAAAATCTAATACCGGATTCGTGATCAGCGACCCCAATAACCCTATAATGCTAATTTTTCCGGGGAAAAATGGGAAAAAGGATATTATTTGCGTTATCCTTACAGGACCTTCTGTTTTGAATTTTGAAAATCTAACATAGCTAAAAACGCAGATCATTTTGCAAAAAAATCGGTCCGCGTAAAAATCGGTCCAGTAGTTTTTGAGTTTTGTAATCTCAAACCAACCAACCAACAAACTTCCATTTTTATATGTAGATATATAGATAATAGTCGGTTATGACCTTGAAATTATCTTTCATTATTTCGATCTTGATTCATTCCCTAGTTCAGTTAAAATAAAATTAAATTGAAATTGAATTTCAGAATTTTCTTAATTTCTCGGAAAATACCTAAATGAGCGCACTACAAAGATAATGGATAAAAGTAAAAGACAAAATTGTGTCAAACATTTGTCTCGTCAATTCATCTCATATATGTACTACCAAAAACCCGTTTTTTCTCGATAACAGCTTGGGATATTCTGTTCTAGTGAAAGACAAAAATGTAGGAAATTTTATAGTCTCTAACTTTTGTCACTACTGAAAAACGCATAGTTTCAAAAAACGAAATCATGATTTCGAAAAAGCCGCCATGGTTACTTCCAGTTAATGGATTTCCACCAAAAGTTGATAGGATCATCCAATTCTAGGACCAAACATGCCTGCAAAAATTCATGGCTCTGGTTCTACTAGTTTTTCTTCTTGTACACAGACTCACAGACTGACAGAGCTGAGAGAGCTGAGAGAGCTGAGAGAGCTGAGAGAGCTCAGAAAGCTGAGAGAGCTGACAGAGCTGACAGAGCTGACAGAGCTGACAGAGCTGAGAAAGCTGAGAGAGCTGAGAGAGCTGAGAGAGCTGACAGACCTGACAGACTGATTGATTGACTGACTTACAAACTGACAAACTGACATAGAAAGACATTTTTGTAATCGACTCAGGGGTGATCGGGAAATGTGATTTAGGCAAAATTAAGAGGTCGACATTTTTCATGAATACAATAGGTACTTTATTATACTACGTATAAGAAAGGGATACGCCAAATTTTGGTTTTCATTGAATTGATATTTGACAATTCACTTACACGTTTTCTTGAATACGGCGTTAGGAGCAAAAACCTAACGCACTCGATTCGATTCGCTACGCAATTGGTATTCTGGAATACGCCGGGAGCTTCGCGTTTGGTGCATAAAATATCGCGTGGCTGTCAAATATCAGCTGATTCGATTGCTTATTCTTAATTTTGAATAAAAATGAAGTGATTTGCTTCAGTAGCCATGGATTCTACGCTGATGTATCATTTATTGAGGCAAGAGGAGTTGAATTCGTTACGCCAGCAAAGAAATTTTCTAAGACACTCTTCAGATTTGATGAGCTTAACCGATGAAGCGTAAGTGCATACAAATACTGGGAATCTCATAGATTTTCATTTGCAATTTTGTAGATTCAAAAAAGATTCCTGGTTGAACAAGGCTGCTTTCGAATATGTTTTGAATGTTATAAAAGATGACCTACATATCTACTGGTGTTAGGCCTTCAAGCATATCGCCAACAATAAAATTCGGCGACATCCTCGTATATCCCTTGGCAATGTCCGGATTGTTTTTCATTTTTGAAATTAAAAATGCGAACTGGTCATTGTTTTTAGTGTTTTTCTGTGTACTCCTATTTTAAGAATTCACTGTTAAAATCTTTCATTTAAACATATAATATTTACCTTACATTTCTGTAAACACCGAATTCAAACGTCAATGAAACGCGAGAAATTTGAAGTGATTTAACCTCAAAAAAGTGTTCCCGGCGTATTCAAGAATAACAAAAATCGAATGCGTTGCAATGCGTTATTCCAAATCGAACGTTGATAGATACTGCGTATTCAAGAATACCGATTGCTCACGATCGAACACTAATCGTGCAAATAAACGTAACGCCGTATTCAAGAATAGAGGTGAATGTTAATTCTGAAACGGGAATTAATTCAAAATGTCAATTGCAGATGTCTTGTTTTTTTTTATTTTTGATAATAATTCCTAAAATATCATGACCATATTAATGCTGTTTCAATTGAAATAAACTGTTTTCCTTACAAAAAAATCAATTTCTTCGTTTTGTAATCAGACCCTTAAAAATATTTATGCGAATACTCAAGTCAACATTTCTAAAATTGACCCTGGAATTGGGCTTAACGCTCATCCATTGCTTTAAAAATAAATTAATTAAATTGTCATAATATATATATTTGTGTATCTCGTGGGTGTACAGGCAAAACATACTAAGTTAATAATGTAGGTTTCGAGAAAATCGAGTTTGAAATTTTTTAGTTTGCAATAAATGCATGTTATTTTGGACTTAGTTCCAAAATTTAAAAAAAAAACGAATGCGCAGGACTTTGAGATTTCCAGCAAAAAAAGAGAAAAGGCATCTTGCTCTCGTGGTTATATGATAACTCAAAACCTCAAAAAAGTAACTTAGTGTGTTTTGCCTGCACACAGATGATATATATGTTACGGTCAATTTGATTATTCAGGGCGGTTTTCATAATGCTTGGTCATCATAAATAATGACCGATAAGATCAGGCAATTTAATAATTTTGTATTTGTCTACGACAATCTAGGATAATTTATTATATTGCCCGGTCATTATAAATACTGCTATTATTTCTCTGCTCACTTTAATAAATTGACAGCAAAAACGCACTTTCACTATGACAATGGGGTGGGAAAAAGTGGGATGTGGCTGAAAAGTTTGTTCGCTCCAAAGAAAAATTGGTTTGTAGCTAAAGTTTTTTTTCGTCAGAAAAGTAAGGTTATATTGCCCATTCGATTTCCAGCATTATTCATAATGCCCGGGCAATGTAATATTTTCTATATAATTTATCATTTTGTCACATCACATTGGGCCAGCGTTTCTCAACCTTTCAGTATTCGCGGCCCAATTTTCAATCAAAATTGTCATCGCGCCCCCCCTGCATACAATAAAATGTATACAATAATAACGTAATTTGAGTATTTTGGCGCTAAACCTACACTCCTACCCTAATTTTAAACACAAATTACCAAGAAAACAGTAATTTATTGACATTTGGCAACACCGATCCTCAGCGTTGACAAAACAAGAATCCGGTGCCTTTTTATTGCTCTTGCGTCATTTTTGCGGTTTCGCGAGAAGTTGTTTTAACCCTGAAATCACAATGAACGCGAAACCGACGCGAAACTGGCGCAGAAACTGTCACTTAAAAGTTTTGTTCCCACAAATTGTTTGAAGTGAGCACAGTGAACGTATAGAACGCAGCTACAACGTAACCGCAACGCAAAAGTTTGCAAACTTCTAACTTTGCCGCAGAATTCTGCGTTGACAGTTCATAAAGTGAGGTTGGAAAAGTACCGTTCGAGGAAAAATTGATAGCCTTAGTGCAAATAACAAAGATAAAGACCAACAAAGCAAATTATCGCTTCAAAATTATCCATTTTTGTAATTTTTCCAAGTTTTTACCACTTTATATTATGTCACTTGTACTACTTCACGAGCTGCCATTGTGCTCTGCCGCTAGAATTTTGCACTGCGTGACAGTTCAGAGCGTTGTAGTTGCGTTGGTTTCGCGCTGGTTTCGCGTTCATTGTGCTCCAAGCGTAAGTTAATAAGTTAATTATTAAATATTATGTCGAAATGTATTTTGTTTTGTATGTGGGTATGTACTTTCCTTTCAGTCAATTAATAAACTTTTTTAAATATTTTGTCTTGGATATGCTCGCGCCCCCCTTAAATGTACTCGCGCCCCCCTAGGGGGGCGCGCCCCACAGGTTGAGAATCGCTGCATTGGGCACTTTTTAAATTGCCCGGGCATAATAAATATTGCCCAATTGTTTACATTGACCGTAACATATACACAGTTAGAAATTTGACCCGTCAGTGTCAAATTTCTTCTAGTCTCAAAGAAAAAGTGTTAATTTTTAACACTTATAAATATCACTTTAGCACCTTTGAAATGTGTAATAAAATAATAACACATTGAAATGTTAGGGTTACACCTTGTTGGGAGTTAACTGACTTTAACACTTTCGAGTTTCAAACAAATTGGGACTTGAATGTCTTAAAATGAAATTCTTTATAGATTTGAAGGTAATTGGAAATGATGTAGTACTAAGTTTTATTTTCTTAAAAATAATGTTACTATACAGAAAGAAAAATATGGCAAATTCAATCAAAACGTCTTGGATAAATAAGTTAAATATGGGTTCAAAAAAAATATTGAATTAAATTGATTGAAAATTAAAATTGTTATTATATTTTTATTTTTTTAATTCAATATTGAAAATACATTGAAAATATTGAATTAAAAAAATAAAAATATAATAACAATTTTAATTTTCATAAAAAATGTGAAAAAAAAAATCGAGTCGAGATCGGGACTCGAACCCGCGCAACGAATTTTATTCTGTTTTTATAGTTTTTTTTAAATTTTTTATTATTATTTTTTAAATAAAAATAATATATTTTAATAATAACCATTTTTATTATTAATAATTAATATTGTTAAAAATAAAAACAACAAAAACCATGTTGCATTTTAACTATGCTCCGCCAAAGGAGCAAGCAGCCCAGTGGGCAAGGCGCGCAGAACTCACAAGCGAAAGATGTCAGAAACCAAAAACACGACGGTTCAAATTCCATACGGTGCTACACGCGAATTTTTTTTTTTCTTCTTTTTTATTATTTTTTTTCATTTTTTAATTAAAATGAATGAATAATAGTTAGATGCATTTCATGTAAGTCTTTTAATTCGATAAAAATGAAAAAAAATTTACCAAATTGATTTTGTTTTTCCCAAGACTGATAAGTGTTAAATTTTTTTTAACACTTTAAGTGTTTATCTAAAATGACACTTAAAAGTCTCAATGATTCAACACTGGGATCCAGTGCTAAAGTAACACTTTTTTATGTGTGGACACCATGGAACACATAAATGTGTTAAAAATTTCTAACTGTGTAGTAAAACATTGTTAGTAGTTAAATCTAGTGATTTATTATAAAAATAAAATAAAAACAGTGTTCCAATATCTCCGAAAATACTCTATTCTCTCAGCTATATTTTTTTTATCCACAAAGGATCAGTGTATGCGTTCAGTCGTTGAGATCAAAGAAGGATGTTTTTCTGTAATTGATGAACCCTCAACGGAGACAGTAAACGAAATTGGATTGGATTGCTCGCGATGGCGCGGATCTTGGTAGCCATGTTTGCAGCAGGAGTTCCCCTCCCCTCTGACCCTCTCACCTGCTATCTCGTAAACCAGTCAACGAATCCTAATTCGGTTTTTGATCTTAGATAGAGAAAATTACGCGATTATTTTAAGAAAATCTCTTGTAATTTTCTTTATTATTTTTATATTTTGAAAGGTCACATATTTTTTACCCATTATAAAAGTGTCTGTATTATTTTATGAAATCAAGGGGAGAGGCGTCAAGATTATATTTTTACCAGGAGGCGTAACAATATAAAGTTTGGAAACCACTGGAATAGGGTAACAAAACACCTTTATTGCCGATGAATTTTACAAAATTAAGATTATGTTCATCCCGTATTAAAGTGCAAATATTTAAAATACTAATTTTCTTTATCAGAGCATTAATTATAAAAACAGTAAGACAATCTTTTATGGTTTTGTTGTCAATACTAATCTAATGGTAACCATCTTTAATTTAGAAATTTTTTCTATAAAAAATTATTTTCGCAATAGAACAAAACAATGCTAATTTAAACGAAAATTTTTTTAACGTTATACAGCTCATAATGCAAATGACTACGTTGAGTTCAATCAAATAAAACCTTATGTAGCCAATAACCTACACAATAATTTAAGGTTTAGAAAAATCAAGAATAATATTGAAGAAACGTTCACCTAAACTCGATCGTGTAAAATTTTAATTTATTTATAAGTTTTTTTCTCGGACTGATTGTATCTAAGTTATGTTGCTCTAACGGCGGATAGTTTTTGTCTACAGTTCAAGACGATCATCATAGCTTTTATAAAAAACAAATCTTTTCAGGCAGCAAAAAACTATGTTTTTAGGAGTAAAATTCCATTCTATATAGGACCGACAAAATACACAAATTAATGTCCAACAAAGTAAAAGTTCACCAACCTTTCACATGTTAGTTTGTAAATAATGTTTTTGTTGCAGAAAAAAACGCATATTTCCACAACGACCACAGAAACATATAAATGTTCGTATGCTATGCTATCTTTCAATGGAAAACATCTTATCTATCGAATTTATGATTGTTCTGTACGAAAGAGAACAAAAACGTCAATATATGTTTTTATGTGAATTCAATGCCTTGATAAAAAAAAAGACTGTTTCGTGGACTTCAGTTATCTAAGACTAGAAAACTGGTTTCAAAAGTATTAGTTTGATGACTGCTTAAGTGTTTTTTTTTGCCATTTATCAAACTTTATGTCTTTTGATGGGTGTTCTTGACGCAATAGAGAGCACTCAAAAATTCTAATAGCACCTGTAGTTCAATTCTTCCATATGAATATTACTTTAATCCAAGCGATCTAAACTCCTTCGTGCATGATGCTACATTTAATAGTCGAATTAAAAACCTTACCAATGAACTGTAACTAACTTAGTATTACAATCAGCAGTTTCGAACAAAAATATATGAATGTTCCTCCGAGCGCAACTGCATATGGGCTGGAGAAACATATTTGCCCTTAACAACTCATTACGTCACTAACTTAGTAATAACTTTTGGCGTGTAAGGCTAATTGCTTGCTAATTTGGTTCGAATTTTAGTTTTTCTTGGAAAGTTTCCAGTTCGCTGTGATAAATGAATGAATACGTACTAGAATTAGTATGCAATTGGACCATTTCGCACATGCATTTAATTGTAACTAAAAGTTAGTAATAGCTCATTGTTTCGTGCTCAGCGATATGATGATGCCCTCGTCAGACATAGTGCCAACCCCTCCTGTTCTCTATTACAGAAATTGTCCTTTTTTTAGGATGAATTTTAGGAACTTACAAGAAGAATATATATTCACCTATTCACCCTGAGTCCGAAACAACAATGAACGGTGATAACAGACTTAACAGAAAAAACTTTCACGACTGATAAAAAGCAAAGTTAAACATAACAAAATCTATAATTGCCAATTTGTGATGTAAGTGAAGGGCGAACAGTTGTATCAAAATTCCATTTTGAAGTCAAATTTTCCAATAAGATTTTGTAAAATTTATTCCAATCGGATTTTGATGTATGGGAGTTTTATGTAGAGTCATGTCCTAAATACCTTTTGTTATTGGACTTTTTTGATAAAATTCACCGTTTTTGAGATATTCGCAAAAACCGTTTTCGTTCGTATGGGGGGTCCGTTTTTGTCCATTAACGAACTTAGCCTCGCATTTTACGAAAAACGGATTCACACAAAATTTCAAGTCTCTAGCTCAATCCGTGCGCCCGCAATCCGCGTCACAGACGGACAGACGGACAGACGGACAGACGGACAGACGGACAGACGGACAGACAGACGGACAGACGGACAGACAGACGGACAGACAGACAGACGGACGGACATGCAAAATTCAATTTTTTTTTATCATTCTAAACACACTGGTGTAATTCCTATTTGTGAGTGATGACGGGATCTTGGCGTTACAAACGGTAAGGCAAAGTTAATATACCCTTTGGTTTCACCATACGGGTATAAAAACAAAACATATGTTCATTCATTTCAAGCACATTCGAAAACCATTCGTATTTCAATAGAAATGCACAACATAATAAAAAACTTTATTACCTTCATATTTTGTAATAGTTTCGCGTAAAACATGAAAAATAAAATTGCGGTTTTAAAAAATTTACCATTTTGGTCCCTTCCGGTTAACGGCTTGTCATCAGGATCGTCTGATTCCAGGACAAACATGCCTGTAAAACTCTATAGCTCTAGCTCAAGTAGTTTTAAAAAAATCTTGTACACAGACTGAAATACATATTTGTAATAGGACCCTGTTCCTTGCCGTCACTAGAGTGCGACCGATTAATCGGATTCGGCCACCTTCAGCCAAAAATCACACCTTCGGCCAAACTTCGGATTCTGCCAAAATAAAGCCGAAGGTTTGGCCGAAGTCGAAGTTGGAAGTGAACTGTCAAATGAGGCGTTGATAACGAAATGGGTCCAACCCTAAAGACGACTTTCCAAGATAAATGATTTTAAAATTTTGTAGAAATTATCGGCAAGCTGGTGACCACGGGTTTTTGTGTAGAAAGTTAATATTCGGGGAAAATTTTTTAATTGGGGTCTCATATCAAAAAGGTTCAAAAATTCAAATTTGGATAGGTTTTTAAGGACGAAATTGTGGAATAGATCCCTTTTGCACAAAGGGAGTTTGAAGGTTTTAAATGTTAAAAGTTTGATTGACCATTTTAAAAGTTTTTCTTTATTTATAAGAAAAATCGCACAAACATATGAGGCGTTGAGAGCAAAAGAGTCATTGAGTGCAAAAAAGTGGACCGCACAAACGACTTTTCGAGATAAATGGATTTGAAAATGTTGTAGGAATTATCGACGAACTGAGGACCACGGCTTTATGTATAAAAAGTTCATAATCGGGGAAATTATATAAAAGGAGTTGAATTAAAAAATTTTAATTTTAAGGTTGTTCCAAATAAAATTTGTGGGTGGAACACTTTTGCTCTAAATGCCTCAAATAACCAAAGGAAAAGAATGCTAAGGCATAACCAAAGTAATAGTGCTCCAACCCAAATAAATATTTGTCTGTTGTGGGTCATAGTGAGTGCAAAAATGAAACTTTTGTTTATAACATTGTTAATAATATTATAATGTCTTCAATAATTTACACTAGCAGTATAAAAACCAAAAAGAATCTCGATATTGTGGGTTGGACCCATTTCGATCCCAACGCCTCAAATGTCAACACAATGAAAACAAAAAACAAAACAAAAGCAAGCCGCTGCATGCCTGGGAAGGGAGGAATGGTAGGGAGTGCGGAAGGGTGGAGTAGGAAGTGGGTAGGAGTAAGGGAGGGTACATTAGGGGTTTGGTGGTTGGGATGAGGGATTTATAAAGACGAAATGTGTTTGGAAAAGAATTCACCGGTAACGTTACCGGATTTTAACCGATAATTTGTGTTTTTATTCAACATTAAATTTTGAGATACTAATGAAAATTTCAAAACATTCGAACTTTGTTGAAAATTTCAAAACATTCGAACTCTGGTGCTCGGATTTCCTGGGTTCTTATTGGCTGCTTTTTGGCCACAGGTAGTTGAAGGCCGAATCCAACCACGAAAATAAACTATAATTTTTCATCTAAAATCTCATAACAATAAGAAGAAATGTGTTGTAACCGAAACTTTTTTAAAAGGCATACACGAAAATGTTTCGAAATTGTTTCCACATAAAATCTGTTTTTATACCCGTATGGTGAAACCAAAGGGTATATTAACTTTGCCTTACCTTTTGTAACGCCAAGATCCCGTCATCGCACAAAAAAATGAATTACACCAGTGTGTTTAGAATGATAAAAATAATTAATTTTTGCATGTCCGTCCATCTGTCCGTCCGTCTGTCCGTCCGTCTGTCCGTCCGTCTGTCCGTCCGTCCGTCTGTCCGTCCGTCTGTCCGTCCGTCTGTCCGTCCGTCTGTCTGTCCGTCTGTGGCGCGGATTGCGGGCGCGCGGATTGAGCTAGAGACTTGAAATTTTGCACAGATCCGTTTTTCGTAAAATAAGTTCGTTAATGGGCAAAAATGGACCATTAAGGGGGGTACCCCCCCTACGAAAACGTTTTTTGCAAATATCTCGAAAACAGTGCATCTGATCAAAAAAGTCCAAGAACAAAAGTTATTTAGGATATAATTCTGCAGAAAACTCCCATACATCAAAATCCGATTGGAATAAATTTTAAAAAATCTTATTGAAAAGGTTGACTTTAAAGGGGAATTTTTGATACAACTGCTCGAATTATGATACGAATATCACCATACGGGTTTTCAATAATTGCCAGATTGGCAATTATAGCTTTTGTTATGTTTACATATTATAAAAACAATAAGATATAGTAAAAGTCGATAAGTCGTCAGGCCCCTGCGTGACACCGGAAAAATTTGCGAATCGATGTTAGTCCTGCCTTACACGGTCAATATTTTAACTTCAAAGCGTATTCATTTTCGAAATAGTTCGCATGATTCGCTTTAATATTTTTGCTTCTATATATAGTCCTTACATGATCAATATATTGAATGAAAATATTGTTCAATATATTAAACGTGTAAGGTTCTATAAAAGACGTCTACAAAATATGTTTTTTATATCCTGATGTGCCTCAAACCATACATTCAAAGTGCAATTCATGTGCGTGTTATGTTGGAAATAGAAGATTACAGATGAGTTTTTTCATGGCATTGCGAAATAGTTTGCAAGGTACGTTGAAGATCATGCGATGCAAGCTTAACCCATGAACACCCGCTGTACTCAGACGAGTACAACGGATATATCTGTGGTAATTAATAATAAATTCGTTTTTGTGTTAAAAATATTCAGTGGTTTTCTCATGGGCATTAATGGGTTAATATTGAAAAAAAATCCAATGCAAAAGTTGAAAAGAAAATCAACCCAATTTGCATCGTAAATCATTTAATGCAAAATGCATTTTAGCACAGATCCGTCTTTTAAAAAAAGGTACTTGAAAAACTGAAATCCCCCCTCCCCCTTCAAAATACCAATAGAAAAAGTTTTTACAATTTTCTGGGAACTTGTTTATTTAAAAAAAAATGTTTGAAATAATGTCTTTAGAATATGATTTTATGAATCTTTATCATGCATCAAAATCCAATTATAGCCACTTTTTCAAAGCCAATTTGTTTATATTAAATCCGAATTTTTCAAAATCGTTTTCCATATGGTTGTACGAGACGATAATACCTTTCGAATGCACAAAGTTTCATCCAAATCGGTAAGGCTTTTGGTAGAAGTTGATTTCACAGGTTTTTGTTGCACATATTCATGCGAACTGAGTCTATATATAGATATATGCCCCATGCAAGGCTCTGTTGAAATTTCGATTTTTCAAGTAATTTTAATACCTTTCTTAAATATAATAAAGGTAAAAACCGTTCAAAGACGCTTGAAATGTTATTTTACAAGTCTTTAATTTCCACAAATCAGTAAAAGTTCAACAAACTAACAAACGATAGAAATGAGTCTATAACAATAGAAAAAAATTCCCATATAAAATAAAATTCACTTTTTTATTTTTTTAATCGCCCATAGCTTATGAATCTAGTCAGCGCTAGACATCTGATCTTAAGACACACACATAAATTTAGAAAGAATGTGTTACTTTTTTTATTTATTCTTTGTTAAATAAATTTCGATTTACTGTTTGCTTTATACTTCACTTCCGTTTCATGGTAATAAAATCTTCAACCGGAATGATAGTAAATACTTACAATAGCTTAGAATATTTTCAAATAATACATTCCTAATAGGAAAACAAATTTTTATTTGGACCAAAACCACACTGAAAAAAAGAATGTTCGTCCCAAACAAGACGCAAACAATAAGAATGTTTATAAGAACTAATACAAAAATGTTTATAGTAACCAATAATAATGGTTATTAGCAACACTTATTGTTTTTGATAAACAGTTTTATGTTTTGTTTAAACACTTCATAAGTAAAGTGTTTGAAAAAACTAATGTTCCTAAACACTTTCTGAACCTACAAAATATTTTAATGTTCTACACTACGATTTAAAAATATTTGACACTAACACTAATTGTTTATCTCGTCAATGTTTCGGAAGTTCAGTTCAAATTATATTTCGCCACATACGCAATTGAAAATATGCTCAACATATTCATTTTCAAAACGCTTTTCTTATTTACACTAGTACCTACAATATTTAAAAATCCATATTTACGCTATTTTTGACCAAAACTAAAAAATAACATTTTTTCACAAATTTTTTTTTTACAGTTCAACAAAATTGCAATTTTTTGTTCGATTTATAAACAAGAATTATTTGCAACAAAGAAACATAACAAAAGCTATAATTGCCAATCTGGCAATTATTGAAAACCCGTATGGTGATTTAAGTGAATGGCGAACAGTTTTATCAAAATTCCACTATGAAGTTAAACTTTCCACTAATATTTTTTTGAATTTATTCCAATTGGATTTTGATGTATGGAACTTTAATGTAGAATCATGTCCTAAACAACTTTTATTCTTGCACTTTTTTGATAAGATGTACCGCTTTTGAGATATTCGCAAAAAACGTTTTCGTTCGTTCGTCCATTTTTACCCATTAACGGACTTAGCCTTGCATTTTACGAAAAACGGACCTGTGCAAAATTTCAAGTCTGTAGCTCAATCCGTGCGCCCGCAATCCGCGCCACAGACAGACGGACAGACAGACAGACGGAAGGACGGACGGGCATGCTAAATTCACCTTTTTTCATCAATCTAAACACACTGGTGTAATTCATTTTCGTGTGCGATGACGGGATCTTGGCGTTACAAACGATAAGGCAAAGTTAGTATACCCTTTGGTTTCATCAGACGGGTATAAAAATTATTCGGGGCCAACACTTATTGTGTATTACTAACAATTTCGTCAATCACAGTTGACTATAAATATTTTTGTGTTTTTCAGAAACTACTTGAATTAAAGTTTTTGTCTTAAACAATATAAATATTTCTAAGAAAAAATATAGTTTTTCTGATAAATATTTTAAATTTTGTAAATGGCTTCATCGAATGTAATTGTCACAACAGACAAAAAGGGTTTAAGTCAAACACCGAATTTTTCAATCTGAACAAAAATTGTTTTTTTGAAGTATTAAATGTTTGGAATAACCATAATTAAGCATTAATTGTGATCAACGAAAATGTGATATTTGCTATAAAAAATAATTCTTTTACAGAGACATATAATTATTGCTGCAAGCCTTTAATAGATGTTTGCAAACACTTTTCAAACATTCCTTTGTTCAGTGCTAAGAAAAGTGCGTCGCATGCGACATTTTTTAAACAGAATGCGACGAAAAGATTTAACTCGAGAGCTGCACAGTCTTAAGGTGCCGGTCCACATGAGAGTAAATACGCGAGTAACTCTCAAAAACTCTCGAGAGTTACTCGTAGGATGTTGTCCATTTGAGAGTTAATTTCGGCGATTAATCTCCTCTGGTGATCAATATATTGATTTTTTTGACATCTTGCTTTGGCGAGTTCTCGAGAGCGACTCGAAAAATTCAAACGCCGTTCGTGTCTGGCGAGTTGCTCTCCGAGAGTTCAGTGGAGGCGTGTCCACTACAGAGTAGAATCACTTTTGACAGCTCGCAGAAACTAGCTCGCGAGTTTCTGCGAGCGACTCTCAGAGAGGTGTCCATTTGCGAGTAGCTGTTATCGAGAGGTTCTCGCCGGCATTTACTCTCATGTGGACTGGCACCTTTAGCCAAAAATTAAGCTATGGCGTTTTCGAATGGCAGATCCAGAGCAAGCTTTGTCAAAAAGTAGAGCAAGGTATTTTCGAGTAGATCTCGAGCAGATCTCGAGCAACTCTACTTGGGAGTCGAGCATTTCTTCAAACACAATAAAAATAAAACAAATTGAAATTAATTTTGGGATTTCTCCGTTAATTTGACACTGTCGTTATACATTTATGAAGAAATGAAATTCCTCTTCATTAGATGAAGAAAAATCCAAGAAATTAAACACAAAAATATTTACCATTCGGAACGATTTTGTTAGTCTTCACCTTAAACCTTAAAAGGGCACCTGATTACAAAATTGCTCTAAATCTGCTCTTTTAGTGCTTGCACATAGAGCACCTTTGTCACTCGAACACGTAACTCTTTTTCGAGCGATAAAAAAATTACCATAGAACACACGTTCTCACAGAACAAGCAACTTTAGAGCAAAAAAAGCATGTCAGACGAAAACGCCATTTGTTTTTCGCGCTTTAAAAAAAGCGCAATTGTAATTTACAACAACCCCAACCGAAACAGAGTATTTTTTACAGACTAAAAAACAGAGTATTTTTTGCAGTGATAGTTTTTTCTAACTTTTGATAAATTATATTAAAAGACAAAAATTTAGTCCCCGGGACGCCGGGACAACTTACCTGAATCCAGGGGGCATATTGCGGATCTCGAACAAACGCTAGTACGATCGAGAAACCATGAATTGGTATTGTCTATCTCGATTTTGTGCTCGACATTGCATACCAATTTCTCGAAATTTAAGAGTAGTCGAAACAACATTTTTTTGCATAAATATCGCAAAATTCGCATTTCCAAAGAAAAAAATACCTAAAAACCACAAAAAAATGTTGTTTCGAAAGTAATAATTTTTTACTGAACGAACATCGAATAATACAAAATTCTGTTATTAGTGGTTTTTTATAAAACCCAAATAAATATTTAAAGGGTTTTGTAGCATACCACTTGAAAGAATTTATCCGCATAAAGCAAAAAACTGCGAAAAACTTAAAAATATATAATGCATTTGAAATTTCCCAAAAAATTCCCTTGGGCTTGTTCGTTTTCTCGAATTTAAAGCCTGATTGCTTATCTCGAAAATCGAGGGTTTCTGACATTTCTCTCTACCGATATTTCTCGAAAGGTCTTGTGCTTTCGAGACGGCAGTTGTGGTTTTCAATTTTCAGCTCGTTTCTTTAAAAGCGGTAAGTTCTTCATAATAATGTTAAAAAAATAAGCATTGTGTTTTCTAGTAAAATGAGTGAAAAAAAAAGAAAAAGACGACGGTTCTAACAAATAGAGAACAATTAAAAATTATTGTCAAATTTATGGAGCAACACTATTTGACAATATTTATGGAGCAACACTATTTCAAGCGGATTGCTGTTATATCTTAATGTTTTTTTTTGTATTTGTTCATCGCTTTTCCTCGAATCATAAAAAAAATGTTCGGAAGAAACATTTTACTGAATAAAGTGGAACAATTAAATGCAACTTTTCACTTGAACACCACAAAAATAAATAAACATTATCTGTCAAAATATTTCCCTGGGGGAAATCTCGAAATTGTCATGTTCGAGATACGTAATTCCATTGTCTCTCGAAATCGAAGTTGCCTTTCGAATTCGCTGGTCTCGTTTTTCGAGATCCGCAATGTCTCCCCAGGACTATCTCGGCAATTCTCGCCCGCATGGTCACTCTACATAAGAATAGAAAATTCACGCAGATTTATTTCTCAAGACCGCACAAGCACTAATAGGGTCTTTCAATAAGGTAGTCTTTCCATACCCTCGAAGTTTGATAGGTTATAGCGGCCATGTTGTTAAACCAATATCTGTCAAATTTGTTGTGAATTGTTCAGTAGTGTATGGCAAATCACCATGAAAAGTTATAGCGTTCAACAACGTGTGTAAATCATCAAATTTGGACCAGTTGGAAGTTGACCCCAATTTCGCCAAAGAAATCATCTTTAGCGACGAGGCTTAATTTTGGATGAATGGATATGTGAACAAGTAAAATTGTCGGATTTGGGACGATACCAATCCACACGAGATACACCAGCACCAAATGCATCCCGAAAAAGTCACAGTTTGGTGCGGATTTTGGTCTGGCGGAATCATCGGTCAGTACTTCTTCCAAAATGAAACTGGCATTGCCATAAGCGTCAACGGCGAGTGCTGCAGATCGATTTTAAGTAACTTCTTGTGGCCTAAACTGGATGATATGGATACCGACAACATGTGGTTCCAACAGGACGGCGCTACATGCCACACTGTGCATGCCACGATGAATATTCTGCACGAGCGATTTAAGGGCATGGGTATCTTGTGCGGCGGCGACGTGAGCTGGCCACCGAGATCATGCGATTGAACGCCTTTATGCCTCGGTCACACGACGTCGTTGTGCCAGCCGCTGACTGCTGTTGGTTAGTAGCGCTGGCAAAGTAGAACGGTCTCTACTTCACTAGCCGCTACTAAAATCATCACGCTACTGCTAGTAGTAGCACGTTCTCACGGTGCTGCTGAAACGGCTGCTAATAGCCAACAGCCACTAGCGCTGGTAAAACAGCGTCGTGTGACCGCCGCATTAGACTTCTTCCTTTGGGGATATCTTAAATCGCAGGTCTATGCGAATAAACCGCAAACAATTGATGTCCTCAAAGCCAACACGAACGACATCCAGAAAATTCAGCCAGATTTATGCGACAAAGTCATCGAAAATTGGACCTCCCGAATACGTGCCACCGAGCAAAGCCACGGCGGAATTTGAACGAAATGCAAAAATAACAGATTTTTACCGAGACGGTAATTTGGTTCATGTAAAAATGAATTACCGGATTCGGTAATTGTATACATGCCTTGAGTCGTGTTTTCCGGCCCGGTTATTCGGTATCAAGAATCAACCGCGAGTGGCGCTAGTAATTTTCTCACTGGTTATCTCATCGGACTGCAATTTTTTTCAATTTTGATAGCCGTTGCCACAATAGAAATTCAAAAGAATACATCAAACATGGATTTAAAGGTATGTGACATATTTTACAATCAAATTCGCAGTTCATGATTTGGTCACGTATCAAAAAAAAACGCTTTTCTCAAATCTGTGCTGTGGGATGTTCACAGCAGAATATTTTCAGTCTTTTAATATTACCGAAAATACCGAATACCGAAAATTAAAAGAGGATTGTGAATACCCTGAATATATCTGTGGCAACAAGTCATAAGGGCATAAGTCTGTTTTTAGGCTAAGCCAAATTGCTCTGTCTATTAAAGTAAATACAGATCTTTTTGATTTGATCTGAAAATCGACTTAGGCTCTTATGACTTGTTGGCACAGATATATTGCATGACATAAATTCGCAATTAAACATCCCTTAAAAGAGAGTCTCAAGATAAGTTACGTTGAAATTGAGTAATTCTTCGATCGTGAAATTTGCGTATAATACCTGTTTAGCTATTGCTTCTATAAATAATGTTAGTTATAAAAAACACTTGTTATATGAAAAAATCAATTATACAAAAAAAAAACCTGAATATGAAAACGTATGTTTGAAATAATGTAATGAGGTGGAATTTATGAAACCAGAAAAATATTTTGATTGATGAAGCTAGAAAAATATTTTTTCATGATTCATAAGCAGTGTCCGGTCCAGTATTTAAATCATTCTGCTCCTAATATCAAATGAGGAACCAACTACTATCGTATATACATAGTTACTTTAGTCACAATAATAAAAAGATGATATTCGAAGTCGCTACAAACACATGAAATTGTGTATTTTTGTGTTCCAATTTTGATATTGGTCAATGTAATATGGCAGACGATTCACCTGGTAAATTGTTAGTCAGCTATATTAATGATTTCCAATGGATTTACCCAACAATCGTGTTCGATAGTATTATAACGGAACTTAAAATAATAAATTGGGTTCCATAAAAAAAACCACCTGCAACCGTATCGAAAACTTACAAATGTATAGTGGTCGTATCATATGAATTTATTCAATATGTGGGACGCCAAATTATATTTTCGTTTTGTGGTTCTCAAAATATGTCTGCAAAAAAAAAAAATCCGTTTGATGTCCTAGTAATTTTTGTAGGTACCTGATTGATCTATGTTAATAATTTCCCCAAATGATTACTTTTGTAAGCGGTTACCATCAAATGCTGTAAAAGCGATATAAAAATCGGAATATTGATTAATCTACAGCATCGAGCACCAATCACACATTCAAAAGATCATCTAATGTTTTTGATAGAATGTTTAATGCAATACGTCCAAAGAGATCTCGACGGTGCAGAGAAAACATATTGTTATATAATCTAACATAAGATGTTCTGAGTCTAGGTAAACAGTTGGATGAGCTAAATGGATGAGTTGAATGATCGTTCTTATACTACCACAATTTTTTTGCTAGACATACGTTTTTTTTTTCTTTCTATAATATAGAAAATTGTAACTCCGCCTTGGAGAAATGAAACTTAAAGAATGGTGAATCTTTAATACAAGTTAAGATGTTTTCTATTTTTCTGACGAAAGATTTCGATATAAAATTCGGATTTTTTTGTGTATTCTTTTAGAGGTAGAAAAGACGATTAAATTTCCATTGACCCTTGCGGAAGAGTTGGATAAAAACCTGTGAAGTGGTCGGATAAAAGTTCAGTTTATATTAACTAGTGACTGTGATAGAACGAATCGAGTTTTTGAATAACAATAACATGATATTGTAAACTAACGAATATATAAATATATACATAAATATATTATGGATCTTAGAACATTATTTATAATTGTCGCTGCAATTTATGTGGTGCATGCAGCTGACGAAGGTATGGCAATATTTATTCTATGTGTTAACGATTAATAATAGTTCGGTTTTCCTTTAGATAAGCGGCCGAATCCTATAATTCAATTTTTTGAGGCACCATTGAAAGCATTACGCGCGAGGCCGGGTGAAGGTGTAGCCATTTTTGAGCCACAAGTGAACGGTTCTGGTATAGCGTCTGGTGCTGTTTCTTGGCTTCAGCGATTATCAAGGAATCGGCTATCAACTACAACAACTACCCGTTCACCACAGATTCATGTCCAAACGATACCTGCTCAAAATAGTTTAAATAGTGGTGTTCCCTTATTGCAAATCAATTCAATTGAGAAAAATCCACAAAAAGAGCAAAATTCACAGACCAAGAAACGTCAAAATAACGTACGTCGCAACCAAGCCCCCGGCAATACGCTCAGGTTCCGCAGTCAAACAGCAAATGGAAATAAAAACGGAAACGGCAACGGAAACAAGAATGTGAATCAGAACTTTAACCAAAATCGGCCTTTTAGAAATAATGGTTTCCGATTTGGCGGACGTAATCCTCAACAAAATAATGGCGGTTTGCGCAGACGTTTCAATAACAGAAATCCGAACACTCGGATTAATGAATATAATGATGACAATGATGATGATGACGATGATGATGAGGATTTCGCAAATGCCGGTAGGAAAGGTAATAATAATCGCGCTGATTACGATGAAGATGACGAGGATGATGATAATAACATGGATGATGAAGAGAACAATGCTGATGATGAGGAGAATGACAATAATTCCAATAACGATGACGGCGATAACAGTGACGATGATGTAAATGACCACAATAATAATCAAAATGCTAATAATAACGATGATGAATATGACGATGATGATGAAGAAGATGACAACAATGACAATAATAACGATAATAATGGAAATGAGGAAAGCTATAGCAATAACAACGTAAATAATAACAAGGTTCGCCGACAAGGTGTGCAACGTCAGCAACAACAACAACAAAGGCCATTTCGGAGGCAGTTTTTTCGACGCCAGCCAAACATCATCGTAAGAACACGGCCCAATAGACAACAGAGTCAAGTGGCCAATCCTCTGGTTTCACAAATGTCGAGTGAATCAACACCAGTAAGATTGGGCAATGAGCAACAAGGATCATTTGGGCCATTTTTCATGATCCAAACCGGGGACAATGAGCAAATGCCATTCATTGTACCGGTCCAAGCGATCCCATTCCAATCTGGAATGCTTCAAGGTTCCCAGCAGTTCATCTTGCAACCCAACAATAACCAATTGTCTTATATCCCTATACCGCTCCATCAATTAGCAGGTCAGCAAGTTGCCATGCAACCCGTTCCCATGCAACAAGTCATTCCGCAATTACAATTAGTTGCACAGCATACCCACACCATTCAACAGCCGACCTCTAATCAGCAGCCGATTTCTCTGAGACCACCGGTTGCTCCACCAAGTTTATTAAATAATGTACAAGAAAATGATAGTACCAGTACTCAGACTGGAAATAAAAAAAAGAAGCGCCCGCAAAGGAGGCCGAAACCCAATAGAAGACCACCAGCATTACAAAATAGACCAGGAGGCAATAATAAGGATAAATTTCGTCCAAATCGCCGGAAGCCAATGAGAGCCGATTCCAATGCAGCAAGGCTTCAGAATAATAAAGGAAATCAGGAAAACAACATGGACGAGAAAATGGATGACGAGAATGAAGAAGCAATGAATGAAGAGATGAAACCTGACATGGAATCAACAGAAGCGCCAGCAGAAGGTAAATCATTAGAACCCCGTCAACAATATTTCCTTCCCCAACGATTCTTCCCGATTGGAGGATCTGGCTCTTACCTAGAAGTAAGTAATAATGGACGATTCCTTCTCAAAACAGGAAGGGAGCTAAAATTTGATGCGAAAGAGTCAGGTATTGAAGCCCGATCGGATCATGAGGTCACCGATCTGGAAGGTGAGATTCAAGCTGTTGCGTCGGACAAAAAATCTGAAGAACAAATCGATAGCAAAGAAAACATTGAAGATGACTTGGGTGAAAAGTCCAAAGTTGTAGCTGAAAAAGTCGAAGCGACTCAAGAACCAGAAATGTTGGTCGAAGTAAAGGAAAAAGATGAAAAAGTCGATCAGAAAGAGGAGTCTCAACAGGTAAACGTATCAGAAGATGAAAAAAAGATGAAAGCTGATGTTAGCCCACAAATCGAAGAGATAGTGGTACCCGTTACCGCTATCCATCCACAAGCATCATCTCTTGACCAGCCACAATCTGACAAGTTACCGGTTGTAATTGAACCAGAGATCAAGCCTCAGATATCGATTGTCAATTCAGTTAAAGCTGAAGAAGAATCACCTAAGGAAGATAAAAAACAACCTGAAGTACCACCCGCAACATCGGCGCCTGTCACAAAATCACCATCCAATGTCCAATCAGTTGTCAAATCTGAAGTTGTACATGAAAAACCTAATGGACATTTAATTGTTAAGTCGGGAGTCGTACCAAAAGTCGATAACCAAGACAGTCGCTTAAATCGAGGCAATGTACGCTTTGTAACTGGATAACTTTTAATCTTTTAATTTATACATGAATCGTTTATATTGATAACTTATTGAGACTTAAAATTGAAAATAAAACTAAAATGTTAAAAAATAATTGTGATTTTTTCTTATTCACATTTCTTACATATTAAAATTCCTTCAAAAATCGAAGTCATGACGCAGCCCCGTACGAACATATACCCATAGACTCAGTTCGATGACTCCGCAACATGTCTGTATATGTGTGTGTTTGTGTGTTCGTTAGAATATATGTATCCAATATTGTAAGATCAACTCCTACCAGTAAACCTTAATTTTTGACGCGGTTTTTTGTCCACAGAACCGTATGGAACGCGATTTCGAAAAAAAATAACCGTTTTCGAGAAAATTGCAAAAATCGTTTGAATTTGCATGGGAGAGGGTGGAAGGACTGCTTCACTTTTTTCCCCGTTTTGGGAAGACACACAACTGGCTTTTGCGAACTTTTCACAAAAAGCCTGTTCTGTGTCAAATTTTCTCGATTAGTTCTCGAGTTTTCAATTTTTTGGGAAAAAATACACCATACCGACGCCTAGCAACGCGCGACATTTTTTGTTGGTAGATTGCAGGGATATAGTACTTTGAAAACATATTTGAAATTTGACCCCCCCCCCCCAACTTCTCATTAACCAAAAAAAATTTCTTTAACCTTAAGGGAGATGTCCCACTGGCACATCAGCTCCTGCAGCTGACTGATCCCGACATCAGGTCGCGCAGCTGCAGTAACTGATTCAATCAGTTGACGTGGTATACTGAACTGGGATCAGCTGACCTTAAACCTCAAAATGTCGGACTCGAAGAAAGCACTTTCTCAACTAGTAATCATTTTAAAGTCAACATTATATGAAGTAGAGAGCCTATAACCTAGAGAGTGGCGATGCTACCTGTCTATTAAGTGCTACTGATGACAATTATTACCGCCAGACGAAAAAAATATTGAAAATTATCATTTTATTGTAAATAATCTAACAAAAATGACATTAGAAACTATCCGACATGTTCCTGATATCAGCTACAGTTAGGTCAGTTCAGCTGTGTGTCCCAGACATGCAGCTGCAGATTTTTTGCAGTGTGCCATGCGCCATTGGATTACATGTGCAACTGATATCGGGATCAGTCAGCTGCAGCAGCTGATGGCCAGTGGGACATCTCGCTAAAAGTATTTTTTTCACTACTGAACAATTCATAAAAAAATTGACAGATGTTGCTTTAACAATATGGCCGTTATAACCTAACAAACTTTCAGCGCCTTTATTGAAAGAAGCTGTGTTTAAAATAGATTTTAAAAGATAAAATAGATTTTACAGGATCATAGGTCTTGTTATTAGTAAATAAAAAGTCATGAGTAAACCACTAGATCGTGATAGTTAGGATACCTAATTGAAAATGGCACGTGTATAAAGGTAAGGTGACCAAATCGTCACCCGTGAATTTAATTTAGAACAACACACAACAATTAAATTCTCGGGGAATGACATGTCACGGATTAGCCAGCCCGCTGTCTCGGCGTCCCAAAAATTAAACTTTTGTCCCGAATTATTCAATTTTAGAGTTATTAAATATTTAACATTAAATAAATCGGTTAATAAATATGTAAAATATTCTTTATTTCGACTGGATGTTTTCGAAGATGCTATTTTTTCCGCCTGCGGCGCATTTTCCAACGTTTTGTTTTTAGGCATATGTGTCTAACATTTTCACCTGCAGGACATTTATACTCGTATTGAGTTTTTAATTTCATTACTCCAATTACATTTCTTTATAAATTTTCGTATTTTATAAAAAATCGAGTTTTTCGGAACTCTGTAGCTCTTGATTGAAATTATTGCGTCACATTCGGTTGAACATAGATTTCACCTGCGGCACATATTTAGTATCCCCCCCTTCCCCCCCGGATTTAATTTCTTTAATTTTCTTGCACAATATCCCAAGTAACCAAATAGGGCGTAAAGTGGTCGTCGCGACCATAAAGATTCGATGTTAAAGTCGCCACGACCACTTTAAGCCCTATTTGGTTACTTGGGATTTCTGTCTCTAAGAATATTATTTTAAACAAGCTTTTAAAGTGTACTAAAAAGAAAAAAAATATTACGTATGTATGCTTTAGACCTCAAAAATAAAGGCAAGATAAAAGTGTTGAGAGTTTTTGAGCATTAACTTTAATATTGCTTTTATTTTTGAGGTCAAATCCACACGCAAAATTATTTGTACACTTTAAGGGCTTGTTTTTTTTAAATATTTTTTAATTTTATCCTTTTTACTCGCCAATTTGATATTCCTGAGCTATCTTTAAAAGCTCTTTCATTTAAGATCCCATATGATGGGTACTTCGTTTGTTCGATTTGGACAAAATAGCGGCCGTCAATTTATATTACAAAATTCGACCTAACAAACAAACTAACAAGTGTAACTAAAATAAAAGCTTGTGAAAAAAGTTAGTGTTGGTTACAGAAGTTATTGAATTAGAAATAAATAAATCTTTAATTGTTACATCAACCACCGCTACCAGTTGGGATCTTCGAATGAAACCGTCAAGTATTGTTTATATTGGTTCGATAAAGAAATCAGTTGCTTTCTTATACGAAGTACGTAATACGAATTACGAATTATAATAAAGTATTGTGATCATGAAAAATTGCAACCTCCTAATTTCGCTTAAAACCATTGGTGTTGAAATAAGACGATCCTATTTATTAAAAATGGTGGATTTGCAAATGGCATAATGACTTTCTCGGAAAAAACATATTTTCTAATAGTATGATGTGCCACAAAAGCTGCAGGCAATAAAATTTCCCACAAATCGTACTGTTACTAGTACTAGGGTGACCATATGTTTTCTGGGCCAGTTCTGCGAACCTTCCTGAAACGAAATTCTATACACGGAAAAAAATCCACATAGTAATCGTTCCTATAAAATGGTGGAAAGCGCTTATAGGAGTCATTGCACCATCTTGTAGGAAAGGCTTCAATAAATGTTGGAACTAGTCCTACTTTTCGTGGAATCATTACTATGTAAATAGAGCTGAGAGAAGAATGGACACATTCCAACAAAAGTAGCACCCGTCCCTAGTTTGCATTGGAGACGTGGTTAATCTGAGGTGGAATCATTACTATATTATGGAATGGAATCATTCCCACTGTTTTTAGAAATGACTCCAATATTATGTAGGGCTCAGTCCTACAAAAAAAATGGAATGAATCCTAAGTTTTGGTGGACTCATTCCTATGCAAATAGGATTCAGCGAATATGATAATTCAAGTCGAATTTTTTCTTCGATTATAATTCACACGTGATTTGCGAACTCGAAGTATATTTATAGCTTGGATCTAGTGCCACACTCGACACTTGTGTCGGAGAAATTTTTTAATTACCGGGCCTTTTTTTGCTCGAGATATTTCATATCTCGAATATTTTGAGGCCCCGAACTTCTCCATATCGAATATTCGATAATTCGAATTTTCGATAACTCTAATTTTTGTTTGTCCCCTTTAGATTGGACAGGATCCAATAAAAAAAAGTCTCCAGTCCTATACAGATAGGACTTGGTGCTATAATTATAGGAACGTGTCCTATTTCAAATTAGAATGTCGCGAATATATATAGGAGAGAATCCAATAATCAATGGATACATTACAACGTTTTATAGGATTGAGTCCTTTACAAAAGTGAATGTCGCCATATTTTTGTCGTAAGCAGTCTAACATATATAGTAATCTGTCCCATGTAACACGTTGGAATCTTTGCCATAATTTTGGGAATGGTTACACCAAAAAAGAGAATACGACCACTTTTTTGTTGGAATGTGTCCTAAAAAATGTGGGAGCTGTTACACCTTTTTTATAGGAATGATTCCCATATTTGGCCACTATGCCGTTTTTTCCCATCTATGGTGGACTGGAGCATGCGATTTTGGTGGAATGGTTCCTATATGTTTTTTCCGTGTATCGAAAATAGTACTTGATTTGGACGAACACTATAAAAAAGCTGTAGGGTCCCAAGCAAAAATTAACTTAATTTTTCATGTTAGAACGCGACCCAATGATCACAACGTAAAGCGCGAAATAATCGCGGAAATTGTAAAAATCTCAATAAAGGGAAATGCGCCGCATGGAGAATTTTATGACATACACACGCAACAACCTCCAACCGAAGTAGAGTATTATGTTTTTTTTTGGATATTTAGTGATTGTTTTTTCTAGTCTTTGATAATTTGTAGCACTAGATTACACAATTCCGGGACAAAAGTTTAGTTTCCGGGATACCGGAACAATATACCTAAATCCGAGACTGCCCGGCTATTCCGGGACGTATGGTCACCCTAACTAGAACTCAAATCAACAAACCGTTATCGAGATATGGTGTTTTAAAAAAAAAAGATTTTTCCATCACCCACCCAACCCATCACAATAATCTTCATTACGATAAATTGTTCTTACGATAAATTGTTTTTACGATAAATTGTTCTTACGATAAATTGTTCTTACGATAAATTGTTCTACGATAAAATGCTCACGATAAATTGTTTACGATAAATTGACCGGCACCCATAAGCAAGTCATGTGTCAATCACGTCAGGTATGTTTTTCTTTTAGAATTTGTCGATGTTCTATTTTTCCGCTAAGAAATGATCGAATATATCACTGTAGCAATAAAAAAAAAACGTGATCTAAATATGATTTAATTGAAATTCTTTCGTCTATTACGTTATGCGAATTCGTTTGTTGTGAATAGCTTAAAATCACACTTTTTGTAGGTTTACTGACCGTTCAATTAGAGAAACACTTCTAGTACCTACCGAATCATGCTGCTAGCGTATATTACAGTTCACATCAAGTGCTTTTATATATCATAAGTGGCATAAGGTGTTTAAATTGTCGTTTTTAGTTGATTTTGTTTCAAAGCTGACGAACTTTTCGTTCAATCACCCTCTTAATTTTTAAGATATAAATTCAACAATTTACCTCATAGAACATTAGTAGAATATGTAGTGGAGTTAAAGTTAGTTGAAATTATAAGATAGTTATTATGTGCTTCAAGATATTATTTCATGTTGTTGTGGTCTCATGTTTGGCGGTGATAACGCATGGTAAGATTAATTGTTTCCAGTAGAGAATCTAAAGGTAATTAATTTTTTGTAGGTGAGAGTCCTTTATCAGCCAGTGATCATATAAGAATTTACGGTGATTCATCATTATTTGAGCCCTCTGGACAAGGAAAAGATCTGCCTTATTTTAATCTTACAGCATTACTTATTGATAAAAATGTTTGGAAACATAAGACCTCGACAACGACATCTCCAACTACGGCTATTTCGACAGCTACTAGCAGTTCGACAACAACGGCTTCAGCCACCACAACTACCACAGAAGCCCCTATTCCTGGTCGCGACCCAATATGTCCTGGATTTGCCCCCCTTCCAGGCTATCCTAATTATCCAAATTATCCTAATTATCCGTATATTTATGATGATTATGGTAATAACTACGAACAAGTTGACGAAGTGAAAGACTCACTTTTTGACATGACTGTTTCAGAGGACGAAATGCCCAACCAAGTATATTCACCACCAACACCAATAAAAAGACCAAATAGAAGGCCGCCAACCCCAGTCATCTATCGTCCAGTCTACATTGCCGGAAATTCTAACTTAAAATCCAAATAAAAGAAGTCAACGTATTGATCTTTTTAATAATAAATAATTTTGGTAATGGGATAATAATGGAATTTTTCAAACGATGAAATCAACTAGGGTAACTTAGTTATATATTATGTATAGATTTACTATTCGATTTGTAACACACAAAACTAACCACCGAATAAAAAAACAAATTAATTAGGGTTTTGTATTCTTAAATAAGTTAAAAGTTTTGTCTTGAATAAACATGTTTATATGATGGTGACCCTAATAAATACTCCGTGAAATATCAAATATAAGAACTTATTGAAAAAATGAGATTTTAGGGCATTTATTAATAAAAGGGCAATTAATAAAAGGGTCAAAGTTCTCTAACTCGAAATCCCAATAATTCGAATTTTCCTCTAACTCGAATTTTTTAACCTTTATTTGCGCTCCCTTAAGTTTGTTTTAAAAACTTCTAAAAACGAATAAATATACATATGTACATGTATTTAAAAAAAAATGTTTCATTTTCTCTAACTCGAAATTCCTCTAACTCGAAACGATTTTGATGGCAGCGGACAATTCGAATTAGAGGACTTTAACTGTAGTTAATTTCAATCACAAAGGAGTTAATTTTAATTACAAAAATAGTCAATTTAACTACAAAATAGTAAATCTTACTACTAAGTATTAATAAAATTTAATATATTTTATAAACAAATCTGATTTTGACTAGTTTTAAAAGCTTTTATTTAGCTTGCTTTTTGTCTGTGCGGTTGTCTGTCAGGGTCAAATCTTGAAATCTAATTTTGAGAAACTTCTACTCATCTGAAATCTTGCACACATTCGTAAATCTGATGGCAATACGATATTCGCAATACTTCGTCTTTGTGAGGATACTGGAAGGTCCTGCAAGGATAACGTGATTATTTCTGAAAGGCAAGTATATTCGAAGACTTAAAGTATATAAAAGCATTGTTGTGGGTTTTTAGTTATACTAATCAAATTCAAAATAACTAAAAAGGAAAAAAATCAAAAAAAAAAAAATTAAAAATGCTTTTATGTAAAAAAATGTACTAATTTTTGATGCAGTTTTATGCTGAATGTGGCTTAGAGATCCAAGATATCAGGCTAAACGATATCAGCGGTTTGGCTTTCTTGCCTTTAGAAAATAAACTTTCGAACTACCTTTGGTTTTTTTTATATTGGGGTATATGGAAAATAGCATTCTCTATAATTTTGGCGTTAAATTTTACCGTTATTGAGCTATTTTCATTAAAATGTAGATTTTTGAGAAGATTTTCGCAGTTAAAAAAATAATTAAAGGTAATAAAAAACTCTACATTTTTTTGCTTTTACAGTAAATCGATATATTTTACCGTAATCGAGTATTCCAGGTTTTGTAAAATAAAAACTAATATGTTTTTAGGATAATTTCACGTCGCTGATTCCGAATCTGTGAGTGGTTTGGCCAGATTGGCTCTAATTTTTGAAAAAATCACAAAATAGTTTTTTTTTCGAAAAAATTCCATATAAACTGAAAATTTTTATTTTTTATACTCTATATGATATATCATATAGGACTAAATTAGATTTAGTAATCATCGGACACAAAATTGAACTACACCAGGGTATTTCGGATGTCATGTCCGTCCATTTGTCCGTCAGTGAACACCATATCTTTGAAAACGATTGAGTTAGAAACTTCAAATTTTCTACACTTGCGTTCCTTGTAAATGGCTAGGTTAAGTTCTTGGACAGGCAAAATTGGACCATTTCTTCCCCATCCCTCATACAAACGGTTAAAAATTGTTGTCAAGAATTCACTATGTTTTTTAATTAGATTTTGAGATAGTTACCTGAAAAACTTGTGAAGTAAAATTGTCAATTATAAAGAAATGAATTATTACGATTGGAAGCAAAAAGGCTTGTTTTCAACAAAAATTGGTCCTTCGTGCCGGATATTGTTCTGGCATTGAATTTGAAAATATAGCATCAATATGGCATCAAAGAGCATGAAAACCGAAACTTTTTTTTTCTATTTTTTCGAAAATCGTGCGCAGTATCGACAAATTTACAAAGACGAAATTTTTTGAAGAAAAATAATCTTTTTGCAGCACAACTGTATTCCTCTCGAGCTGTCAAAATTCTGACGTTTTTATAAGTACGATAAACAATTAACATTGGAAAGTTTCATTAAAGTCCCCCGCTTTACAAACAAAAGAAAAAAAGTTGATGCCTTCAGCCGCCATATTTCCCATTGACATTTGATTAAAACGATTTCGCTTCGAAAATTAAATTTCTTATTTCAGGCTAATAACTGAAAGAAATTGTATAAAATATGGATAGGAGACATTTTTGAAACAGCACAATTTTATTGGCATCAAAATTTCATTGCAAAAGAAAAAATAAATTTGACCTGTAAAATAAAATTAAAGAAATTTTTCGTTAAAAACTAAATAATTTGATGGCCCATTAAAATCTGTTTAAATTTCAGATCCAATATTGTCGAAAATTTTTAATTGCAACTAAAATCACGACATTCAATCGGAGAAAAAGTCCATTATAAAATAATACTCCACAAAAGTTTCCATTAATTTATCGCCATTAGATTTTTCTTGTTCGCTTTCTGTTTACGTTTTTATTTGTTCATCTCTGTTCAGCTGCTAAGCTATGTAAGCATTCGAGAGAGAAAGAAAACGCTGCTCGATTTGTGTGATATAATGCCGTCAGATGACGCTCGCATAAAGCTTGAGGCAACTAATTTTGTCCCTGTCGTCGTAATTGCGGCGCCGCAAACGGCTGAAAAGTGTTCCCCCCTATGGATGTCGTTGCGCGTCTCATTCGCACAACTAACGACGTGTTTGCGACATAAATTGCTTATCGCCGCGATTTGCATGGTGACGAAATATGGGGATAAACACCATATTTGCTGCTTAAAATGCTATTTGGGTACTGTATGGATTTTCAACATATGTTACAAAATAAATGCAAAAACATTAGAAATCCGGCGCTAGGGGAATTCGTCCTATTCCCTTTCCCTCAAGCAAATGGAAAAAAATATTTGCAATTTTCTTGAAAACAGTGCGCCAAATCGAAAAATTTATGGAGAAAAATTATTTGAAATATAATTCATGCATAATTTTTCTATACATCTAAATAAAGCTCGAAGCTTGTTAGGTTATAGCGGCCATGTTGTTAAAGCAATATCTGTCAAATTTGTTGTGAATTGTTCATTTGAACAGCGTGTGCAAATCACTAAATTTGGACCAGTTGGAAGTTGACCCAAATTTCGCCAAAGAAATCATCAATAGCGACGAGGCTTATTTTTAGATTAATGGATATGCGAACAAGCTAAATTGTCGGATTTTGGGCGATATTAATACACACGAGATACACCCCGAGAAAATGCATCCCGAGAAAGTCATTGTTTGGTGCGGATTTTGGTCTGGCGGAATCATCGGTCAGTACTTCTTCCAAAACGAAACTGGCATTGCCATAACCGTCAATGGCCAGCGCTGTAGATCGATGATAAGTAACTTCTTTTGGCCTAAACTGGATGGTAGGGATACCGACAACATGTGGTTCCAACAGGACGGCGCTACATACCACACAGCGAATGTCACAATGGACATTCTGCACGAGCGATTTAAGGGCATGGGTATCTCGTGCAGCGGCGACGTGAGCTGGCGAGATCATGCGATTGAACGCCTTTATACCGCGGCCAGACGACGCTGTTAAGCCAACCGCTGGCTGCTGTTGGTTAGTAGCGCTGGCAAAGTAGAACGGTCTCTACTTCACTAGCCGCTACTAAAATCATCACGCTGCTGCTAGTAGTAGCACGCACCATGGTTCACACGCTGCTGCTGAAACGGCTGCTAACAGCCAACAGCTACAGCGTCTGTGACCGCCTGATTAGACTTCTTCCTTTCGGGCTGTCTTAAATTGCAGGTCTATGCGAATAAACCGCAAACAATTGATGCCCTCAAAGCCCACATAACGAACGACATCCAGCAAATTCAGCCAGATTTATGCGACAAAGTCATCGAAAATTGGACCTCCCGAATACGTGCCACGACGTTATATTCCATACTTATAGCCATAAAATACTCTTTCAAAAAAATAATTGAGTGGATTTCTCACACACAACTTGTTTTATTCACATTCAGAAATCGAGCGTCCTTATTGAAAGACCCTTTATAATTCTTGCATAATTTTTCTACACATCAAAATACTTTTGGAAAAAGGATTTTTTTTGCACATTAAAAAATGCAAGGCCAACTTGTGCAGAAACGTAGATTTTGTATAAGAAAGTCATGTGCTGTTCACATCAGATTTTTTTTTCTAAATCTTCTTAAATGGTAAAAAAAAACAAAGATGGAAATGGCATATTTCAGCAAGGACATTAAAATAATTAAAACGTTGAAAAAAAAAATGTTTTGACCAATTGAGTCCTTCGGTTTTTCAATACACGCTCTAGTATACGTCAATTGTATATGTATCGTAGAAAATTTGATTTAATGTTGATATAATAAGATATAAGCAAATTCTTGACTTAATCTGTGTTTTCCTTTTGTGAAGAAAGCTTCAAGTAGTTAGATACTTGATAACAGAAAAAAGCCACATTTGATCTTGCCCCAAGAAGATAAAAATATTATACATTTAACTGCCGTCAATTCCAAACACCATTGCAAAAACAGTTTCCCACACCACTAAATTATGAAGTATATAGAGGCATGACGTTAGGGTTTTCGCCTTATTAAAATTCTAGATTTTGCGCGGTGTCAAACAACCTACCTCTATTTAGCTATTAAAAAACAATAATAAAAGCTAGTATAATTTTAAAAGAATTTGTTTTATGTTTTGATATTTTTAATTTTATTACGCATTGACAGAATTTGCATGAATTTTATTTATAATAGACACCAAGTATATTGAACTTTTCCCATAGAAATTCACATTTTCAAATCCAATTCATCACCGAATCGAAATTAAATGCGCTCCTATGCTATAACGATTATCACATATTGTTTTATTATGGCTAAGATGGTTTAAAATATTTTAACTGTACATAGATAATAATAGACGGTCATCTTTTTCATACATCAACTTTGCGTGTCTAACTTCAAATATCTGTAAAGATTTTCTGAGAAGAAATAAACAGTTGAACAGTTTCTTAAGCATCGTATTGCCATTGATTATCTGTTGACTATCTAAGAAAAATTTCTTTCACAAAATTCGTTACAACAAGAGTTGAACGATCGACCAATGGACATTAAACGATATTTGGTTATGGGAATTTGCTTAGTGGCTATTTTATTATATATATATATCTATATCTATATATGTGAATATATGAATTAAATTATTGCTGTCTGTTATTTTTAAACCTGATGCTTAGAATGCCATAATCAGAGTTCTTTCAGCTAAATTAAGAATACACCGTCGTCTTGGTATTAGTTATTATTTAGTTATTCTACTCGTTTTAATTCTAAATGGTATCAGCTAACAACCCGTGCAAACCTTATTAAAGAATTTGACGTTTCCAAATTATTTCGACTTTTGACTGTTAGTCACTAATACTGGCGTCTGGTACATAGAATTCTGTAGAAGATAACCTATTCGAGAATTTTCAACACCGATGAGGAAAAAAATCTTTTCCGCTAGAACCTAGAGGTGTACATAAAAACCTGTGGCTCCAGGTTTCAGAACATCAGTTCATTTTTTGGACGCACACAATGCGGGCTTAGAATTGTTCTTTAGCTCTCTCTCAAATTGAAAAAAAAAATGTCACAGTGTTGTATGGTTTAGCAAAACTATGAAGTACAAAATTAATATTGCGGTGATTTTTGCACTGCTGGCAGTAGCAGAAGTCCTAGCAGGTAATATAAATTATATAATGATGTATTTTTTTTGGGTCATTAAACTAGGCAATTTCATAATTATTGACATTTAGAAATATATTTTTACATTATGCAGAAGCAAATAATCTCAGATTTGGTGGCGAACGAGGAGGAATTGGACTGGTGAATCCTCAAAATATCCCAATAAATCAGCCAATTTATCCAAAATTCTACATTGCATTAGGACAACATACACATGATACGGTCCATCCAAACATTGATTTAAGTACAGTAATCGCATCTAGCAAACCAGAAGAGAAACCTCAGGGGGAAAATGTCGAAACTGAAGGGAACACTGATATGCCAAAAAATGAAGTTATCGACTACATTCCCGTCACCGATGCACAAGGAAATGCATTTCTAATACCATCAAGTGCCGTACAGGTTATGACCAATGATAATGTGGTTTTACCTGTAACTAGAGTCCAGGGAGCACTTCAAAATGGCGCTCCTCTAGGCTTAGCAGAAAGCGATGAGGATAACATAGTGCAAGGCAGACAGGTTGTCATTCGACGAGGTCGTCCAGGTCGACGTCGTCGAAGGCGCAGGAGACGTGGCGGAAATCGCGTAGTCCGAGTTGGGGGACGAAGAAGGCGCCGTCGTCGCCGAGGACCAAATGTTGTACGGATTCGACGCGGTGGCAGGAGGAGGCGTCGAGGAGGTCGTAGAAGAAGACGCGGTGGAAGGCGGCGGCGTGGTGGAAGGAGACGACTGGTTGTACGACGTGGCGGACGTGGAAGGGGAGGTAGGCGTAGGCAACGTATTCGAGTAGGACGTATTTCTGTTTCCCGCGGCTAAATTAATAAACAAAGCTTCAATAAAAAAGACATTAAAAATTGTATTTTAACTCATATCGTTTATCATTTTTCATATGCTTTATTTGAAATCAATTCGAAAGATCACAAAATATATGTATTGCAATTTTCTTTCGTAAATTGATTTTCCTCATCCCATTTGCTACATATTTGTGTTCTGCGGATACAATTTTACAGTAATTCCGCAAATGAAAACTTATAAACATTATAAAAATAAAATTTTCAGCAATTATTGATTTTTTTATTGTTAGCCCATATTATCCCATGAGCCCATATTATGTTAACCCATATGATTCCGTAGTGGACGGAAAAGTTTGCTTACTCAACTTTTATGCAAAATAAAAGTATTTGAAATAAAAAAATGATTTAAGAAAAAAAAATCGATCTAAATCTTTTCAAACATCTAAGATATTTGCCGATTGTTCTAATTTCCACGTATGTTTATATCGTTATCTATAAAAACAAAATAAAAATACTATTCCAAAAATGGAACAGTGGAAAGATATGAGTTAAACTTTAGGTTTAGTAGATACAACAATATGTCATGTTAATACATGGGTTGATCTATCTCAACATATATAATACTTGTGATATTTTTTCCTCGAAAAATCCATTCGGTCCATAAAAACATGAATTAATGAATTAGTAAAAATATTTTTCTTCATTTCAGATCCGTTTTTCTCTCTTTTTTTTGCAAATTTCGTGGCGATAGAACGATCTTCATCTAGCAATAATATCAACAACAAATCTGTACAACCAGTATTAGTTTATGACCATAAATATTTTTGGGCGTTAATTTCAGGGGTCAATTGTCTTTTCTATATTTTCCATGTGATATTAATTTCAATCACCCACACTTTAATACTAGTGTTCGACTGAAATTGGGTTTTAAGCCAAACTCGATATTAAATGTTTGTCTTCAAATTAATTTCTGCCAAAACAAAAACTATTTAATGGCATGGCTAAATTTACTCGCGTAGGCAACATTCAAGTTTGATCCATCTATGAATTACTTATATAGGTTTCGAGATTCCCGAGACCATTGAAGCCCTTTAGTCAGCTATCATAGTGCGCCGCATTGATGAAAATAAGCGGCGTAATGATTGCCAGGCGTAGTCCAAGTGGTAAAGTACCTACTTGGATCGTATTCCGGAGGTCGGTGGTTCAATTCCCGACTGTCACGCGCTGTGATTTCAAGTCCACTCAACTTGCTTTCCGAAATGAGTAGTGATAGTTACCGCTTGATGTTAACATCATCGGTCTAGATTGCTATCACGGCCTCTGCTGTTGATGGGTTGCAACGTAAAAGCCTTACAAATGTTTTAATTCATCCATGGTTCGCAATCCATGTAAAAATTGTTGGTGCGAAGCAGGGAAGAAATTGTTATGAAACCTTAATTCAGGAGGCCCAGGCTCTTGTCGAGCTGTAGTGCGGAGAATGATGGATGAATGCTAAAAATAAGCATCGCAATGATTAAAATAAGCAGGGCGCAATGATTCAAATCTGAGCTGTAGAGTTAGAGTCGGGACAAAATTATTGCTTTTAGAGTAGGAGTTTGAGTTGGTCAATTTTTTCAAGAGAATTTAAGAGTCGTAGTCGGATCCGGAGAAAACTCCAACTCCAACCGAGTTATTTTACCACCATTCGCCACTCTCTAGTTTGTTGTCCCTCTAGTTTAGGTAAAACCTCAGTATTTTGCAACCTATAATAGTGTTTGATTTTGTGTTTGAGGTGATTTTATTATTATTTTTTAGCCGAAGGGGTAGGAGTTGGAGTTAGACCTTCTAGACTGTAAGCAGTAGGGCTGTTGAGAACCGTCATTTTATGGAACTGGGTACCCGTCTGCCTATGAACCCGGTTCCGATTCCAAGAACAGAGTCCAAGACAAACGGGGTACCCATTTTTAGTGGAATCGGTTCTAGAAAGTTTTCGAAATCGGATACCCGGTTTTTATCAACAGCCCTAGTAAGGAGTGGGAGTCGGATATCCTAAAATTTTAGTAGTCGGAGTTGAAGGTTAAGGTACCGACTCCGCAGCCCTGATTAAAATTAAGAGCTACCGAATCGGCCAATAGATTTTGCGGGAAAAAAATCTGATCTCTTTCCGTTTCAAATTTGGAAATTCCAACACCAGAATCGTGATCACCGACCCTAACGGGCAGGTTTCATAGCAAACATCAATCAATGTTTACCAACCCTCTACCAAGCCTCCGTTTACTCCCTTAGGAATGGAATTCGAAACACCCCCGTAAATAAGTCAAGACAAACGTCCTTTATATACAGAATTAGAGAGCTTAAACATAATTAATTTGTATAGAGAGAATTTTTAACCCCCATAGAAAAAAACATGAACCGAACGGGTTAATATCACAGGTTCTCTTATAGAATCTCCTTGGTAGTGCCATCATATTTATATTTATTTTGATCATATTTATTTTGAGTCAATCCCGAAGAAGATAAGCGAGAGGTGTAATAAAACCATAAATTTTATAAAACTTAATTTGGACGAAAACCAACGAAAACAAATAAAAAATGTGTGCCCCAGACGAAATTTTTAAACAGAATGCGGCGCAATGATTTAAACCAAGAGCTATACACAATCCCATCCGCAAATTCACTTAATTTTTTCCGCTCAATATGCTCCATAATTGCATCGGATATTGTAAAAATTCCGACAAAGAGTAATGTGCCAAATCTTTCGAAATACGCACGTTTCAAGTGAAAAATCATTGACAAAATGCGCCGCAGGCGAAGAAAAATGTAATTTACACCAATTTCCAGTAGAATTAGAGTATGTTTGCATTTATAGTGATCGTTTTTTCTAGAGTTTAATAAATTATAACACTAAATATAAATTGAGAACAAAAGTTTAGTTTCCGGGACGTTGAGACAACATGTCTAAATCCAAAACTGTCACGGCTGTTCCGGAGCGTAAGGTGACCATGTTTGTCATTTGGAATATTTTTGTTTTAGATATTTACTGATATGTTTTTTTAGTTTTCAATAAATTATAGCCTGAAATTGAATTATGCAGACAAAAAAAAATCTTTTGGGATGCCAGGACAACATGCTTGATTACGGACTAACTCAGGACGTGTGAATGCCGTATTTTTGAATACCTTGATTTGTGAATGGCCTTCTTTTCATAAACATAGCATTCAGTATAATATGCATTTGATGGAGATTTGATGGAGTTTATTAGTTATAACGATCTTTTGTTCTTCTGATCCCATACCAACTCTTGGAGGATTTTTAAGAGCACCACAATTTAAACGACAATAAAAAAAATGTAGACCCAAATATTTTAGCGCAACAAGAAACAGATGTATCACTTCAAAGTGTAAGATGTGTAGGTACTTTGATAGGAAAGTGATATAATTTCTAGGATGCCACCTAAAATAGTTATTAATTACATTAGCTCAGAATAATCTTCAATTGAAAGTTTTTGTTTATTTGTATTAAATCTTTGACTAAATGATTTACAGTTACACGTTTTGATATAAATTCATATACAATATATTTTTTTTAAACACAATCCACCTACTTATTTTAAAATTTGACCAAAGTTTGTCCTCAATAAAATCAGTCTTCAAATTTAATGGAAAAACACAAATACATATATTAAGGAGCTTGATATTAAGTAGGACAATTATTAGCTTTCAAATCACCAAAAGATTCAACGGTAAATTACATATTCTCAAGTATTATCTCGTTCTTTGAGCACACATAAAAAAATTTATGCTTCTATCTCTGTATTCCGAATTTGTTTTGAACACCATAACCAGTTAGATTCTTGCGATTTGTTGTGTATTTGCACAAGATCTTCGGTTGTATGCGACAAAATTTCTTTAACATTTATGTATGTAACCGATAGCCACTGGTTCAAAAGAAAAGATTTGGCGAGATTGAATAAATTAAATGTTGAGAGATATTAGAACAGACAAACCGACCGTTGATTTTTCGCAACATATTTATGCTTGGATGACCCCTCTTCGCTTTGGATTTATTCGATATAAACCACCACAGAGAACGGTAAGCAAGACAGTCGATTCTTGGAGGGCAGCGTATAATGACAAAAGGTTAATTTACCTCGAGATTTTCCATATCTCGATATCTGTATATTAAAAATAATTACTAGATTGTATACATTTTTAATAATTTTGTAATGAGGATGAATATATATGCTGGGGTGCTTCTAGCACTCTTTACAATAACAACAGCATTAACGATTGATGGTAAGTTTTTTTTTTTTAGCAATACCCATATTGTGATACATTTTTGATGATTTTTGTCAATATTTAGAAAAGCCGAGCCATTATAAGAATCCACCGATCAGGAACTTTGATGGAAAGCCCAGTTCAATTAAAGGAATCGATCATGATGATAGCGATCAGATTATTGCTGAGCAAAAAATCAAATCTGGGTCTAAAAACAATAAAGAGCAGCCCATTGAAAATGAGGAGGAAATGAAAGAACCAGAAGATGCCGAAGAAAAGGACGATATGGCACAGGATATGGTGGCGGTCGGCGTCAATTCTAACCAAATGGCTGCTCTCGTTCCCGCAAATATGACAATGATCAAGTCAACGGGAATAAATAGGAAGCACATTATTGGCTACGTGCCGATCTCTAGTAAAAACGGGGCTTTCGTACTGCCAGCCGGTGCAGTGCAGGTGATTAACCAAAATGTCCTCCGAAGGAATCCACTGGAGGACAATGATGAAGATGATGAGCCTGGCGAAGAACGAGGCTTACGGAAGCGAAAACGTGTTCGTAAGCGCAATAATCGGGGTCATGTCAAACGAAAGCGCAGTCGACGCGGAAGTCACAAAAGGCGCAACGTACAAAAACGTAAAAACAATGCCAAGCGACATCTGAAGAGAAAAACAAGCGGCAAACGCAATCGGAAGACTAACACATCACGAATGAAGAATCGTCTAAGAGGCAACCGAAGAGGTCTCCGCAATAACCGACTGACGGCGAATCGCCGCCGTCGGAATAACAATCGCCGTAGACCATATAATTAGTTATTAGAATATTCTTCTAAGCTTCTATACATTCCTCTAGTAAATAAATGTTAACTGAAGATCTGATCTGCTATTATGAGCAGAATTCTGGATTTTCTTGGGATAAAAATGTGAATGTATTTGGTGATAGTAATATTTATTGTAAAAACGCTGTTTAAAATAAACACTTATTTTCACATTTCTGAATTAAATTATTAATGATAAAACATGAATTTTCCAAACTACCTCTTTCCAAATGTTTTCTCTGACAACGCATTGCATTGCATCAAACTTGTTTGATCTTTGGCAAGCTTCAATTGCACTTTAAAGCATTGGGGCCACGCTGTCTCCTATTTGCCTGCAATTTCCGGGTTTATCAACAAAAGTAAAAGTCAATAAAATTCTAGCTCGCAATTTTCTCGAGAAAATACTAAAAAAGTTTTCCGATTTTCCCAAAAATTACTTTTTTCAAAAATTCGTACCTTGAAATATTTTTAAAAACATGCTTTTTTAAGAAAATGTGCTAAAATGAAAAAAAAAAGTTTTTGGGCGCTTCGTGCTAAAAATCTATTTTTTCATGTTTTTTAATGCAAAATGCCCAAAAGTTTTTCTTTTCCTTTGCAGTAGGTACATTTTTTTCAATAAAAGCTTTTTTCAAAAGAATTATTTATTCATTCGTTATTTTATTCTTTTTAGGATTTCGAATTCAAAAATTTCATCAAATTCTTTTTAGACCATATTTGAGTTTTTCGACATTCCACACCACTTTATATTGAAGCGAACTAAATTTTGATTTTGTAGCTTGATATTTCCTAAACGGTTAAGGAAAGTGTCCAATGTTCACTGCGTTATGTGAAATGTGTGCGTCCGCCAATAGGTGGCGAAATGCCGGTTGTCAGTTTTTAGCAGTCAGTCAAATTACAGATCTGTTTGGTTATTCTTCTCGTGTACAAAACCGAAGCGCCTATCGATTTTGATGATCGGTGTTGCAAACAGTTAATTCAAAGTAAACGTACCCATCTTTTGCGATGGTTAATTTGACAATTAAGACAGTAGAAAAAGAAAGGTAAATATGTATCCTTTTTCCCATTCTTCCTCGAAAAAACTGGCATTAGGGAGTTTTCAAGGCCGCTGATCACGAATTTCATTCTTGGCAGATTATCGCTTTTATCTTGTGTAGGAAATGTATATTGAACTACTTTGTGATATTGAAATCCTTTAAACATAGTAATATTTTAAAATCACTCTGTTACTTTTATTTTAATATTTGTCATTCTAAAATAATTTGTAAAACTGTTCGGTTCAATAAATAATATGTATTAAAATATCGGCATTTCTTTAATTTTGAGCCATCCTACACTTGGTATGTAGATTTGCATACGTGGTGTTTTTACAGCATTCAAAGTTAGCACATGTGTAATTTCGTTTTACACTACGTATTGTAATTTTAGATTTGGTGTGTAAAAGTGTATTTACGTGCGTGATGTATTTTTACAGCATTCAAATTTGGCACAATTTTTGTCAACATTGAATGTTGTAATATTTACTTTCCTCTGCTATAGAGGAAAAGTATTGTATTCATAACGGTGACCGACTCGAGAACAGGAGCGAAAATCATAATTTCTATCATATTTTGCGAAAAATATGAAACTCGAAAATCGTAGTTTTCTATCATATTTTGGAAAAGTAATGGTAGTTATAACGGGTACCTTTCATACAATTTTTTCTCTGAAATTTTTTCAAAAGCTGAGAAAAAATGCATGGAACCAGGTTAAAAAAAAGTAAAATTCTCTATATTTTTTCGTTTGACAGCTTTTAAGTGTCTTTAATGGTTCCCGAGATATTTAAAAAAAATATTATATTTTACATATATTACTGAGGAAAGTTTTGTGTTGATCACAATTGACATTTTTATACTCCATATCAGACGTGGGCAAAGAATTTGTACACTATTGAAAAATTATGCGGGGTTAAACATGTAGGGATGCAACATGGTTCATAAAACCTCGATATATCGAAAATCGATGTTTTTTTTAAGGCGACATCGATGTCAAAAAACATCGTCCTGAAAACATCGATACCTCGATACCTCGATACCTCGATGTTTTTCCGATGTCTTGAAAAAGTTAAATTTAATAAATAATTTCGCCACCTGGCGGATGCTCTACTGTGGTAGGAACCACCAAAAACCCGTTAGTTTTCGAGATATTCGCAAAAAACTAATTTTTTTGAAATATCGGCATATCTTCATAACGGCTTGAGATATGGAGTTCTAGTAAAAGACATAAATGTAGCAAATTTTATTGTGTCCAAGTTTTGTAACACATAAGACTACTCGAAAATGGTTAATTTCAGAATAAATCGCAAAAAACGAAATTGTAGTTTTTAAAAAGCCGCCGTTTTGGTTATTTCCGGTTAACGGATTTCCACATCAGGACCAAACTTCTCTGTAAAATTTCATGGCTAGCTCTGGTATTTCTTGCGAAATCTTGTAGAAAGATGAAACCGAAAATTGATACCACAGGAAATTTAAACAAAGCTTTAAGTAGAGTGGCTATATTAAATCTATCTAAAAACTAGTTCCTCTAGTCCTAAAATTAGTTTCTCTACTAATTTTATGAAGAGTAATGTTCTGACATCGTGGATCACAACATCGATACCTCGATATATCGGCCTGTTCAACATCGAGGTTAAAACTCGATATTTTTCAACGATACCTCGATGTTTTGCAAACATCGAGGTATCGTTGGCATCCCTATAAACATGCAACTTATACTGTACGTGCAAGTCTATACTTGCGCAGGCATTCATTCGACACAGAAATAACATGTGTGTGAGTCGTCTGTTTTTTGTTCTGCTCATTCGACGTCATTCGACGTCATTCTCTCGTAAACTGATATTGGCTTGAACAAGTACACAGAAAATAAAGAAACGTTTGAACTACGATAAATATTTTAAGGACGTTTAATACACTAATAGAAACTAACAATAATAACCAACTTCGAGAAACATGTTAAAGGTGGGTTTAGAAACACGAGCATTTTCATTTTTACTGGCAAAGTGAGTGAAATGCCAGATTTCTTATGACTTTTTCACCAAGTGGGAAAGGGACGGGAAACCACTCAGTAAAAATTTTACTGGAAATTTTGCTTGCATGTAGTGGTTTTACTATCCATAATTTTCGTCGACGATAGGAAAGTTATGGCAGTAAACAACAACAAACACATTGGACTTCCCCGCCCTGCCAGCAAAATGTTACCCCTGAATTATACGGAATTATGGCAGCCAGCAAAAGTAAGGTTAAGTTCGATGTTTATTTGAAAGCTACGCATTTTAAATGGAAACGGGAGGTAATAATAATTATGTTATTAATTATAACATCACACAAAATGATTTTGTTAGGTGAAATTGAAGTGATAACAAACGTATTGCTGCGAGAAGGTGATGTGCAGTGACAGTTCGCCATAAAGTGGAAGGGAAAGTACGTGTGAGACACTGATGTGATCGACTTTATGCGCACGTAAATTTGAATTTCGCTATCCCGCTCACTTTGCCAGTAAAAATGAAAATGCTCGTTTTTCTAAACCCACTTTAATACTGACAGAATCCTGTTAATAACGAGAGATGCCAGATTACATTTTTTATCCCAAATATTTATTGGTGTTTTTTTTAAATTACCCCAAACAAATTTAACTAATTTATTTACTGAAAAATTGAAAAATTTAAATGAAATTAAAGATAATTATAATATTATATTACAAAAAATAAAAATTACAAAATCAATACTATATTTTCTCCCACTCATTAAATATATCCTGGATGTTGTACTCCACGTTTATTTTTCTCTTGCTAAATATTTTTTTAGCCGTTTTGAGACATTGATATGCCATTATTATCGACGGATAATATTTTTTAAATTATCTTTTTAGATGTTTGTGAGTCTTCTCACATAGATTTTTGCATTTGATATTTTTGTATTTTTCGATTAGCTAATTTGAGGCGTTAAAAGCTAGAGTGGACCAACCCACATGTCGAAATCGTGATTTTTTTTGTGTTTGAATCACTATTGCGAGTGAGTTTCTAGATAAAAATGTTTGGATACACAAAAGAACATTTCAACATTGAGTAATAAAGTCCACACAAATTTTTTTTCCAAAAATTTACAGTAAATAATAGTACAAAAGTGAAAAAGCTTCAAAAACTCGATTATGTGGGTTGGTCCACTCTAGCTTTTAACGCCTCATTCATGGAGTATCTTTATTTATTTTTTCATTATATTTTTTATGTATTTATTTATTTAGCTTTATTAAATTAGAATTTTTACAGATATTGGGCCGTATTCTGTAATTTCCCACAAAATTACATTTTATGTTATGTTATGATGATAAAATTGTCTCTTCATAAAATGAAAATAAAATTTTACAAAAATTCGTATTCTGTAAGGGTTGAATAAAATAATTTTATCGTTCATTTTACGAACCTTTAACATAAAAGATTTAGTACATTTCGGTGTGAATTCTATTACTTTTTGAACAGCTGGTCGAGTGACAGTAAACAAAATTCAAAGTTTTGTTTCCTTTAGAGATTTTTTTTGCGGAGAGAGCTTAATAATTCGACTAAATGTTAGACAAAAATGATACCAACATCCATTTTTTACTTTGTTTTTGTTGTTGACCGTTATTTTATAATTATTTTTGTGATTGTATAACTAGGCTTTTCGGTCGAAATTTATATTAAAATTAAAACATTGGTTTTTAACTTTTTTGCTGCTCTAGGTTTCGATAAATTGATTTCACCATCTTCAGGAGCTATATAGTTAATTGATACAGTTTAAAATATTTAACATTTTATGAACAGAAATAAACAGTTTAGCGAAACATTTTATTGTCAGTTAAATGGTCAAGGTTTGAACACTAATACGAAATATTTCGTAGAGCAGCAAAAAAGTTAAAAACCAGCGTTTTTATTTTAATATAAATTTCGACTGAAAAGCCTAGTTATACAATCACAAAAATCCATTTTTTACATATCAACGCAATCCTTACAGGACCTTTCGTTAGAGTTATTGAAATTGAAACGCTGGATTCGTAATCAGCGACCCCGAAAAGCCCTTAATGCAATATTTTCGAGAAAAATTAGAAAAAAGAAATTTTCGTTATTCTTACAGGACCTTCCGTTTCGAATTTTTAAGATCTAACATAGCTAAAAACCTGCTCCTGGCAATGCAGTTCATTTTGCAAAAAACCGCGTAAAAATCCGTCCAGTAGTTTTTGAGTTTTGTAATCTCAAACAGACAGACAGAAAACAGACAAACATCCATTTTTATATATATATAGATTTGAAATTTCACTCGTGAAACGTCATACTTCAAATGTCAAATGGCATAAAAGATGATAAAATGATTATAAAAGGTACTATCTCGGAGCTTTTATGTTATGAGTCATAACAGGAAAAATTTTATGTTATAGCGCGTAACATAAAATGAAATTGTCCTTACAGAATACCAATCGAGGTAATTATGTGATTTTAAGACATAACATAACATAAAATGATAAAATTTTCGTTATAGAATACGGCCCATTATAATAGGTTTTTTTTCTTATTTTATTTTAGTTATATTTTTATTATTTTTTAATTTATAAAAAGATTAGATTAGTCTAGGAAATAGTTTAGTTTATTCTTTCTAAATAAAAAAAATTTAATAGTAAAATAAATTGATTTTTTCAAGTAATTTTTCAAATTTGTATAACGATTTTCCAATAAACGATTTTTTACGGAATTTTCACATTTTTAAACAACCTTTTTCTTTTCAATTTAAAAACGATTTTGAGCCGTATTTTTTAACATTCCTTGAAGCTTTTTTTGACATTCCACTCACTATACTGATTCCTCTTAGTTTTTCTACGATAAAACGCGTTTTATTTCAGTAGATAAAGCTTATGTAATTTAAGAAGTTCTCTTAAAGACCCAAAATAGGTAGTGAAAATAAAAATTCGTACACTAAAACCTCGATGTGCGTCGTTAATTCGGGCCAGAGGAGGACGACGCAAACCGAAATATTATCGACGAAACTTTGAAACTACGAACATTTTTGAACGATGCAATTCCGTACGACTCAATTCGCAACCACACAAATCGAGGTTTTCACTTTCTTTTTGTAAGAGAACTGCCATTTTTAGAAATCCTGATCAAGAACTTTTGTTACCCAGAATCTCAGAATTTATGGTACAATTATACACGGTAAAAACTGGAGTCTAATTTTAAGACTTTTTTTCCTACATATAGGTCAACACCTGTTTGAGCCTAAAAATCAAACTTGAAAAGTTTGAAATTATTTTCCTTTTAAATAGTATTATCCGGTCTTTTAAGGTATTAAAATTTAAATTTTAGTCTAAAAAAATCTAAAAATTAGTTTCAAATTTCTAAAAATTCTCAAATTAAAACTTTACGGTTTAAGTTTAAGATGTCTGAGTCTTAAATTAAGACTGGAATGGTTAAAAAATATTCATAAACTTCTAAAATTCGTAAATTATCCGGGTAAATAATACTATCCGGTCTAAATTTAAGACTTAAAAGTTTTAATTTCAAACTGAAATTATTAAAAAGTAGTTACAATTTTCTAAAACTGACTCAAATTTAGACTTCGAAGTTTAAATTCCAAACCTTTTTTTTATGTTTATGCCAGGAGCTTAGGCAAATTGCCTCTAATGCCGAAGTGTTTAGGTCCATGCATGAGCAGAAAAGTTCCAAATTCAAATTCAAGCCGAATTATTTTTGCCCTGAGTTGGATTTGAACCACTGCTCTTTGGATCACAAGGCAAGCACTTAGCTGACTGAGCCATCCACGACCGCAAATTAAATTCTTAATTTTAGATTAATATGTATAGAAAATATACTCAGACTTCTAAAATAAACCAATTCCAGACTTTACTTTCTAAATTTTAGAATAATGAGTTTTAATTATAGGCTGAAATGATTAAAAAGTAGTCACAATTTTCTAAAACTGAATAAATTGTAGACTTTGAAGTTTAAATGTGAAACCTTGAAGTTTTGTTTTTAGACCGAAAAGTCGAACTCAAGCATCGCGACTTTTCTAAAAATTGACCGACCGACTGATGAATTTGAAAAAGAAAAATAAACTGAAAATACTAAATATTAGACAAAAAGTTTAATTCAATTTTATCCGAATTGAAGTAAAACTTACAAGGTTTAGTTCTCATACTTATAGGTCTAATATTTCGATTAAAAGTTTAGAAATAAGGCGGAGAGGTTTAAAACAAATTCTTAAGAAAGAAAAAGTTTACTTTTTAAACTATAGTCTTAAAAATAAACCGAAACTCACTAAATATTAAACTTATCGACTAAAATATACTCTAAACTTTCAAAAAGTTTTAAATTTAGAGAAAATAGTTTAAAATTCCACTAAACTTTCAAAAGTTTAAAAAATTGAAGGAAAAAGTCTTAAAATTAGACTCCAGTTTTTACCGTGTAAAAGTTTACACACATGTAGGAATAATTTTTTTGAATCGACAAATATCATTTTTCTCACAAGCAATCCTATCGAAGTGTCATTCTCCGATTTTAATAGAACTTTACTCATTTGTAGAACTATGAAAAATAATCGACATTTTTTTTACTTGGGCAGTAATTCAGTTTCAAGTAGTTTTATCACAGAACCAGGAATGGCCAGGAAAGTCCCGCAGGCCAAATAGCAATCCCAGCGCGGCGTCCCGAAAACTCAAATTTTGGCCCGGATTTTTCAAATTATTGTAATAATTTTAATTATGTAATTTAGTGCTATAATGTGCAAAAAATGCAGTACAAAAAATGCAAAGCATACACTAACTCTACTGGAATTTGGTGTAAATTACATTTGGTTCGACTGCGGCGCACTTTGCCAATGATTTTCCACCTAAGGCGTATGTATCTCAAAAGATTTGTGACAATACTCTTTGTTGGTATTTTTACAATATCCGATGCAACTATTTATGAATCATAAAGGACGCGAAACATTAAGTAAATTTTCACAAAGGGTTGTGTAGCTCTTGATTTAAATCATTGCGCCGCATTCTGTTTAAAAATTTTCATCTGGGGCACACATGTTTTAATTGTTTTCCTTGGTTTTTGTTCAAATCAAGTTTTAATTTCTGTATTAAAGTTGTTGTCCAACTTGTCCCAAAAAAATATGATCACCTAGATTTAAGGGATTTTGTCTTAGGCAGGTTTCATGCGTTTTTTTGCAACTACTCGAAAAATAATGGTTCGATTTGGATGAAACAAACTGGAAATTTTTTTTTCTCTCATTGAGTACTATTAAACTCATTATTCTATCATACTATAAGCAAAAATATACGGTGAAGTCTCTGGTTAAAAAAGTTTCAATTTTTGAACTACTTTCGAGCAAAAAAATTCCTCAGTTCTCGAGCAATCGACCGAGAGTGTAGATCAACTTCTATTGTCACTCTACAACTGTGTCCAAAAAGCATCAGGATAGGTTCATTTAGACTTTGCATGTATTATGTAATCATGCAATAATTATTTTATTAAGTGGCACATTAGCTTGGTTAGTTATTGATATACGCTTGTTTGTCTGAATCAAAAAAAGTGCATTCGGCGATTTTCATAATGTCTGATTTTGTTGAGCAAAGAACTTGTAATAAATTTTGTCAATTATTGAGAACAACGTCAATCAAAGCAAAGAACTTGTGCTCAAAAACCTTCGATTAATGTCTAGAGACCTTGTAGATATGGTTGGCATTTCAAAAGGGTCGGTCAGTACCATTTTAAAAGATGTTTTGTGCCTCAGACGCGTCAAATCTCGATTGCTTCCAAAGACTCTAAATTTTTTTGAGAGTTTTTGTAACCAATTATGCGAAAATTCGACCCATATTGTCCCGCAGCCACCAGATTCGCCTGATTTGGCACAGTGTGACTGCTGACTATTCCCTAAACTCAAAAGACCGTTCCGGGGACACCGTTTCGAGAGCGCAGAAGAGATACAACATAAATCGCTGCAATCTTTGAAGGCTATTCCGGAAAGTGACTTTTTTAGGACTGTTTTGAGAATTGGGAAAAACGCTGGCATTAGCTGTATTTTTTAATGATCAGATCAGAGATCCGGATTAACTCTCATACAAATTCGTAACCCAAGTTTTATCGGGATCATTATCTGATTTGCTTTCTGAGTTAATGTGAAATAAAAAATTTTCCTCCATAGGTGTATGGATATTGAATACAATTTCCATCGCATTAGGATTATTGCCCCAAAATAGGAAAAACCTAGCGGTGAGAAAAAGAAGCTATTCCTATTCTAGCTGGTAATGATATCCCAAAGAACATAAAAGGTCATAAATTGGTCGTTGCGACTTCAATTTCGTGATTTCATGGTCGCAATAACCACTTTACGACTTTTTGTGCTACTTGGGATGGGTTTAGCCACAACATACGGGTTACAACATAGCCTAAAAACAAATTTAAACCCACAATAAACCCGCTTACGTTTTTTAATAATCCATACAGATATCTTACTCGGATCATTAAAAAAATACAGCTATTGATGCATTGTATCGATTGGGGATTACCTTCAACATGCGTTAAGCAAGTTCCGACTTATCCAGATTCATTTTGTATTAAATACGTTTTCAAAATAACAGGATTTAAAAAAATGCTCGACTTATGCTACATTTACACGAATGACAAATTTGTCATTTTTTTCTTGTCATTATGTTAATTCCCGTGTAAATGACATAATTTTTGTAATTTTTTCTGTCAGAAAATGTCAATCTCTCATAAAAGAATGACGAAAGTTGAATACTAAAGTTGTCATAACTAATATTGCGTTTGCACGAATGACAATCTGGCATAAAAGAATGGACAAGATCATTCTTTTATGAGAGATTGACATTTTCTGACAGAAAAAATTACAAAAATTATGCCATTTACACGGGAATTAACATAATGACAAGAAAAAATGACAAATTTGTCATTCGTGTAAATGTAGCATTAGGCAGGTTTCAGTGTATGGCATTATAGTTAGCGTTACTTCTCCAAAAGTTTATAGAAAACTACGATTTTCGTAAAACTCATTTCCAAAATTTCTCCGCCATGAATACAATTCTTTCCCTCTATACCAGAGGAAAGTAAAAATATGTGTCAAATATTTATCATAGTGCCTACTATGTATAAAGTGCAAATTTTGTAAGCTCAGCATTTTCAGTTCTTAATTTTGGATTCCCCAAAATTATATTTTTATTTTTTTGTGAATTTTGTGTATTTTCTACTTTTGGCGATTTGTAAAAAGTGCATTTAGTCAGTTTTTATGACATTTTAAAATCAAGTGGCCTATATTCAGGGATAGTACATTAACGACCTCTCTTAAATAACGGTAGCTGTTATAAATTGTATGAGTATAAAAATGAAAATAACTTGAAAAATTTACATATTTTATACCTAAAAGTTTCAATTTGTTACTTAAAATCTTTAAGCTTATTGTCAAATCTTTAAGCTTATTGTCAAATCTTTAAGCTTATTGTCAAATCTTTAAGCTTATTGTCAAATCTTTAAACTTATTGTCTTATGAAAATTTAAATCTTTAAGCTTATTGTCAAATCTTTAAGCTTATTGTCAAATCTTTAAGCTTATTGTCAAATCTTTAAGCTTATTGTCAAATCTTTAAGCTTATTGTCAAATCTTTAAGCTTATTGTCTTATGAAAATTTAAATCTTTAAGCTTATTGTCAAATCTGTCCAGGAAAAGTCGCCATATTATAACCAGACTTTTCCAAAATAGAATCCAAAAAATAACATTAATGTTATTTTCTTCAGTTATCTCAGTTGATTTTTGTCCATAAAAATTAAAAAGTGGTTTAATTTCATGAAAATCCTTTAAGATCAGGAAAACTCTCGTAGTATAGAAACAATTTAGAAAAAGGAGCAAAGGTGCTTCAATTTTGCTTAGTAAATGTAGTAGAAGTTGTTCTGAAAGTATTCGTCTAAAGGTAAAACGGCGGTTATTTATCCACTAGGTTAATAAACTGACTTTTGGATGATAGCAAATTTTTATCTGCAGGGCATCGACCAATAACAGTCTGCATTTTTTTACAAAATATTTCAACTTAAACATTATTCCATAAAGTTTTTTTTGTGGATTCTTTTCTTAGATCAGCAATTCCGTATAGCATTGTATATATTAATGCTCATATATGATTAAATTCTACACAATAAACCGATTCTAAAGGGCATTAACATTTTTAATGTCTTTTTGAACTCTATACGATTTTCATATCAATATTCAGCTAAACAAAAATACGACAAAAAATTAATTTATTCAAATACGACTTTTTCGTGGTTCTTCGATTTTAACGTAAAATTGTCATTCAAGATATTTGTTTATGAATCTCAATTGATTTGATAATGTTCGTTTTTCGTTTTTTTTTTGAATTTAAATTAGTTTTTCCTGTTATAACGGTTTTACAATAAAAATAAATACCTCAACGCATTATGGCTTTTAAAAAAACAAATTCCCCGAATTAGTATAAATACGAGTATGTGGAAAAATATATTATAAAGGGTTTATATATTCAGATAAGCTATTATGTACATAAATACATAGTTTGAAATTTTTTATTAAGTATTTTAAATAGAAGTGTTTATGTACATACGGACACAACATTCTAGCCTAATTGAATTTTATGGTCACAAATCGAGTTTAAATCATCGAAAAAAATACTCATCTTCTACAAATTCCTAAACACAAAAAGACATTTACGGTTATTATAAGCTGAGATGTTAAAAAAATGAATTCTTATGAATCAAATTTACCTTAAGGAAAACAGAATATTCAATATGAAAAACATGATTCGATTCGCGTCTCTGATTAGGAACCGTTTAATTGTACATGAATAAAAACTTTAATCGCTACAGGGTATCGATAAAAACTTGTTGTTATAAACTGGGCTTTCTTATATTGTTTTCAGAAGATAGAAATGATTTAATATTACATAAGCATTAAGAGATATTTTCTTGATCTTTTTTAAGTTTTACGAATTTCATCTTTCACAGAAATCATTTATAACATGTATGTCGCATAATATTTGTACTGAAAAAAAAATTATTTAACTATTATAAACTTTGTCCTTAATTAAAACAATAATTCTTTTAATAAAGCGAATTTTTATTTTATCACTCACCAGCCAATCAAATTGAAAACACACCTTAATCCATCTAACGGTAAGATGATATCTTTCTTGTATACTCAAACCTCATATGATGAATATAACTGGAAATAATATTGAAAGCTTTTATACAAAAGTATTTGAAAACTCGAGAATTTATTGATGTAGATAGTTGAAATTTGACATGGAACAGATTTTTACCAAAATAAAAATTTCTTCCAAAAATGAGAAAAATTGAACCACCTTTACCCCCGTCTGCCTTGCAAATGTAAGAGATTTTTGCAATTTTCTCGAAAACGGCTCATTTTTCGAAAAATTTGTTTAGACGAAAACTGTTTAGAATATAATTCTACGATATTTTAAATACATAAAAATTCAATCGGACCACTCTTTCCCCGTCTCCCAGACAAATGGAATAGATTTTTGCGTCTATCTCGAAAACGGTTCCTTTTTTCATTTGTTGCGATTATCTCGAAAACAATTCCGTAGTGTTGTATCAAAAATTATGTGTTATAGAGATTATTTTTTTCTAACAACTCAAAGTAGTGCAAAACCGAAGTTCAAAATAATCCCCCATCGTGACGTAAGGCTGCCGGCTAGTCGGCAGTACACACGAGCAGCCACGAGCAGCCGTGGTGATCGCCTATACATGTCGCTTCTTATGTTCGCCCTTTGTTAAAACTAAGTTTTACTCTCGTTGAATTCTTATGCCGACCGCATGCATATCTGCTGCTTTGGGGGATTATTTTTCAAGTTTCGAGTTGTTAGAAAAAAGCGCGTCAAAATCGATTAAGGTTTCCTGGCAGAAGTCGATCTTTCAAATTTCGTTATATACATATACATACCGACGAAGACACAACACACATCCACACGCTCACACACATATGTGGCGGACTCATGGAACTGAATCGATTAGTACATATCCCGGTGACGTGCGGGGCTCCGTTACGAGTTCGGTTTATGAAGTGATTTTCATACCTTTCTCATATATCATCATCATCATCCTCGGCGTTACAGTTCTCGAAGAGCCTGGGCCTTCTCAATTGAGGTCTCATAACAATTTCGCCATGAATCCTGCTCAATAGGAGGCTGAAAAGTTTCACTCGGGGGTTTACGTGGTCGCTGATCGAAAGTATGAAACGTTTAAATTAAAACAACATACAGTAGAGATCCGGTGTTATATTTTCAAATTTCGAAACGGAAGGTCCTGTAAGGATAAGGGAAATATCCTTTTTCCCATTTATCCCGGGGAAAACTGGCATTAAGGGTTTTCGGGGCCACTGATCACGAATCCGAGGTTACAATTTCAAAAATTCTAAGGAAAGGTCCTGTAAGGATAATGCGAATATCCTTTCCCGTTAGACTAATTCGCAACGGAGAGTCCTGCAAGGATAAGATTTTTCTCATAAGTTTTTAAGTACTTTCCGGCTTTCTTCGTATTCTAAAACTTATACAAAAAACTTAACCCGGCAACGACGGGTATGCAAGCTAGTTTTTGATATAATGGGCGCTACTCTGTCTGAAGATTTTATCATTTTATGTAATTTTACGTATTTAAATAGACAAATTCTGTATTTGAAAATTTATGTTATGTTGTGGCTTCTAAAATAAAATTTTTGCTGCTATGGCCCATAATATAAAATATCCTTGGCAGGTCATTTTAAAGCCATTTTTGTGGGTTTTTTGAAATGTGATTTGACATTTGTGTTGTGAAGTTCGGGTAATTAAGAGCTGCACCGTATAAAAAATATAAAATAGAAATGTCAAACGTCCAGAGAATGATTACTCTGTCCGAAATTGTAGAATTATACGTACGCGGTGTAATAAAATAAGTGTTTACCAAGTTTTGTGTTTTAATTTTTAATTTTATTTAACGTATGTCCACAAAGTAGCTGCACTTTAACTCTGAAAATCTCGAACAAACAAGCTGTTTTAGATTTGAATGTTTCTTTTGTTTGAAGCATTCGTCTCCTGATAATAAGTTTTTAATCACTTTTTGTTTGCATCTGACATGAAAGTTATAGAGCAATGCAATTTACGGAAGCGTGTCTATGATATGCTTGGATGTAGTGATAAAAAGTCTTGTTTGGACCATTTTCTTAAGGAAGGTTTTAATCGAAGAACCTTATATAGCATATTTTCTCGTTATAACCAAGGTTCCGCTCCGGAAAACTTAAAAAAATGGGTAGGCCAAAAAAGTTAAGGTCAAAAAAATTGAAAAAATTGAAAAAAGTATCAGAAAATCGAATTGGGGTTAGTGTCCGAAAGCTTGCGCGAAAATTCGCAGTGTCTAAGTCCTGTATTTCGTAAATTTGAAAAAGTTAAATTTAAAACATTACAAAATAGAGAAAATTCCGAGATATACCGAAAAACACATGTTAGAAATACCAAAAAGGGCGCGTTTGATGCGTACCAAATTCTTGAACAATCAAAAACTGATCATTATGGATGACGAGAAATATTTCACGTTTTCTAATAGTTCTGATAACACGACCAATAGTTTTTATACGGAAAATAAAAAGATAACACCAAATGAAGTAAAAGATGTCAAAAAATTAAAATTTGAACCCAAGGTGTTGGTATGCTGCGCCATTTCGGTGAAAAGGATTTCGCAATTGTTCATAAAAACGTCACGAAGTGTAGCAGTGAATTCGGACGTCTACATTAAATATTGTTTGACAAAATTGCATCGGTTTATTGAACAAAAGCATAAAGGAGACAAAATTATATTTTGGCCAGATTTAGCGCCATGTCATTACTCCAGAAAAACCACGGATTGGCTGAAGTCAAAGAAAATTGATTTTATACCAAAGGAAGCTAATCCTCCAAACATACCAGCGGCGCGGCCTATAGAAGATTTTTGGGCTATTTTGTCCAGAATCGTTTACAAGGATGGTTGGGAAGCAACAAACGATGAGGAGCTGAAAAAAAGAATCAGGGCTTCTGTTAAAAAAGTCGACCTTAAAGTGATCCAGCACATGATGCAAGGAGTCAAATCTAAACTTTGGGTAATTGAAGATAACGGTCCAATATCAATAAACCACCAATATAATTTTTATTTAAATGTATGAGGATAAAAGAATAAAATTTCATTTTGTGGCTGGTGCTTTTTAATTTTGTATATTTGTACTTTGAATTTTGTGCAGCTACTTTGTGGACATACGTTAGATGGAAACACAGGATAGATTTCCCATTATAGAAAAATATCATTTTTTTTTACGAAATCGGAAATATCTCGATAACGATTAAAGATATCCATTTACGAAAAAGACAAAAATGTAGAAAATTTCAATATCTTTAATTCCTCCTTTAACTGTTTTTTTTTTCAAAATACCATTAGTTTGCAATTTGCAAGCAATTCACAACAATCTACTTTTTTACTTTTAATGAAAATACTTGTTTTTTTGTTCTGTCGTTTTCCATTTGACACACATATTTTTGAGAATCGTTTATTTTGACATATAATAAGTTGATATTGAAAAAATACAAGAATTTATGGCAGAATGTACTTTTTTTATGTTATGTGCAGGGATGGAACAGTTAGCGTATCGTAACGAAATAACGAAACGGAATAACGATTTTTCGGTTTTCTCCTCAATATTACGTTATAACGTTATATAAATTTAATGCCGTTACAATAACGAAAAACGTAACAAAAACTGTAGCTTTGTTGGGATGCATTTCGGGCTGGTGTATCTCGTGTGGATTGGCATTGCCTCAAATCCGACAATTTTGCTTGCTTACATATCCATTCATCCAAAAATTAGCCTCGTCGCTAAAGATGATTTTTTTGGCGGAACGTTTCTCGAACGGAGCACTGATTTTGAAAATAAAATTGATGATTTGCACATGTTGTTCAACGCCACGGCATAGAGACAACCAAGGTATGCCATAAACTCAAATCTGACGTTTCTTTGCAACGTCACTTGTGCCGATTAGTTCGTCAAGTTCAGAATGAATTTTGTTTTGTGGATGGTTATTTAAATTTTCGTGCGATCTAAATAAGATATTTGTAAATTAGTGGACTGATTGCATTAAATAGTGATCAATAAACATAAAAATTAATTAAAAAAAGTCGGCACAAATGACGTCACACCTGACTATCAAAAGTTCATGGCATACCTTGGTTATCTCTATGCCGTGGTTCAACGCTATAACCTTCCATGGTGATTTGCCATACACTACTGAACAATTCACAATCAATTTGACAGATGTTGCTTTAACAATATGGCCGCTATAGCCTAAAAAACTTCGAGCGTCCTTATAAAAAGACCCTTTATTATAATTGGTAACTTTTTCAAATAGGCTCCTCATCCTTGTTGCTTGTTCATAAATATATTTTATTATGTTTTTTACCCTACGTACGTATGAAAAAAGGTATTAAAATCACTTCAAAAACCGAAATCATAACGGAGCCCCGCACGTCGCCGGGATTTATACCCATCGACTCAGTTCGATTAGTCCGCCACATGTCTCTATGTGTGTTTGTGCTTCTGTTCGTATATTGGTGTGTTCGTATGCCCGCGTCCCTGCCAAATTTGTCATCAGGGCGTCATCGAGGACGTCATTATGACATATCTGGTGACCGTCATGGGAATTCTCTTATGACATCCCAAATAGCATCGAAAAGTACGGGAACATGAGATTTGTTCTTTGCGGCTTTAAAATGCAGCAATTTACGCAATCGGGGCTAAAAATTTACACCTATAATTCACATCCGCGTAAAAGAAGCGAAAGAAGTGACGAGCGCGTCGCACCGATTAATAATGCGTCTGCAAAGCCACAATTGCTTTAGTGGGGAAATTGGTGACCCACGGTTCATCTTTGGGGCAACATTCGCTTCATGAAAACTCCTGCAGCGATAGAGCAGCATTTGATGGTTTTCGGGTCGAAATAGTCTGCTACTAAAGTTTCATTAAAGCTCCCCGTCTGAGAAACACAAAAAAAAAATTGATGCCTTCAGCCGCCATATTTCCCATTGACATTTGATGGAAACGATTTCGTTTCGAGAATTAAATTTCTTATTTCAGGCGAATGACTGAAGGATATTGCATAAAAAGTGGATAGCATACATTTTTGAAACAGCATAATTTTATTGGCATCAAAATTTCATTGCAAAAGAAAAAAAAATTTGACCGATAAAATAAAATTAAAGAAATTTTTGATTAAAAACAAAATAATTCGATGGCCCATTAAAATCTGTTTAAATTTCAGATCCAATATTGTCGAAAAATTTTAATGGCAACTAAAATCACGACATGCAATCGGAAGAAAAGTCCATTATAAAATAACACTCCACAAAAGTTTCCATTAATTTGTCGCCATTAGATTTTTCTCGTTCGTCTTCTGCTTACGTTTTTATTTGTTCATCTCTGTTTACTAGCAAGCATTCGAGGGAGAAAGAAAACCCGCTCGATGATTTGTGTAATTGTGTGATATAATGCCGTCAGATGACGCTCGCGCATGAGGGTACTAATTACGTCCCTGTCGTTATAATTGCGGCGCCGCAAACCGCTGAAAAGTGTTCCCCACTATGGGTCTCGTTGCGCGTCTCATTGGCACAACTAACGACGTGTTTGCGACATAAATTGCTTATCGCCGCGATTTGCATGGTGACGAAATATGGGGATAAACATCATAATTGCTGCTTAAAATGCTATTTGGGATTTGTTCGGAGGTGGTAGATTTGGTCATTATATATATATAAAGCGTACATAATGACACCCTCGATGACTCGTCAGTGGCATGTCATCTAGAGTATGATTTTCGTTCTTTTTTTACTTACCAAACCGCAAAAAAGTGGTTGTGTGGGTTTGTTGCCATGGTTGTGTAGGAAAGTTAGTGACAAAAATTTGGCAGGGGTGTTCACGCGTATGGATGTACATCGACTTCTACCTTTCACGATGTTTTTAAATTGATTACGTTATTGCACACACAAAAATTCGGTGCGAATTTAACTACAAAAGAGCCTCAATAGGGTTCATCCTTTTGGATAACTTCATTTTCTATCCATTTGGACAAACACAAAAGGATAAAGAAAAGAATCTATCAAATGCTTTTTTAAACTCCATTTTGGTGTTTAAATTTGAATCTTTTTGGGTCTAAAAATTGTCCATTTGGAGTTCACGAAAGGTCTTACAATTTACGACGTATTTTCTCAATAAAGTTTTTGTCGAACGCGCCAACAAATTTTACAATTATTAGACATTTGAGTTATTCAATGTTCAAATACAGTGGAATCCGGTTATAACGACCTCCAAGGGACCAACAAATCTTGTCGTTATATCCGGTTGTTCGTTATAACCGATTCATAGTTTTAAAGGTTTTAAAATACATGTGTGAAGTTCTAAAATACAAAATTTTTATTGCAAATCGTCCGTACATTAAAAAATTAAATTTATTTAATTTTTCTGCAGATATTTAGTAATCTTTGTTTTTTGGATTTTTGGTGCAAGAACTCCTTTTCAATTTTCTTTTCAATTCTTAGCACAGCTTCTTTTGAAATCTCATCAAAAATGTTATTGAATAATAGGAATGAACTCAATGTCGTAATACCCCGAAGTGCTTCATTGACTGAAGGTATGACACAACCTGTTTCTGAAATTTGACCCGATTTTAAAATTATGTATTGTGATGCATAAAACATTATTTACCAGTAGTATCTTCTTCATCTTTTTCTTCGATACTAAATTGTCGCCTTTTAGCATTCATTGTGGAATTCACAGTATAAACTACGAAATAAACTGAATTAACACAACGTAGATGCACAAAACTTTGACAGAACTGATTAGGGGAATTCCCGAAAAGTTCCAACTTTCATTTAATGACTTAAGCAAATGACGTTTAGAAGTGCAACAAGTTTGCAAATTGGTCAAAAACTAGGGTATCTGACATGGCGGCCAATTTAGAACATTTGTTAAAAACTTAATCTACCAGGTTTTGATTTTTTTCTATGAGATCTTAAGTTTCGGTCGTTATAAACGATATTTTTTTCTGTTTTCGTAGAAAAAGGGGTCGTTAAAGCCGGTATGTCGTTATAACCGGTGTCGTTATAAGCGGATTCCACTGTATATCATTTAATCATTGAACAGTACATGCCTTAACCACGTGTACAAATTAATTCAAATTTTTTATCAGGGCTCCCGTTTAGCTGTCACGGCTTTACGTTCACGAATTCCATTTTTCGGTGATTATAACCGTCCAACTAGACCAGTGGTTCCCAAACTATTTTGGCCCACGGACCCCTTTTCATAGTCAAAACTTGCCCACGGACCCCTTTTCGTAGTCAAAACTTGCCCACGGCATAGATTAATACAACTACTATAGATGGGAAAATTCTAAGAAGACATTTTCGGTTAGAAGAGTATGAGAAACTTTTGTTCTACCCGCCTCATTTTCTTTGTGAAGATAGGAAGTGATTTTGTGTGTGTGTCGTATACAGTGGTGCCACATCTCGGATTTGAATACGTTTTTATTGAATACCTAAGTCATTTGAATACATAAGCATATACATTTTACATATTGGCAATACTGCGTCTAAAATCAACATCAAAACAAAGTTCGGTAATAATAAAAAACAACGAAAACAGATAGTTTTGTGAATTTATTTCAAAATTTGCGAAGTTCAAATGTGAATATCGGTAATATATACGGGTTTCTTTAAGTTTTGGTGATTTTCTGCTCGCAAATAATATAAAAATATACGTTTCTGCCGGTGCTGGAACCCTAAAAAATTGTCTTCCGGGATTTTTCTTATTGTCTGCTAAACATTCCATAACAAGGCATTGAAGAAACTCTTTTGGGGACATTTTAGTGTTCATTTGTGGCAAAAGTTATTAAAAATAATCACTGTAAACAGGTGAAATCAGGATATTTGTGGTGCATATGACGTATTGCATTGGAGACAGATTAAAAATGTAAACATTCCGCTGTCGGGAGGTCATTGGTGTTAGTGTCGTGAACAGCTTTTGTGTGCTCTTCTTGCGTTGCATTTATGCCTGTGAGGAAGAAAGAGATTTCCCACATCGCAAAATGGTGTTTTTTTAAATTTTTATCGCTTCTCGTTTTACTTGCATTAGGTAAACGAGAATTTGCGTTTAATTCCCATCTATAGTAATTGTATAATCTATGCTTACGGACACTTTTTCATAGTCAAAACTTGCCCACGGACCCTGGGTTTTCACCCATTTACTACATAAATGCATAATAGAAAAATTACAAATTTAACTTTGATGTCTTGAATGGTAAATGGTGACGTAAAAATAAAATATAAATTAAACATTTTGTTGAAGAAGTATTTATTGAAATTATAACTTTTGTTTAAAAAAACAAAAAAAAAAATTAATGACTTGAATGAACCTGATGGGATGTTATGAGTGTATTTATGTACGGCTCAATGTTTGTGAGTAGCAACCGCAAATCCCCACGAGTACTAATTTCTAGTCGGTTTCTTTTTTTTTCGTGATGAGGCTCATAACGGCACTGAATCTACGTTCTACCAAATAGGAAGACGGAAAAGCAATCAACAGCTTCTATTATTTATTTTAACTTCCATAGTAATAAAAATGTGTCATAATTTTTTTATTTTATATTAAACCTTGGCGGACCCCCTGACGTTGTTCAGGGACCCCCAAATCAATTTTAATTTTCCACGGACCCCCTGAATGATCCCGGGGACCCCTGGGGGTCCGTAGGGACCACTTTGGGAACCACTGAACTAGACGAACAATGTGTAAAGATTCGCAGCAAAATTGTCGCATTTGGTCAAGTGAGCATGCCAATACATCCGCAAAAAGTGACTGTTAGGTGCGGATTTAATTCCGGAGGTATAATTGGGCCGAACATGGGAACCGCTACCGCGCCATGTTAACTCAGGGCCAATTACAACGTTTTCCAAATCGGTGATAGAAATTGTTCAATACCCACTTAAACAATTTGTTTTAAATTTGGCACAATTATTATATTTTAAGGCAAACGCCATTTTATTCGTAATTCTCTTTTTAAAATTCCAACTCGTCCAGGAGAACATTATGTAATACTTTATAAAAATAAACCCATTTGATTGATATCCGATGAATGACCAGCTGTCACCGCAAATCACCTCCACAAAAATATCCTTTGGGACGCTTATTAAAACAAGGACTAAAACTCAATAAAAGTGTCCATAATTTTGGCGAATCAAAAACAATAGCTTTGTATATCTCCAAAGCTTTCGATCGTGTTTGGCATAAAGCTTTGCTGACAAAGATAAGAGCTATAGGGCTATCTCCAAATGAATTGAGAGCTACCTTTTTGATCGTTCAATACGTGTTGTACTGGATGGATTCAAGTCTGATTTCTTCAAAATTAACTCTGGTGTTCCTCAAGGCTCTGTTCTATCTCCTACGCTCTTCTTAATATTTATCAACTACTGTATCTCACTCTCAATCCGCCTAAATTTTTCAACTTATTTCTGCTCGGTATATTAGCCTCCCCGTTTTCGTACAGTAAAGTTTAGGAATGATTGGAACATAATTAAATATGTAGGGGAAACTGGGGTATTCTGGACCACGGGGAATTGCGGACCAGCGTCATTTTGTTTCCCCTAGTAGTGGTTGGTAGCTGCAAATAACTGTAATCAGTTTGCCTCATGTTAAGCTAATTTTCCTAACAGTACTCGACTTGTGTATACGCACTATCACCTCGCTTCGATAGCAAATAGAAAAGTGATACTTCGAAATTTTTTTTTCACTTTGTGTTTCGCTTAAATTTAACCACATTTTTCGAGAATCAACTCAAGTAAATATATTGATAATATTCACGGAGCCTTAAGCATTCGACACTGACAAAAAATTTTGCATGAAGTTTGCATTGTGTTACTAATAGCTGCCATATTGTAAAAAAGAGCGTTCGGGGAATTGTGGACCACTTTTGTCGGGGAATTATGGACCACTCAATTCTTGACATTTGACAAGCAAACTTCGTGTATTTGATGCATATAAGTGTTTTTTCATGCAAAAACACAGCATTAGATTTTCGGCAATCATCATACTAATCATACTAATCATACTAATATATAAAAATGAGTTGGTGTCTGTCTGTCTGTCTGTCTGTTCCTCTTTCACGCAAAAACGGCTGAACCGATTGACTTGAAATTTGGCATGAGTGTCTGTGGTAGTTCTGGTTCCAACATAGGCATACGGAAAAGTAGCGCGAGGGGTGGGGGGAGTAAGGGGAGGGGGTAAAGTGATTTCGAAACTTAGTTTTCCCTCTATGTTACTCTTTCGCGGGGAAACTACTGAACCGATTGGCCTGAAATTTGGCATAGATGTTCGTCGTGGGTCCAGCCCCAACATAGACCCATTAAAAAGTTTTTAGTTCTTTCCGGTTTTCTTCGTATTCTAAAATTTAGACAAAAAGCTTAACCCGGCAACGACGGGTATACAAGCTAGTTTCTAAATCGGCCGCCAGAGGATGTAAATGACCTTCGTGAGAAGGCTGATATGAAGCGAAAGAGATTGGAGAGAAAAGGTGATAAACCATAATCGAAAAAGCAAAAAGATCGTGTCAAATCGAAGACATCACAGAAGAAACAACCATCTTCAACCTATTGTGAGGTGGAAGAATACATCGATTTCTGCATAATTTGTAAGAAAAATATGCCAAAAAAAATGAACCGCCGAAATACCATCCATTGCAACGTGTGCGATCGAGCTGTTCACTTGGGATGCTCCGGAATGACTGCAAGTTACTGGACTTGCGAACATTGCGTTTCGGACTGATTTTCATTGCAATCTTTCACTTCATTTCACTTTGTCTGTTATATAATAAATATATGAATCAAAAAAAAAAGTCTGTCTATCACATTTTTCCATTTTTAATCGATTTACAAAGTGGTCCACAATACCCCGAGATTTTTCAAAATCGCAAAAACGCCATTTTTGCGCCAACTGATAAAACTTGTATAATTTAATACAATTTGACCGAACTGCTGTGACCCAAAGAGAGGTTATTTATCGTACTACAAATTCAAGCTTTGAAATTTTCAGAAAAAGTTATTTTTTTGCGAGTTTTTAGCCAAAATGAAAATGCGGTCCAGAATACCCCACCTTCCCCTACTTAATAAACTGCAAAAAGAGCCGAAACAAACTAGTTTTTTTTTTTAAATGTATAAATCGCAAAAATAAAAAAAAACACGTTATTTTCAGGCCTTGCAAGTAGGCATGACCCTTTAATAATTTAAGCTCGAAAAAAGCTGCTAAGTTTAGTTGGCGCAAACGGCTCTAAATTGAATAAAACTAACCAAAATTTAGCTTCTGGGATGACTAAATTTGGGACTATCCTGGCTAATCCGGGACACCCGGAACACCCGGGAAAAATGTGAACACCGTTTATAATTGAAATCTTCTAAAAGGAGTTCGAGTGAATTTTTTTACTCCTTTTTGGAATTAATTGGAAATTGAGGTTAAAACGGTGTTACAATGAATAGTTAGTTCCATAAAACAGAAATGTCAAAACAACTTCGCGCTACGGTGTTAATTATTTTTCGATCAACACTTCAAGGTGCATTCTTTTAGGCATGTTTTGAGGCTGTTTATTTTGTTTCCGGATTTTTTCGAGTAGATACAAATTCATGACGTTTGAATCACTAGCTGAATACTCATTCAAAGCCGTTTGTACTAACGAAATTTAGTAACTTATGTTGAACTTATATTATTTAAATCCTAGAATTTTTATGTTTAGCGGTGTAAGCGCAACATTTTTTTTAATTCGCACAAACGAGCCTTAGTTAAAAAAAACGGGGACATGAGATTTGTTCTTTGTGGCATAAAAATGTGGCAATTTACGCAATTGGGCCTTAAAGTTTAGACCTATAATTCATATCCGCGTACAAGAAGCGTAAGGAGATGATGATATCCATGCATATTAAAATTATGCTTAAATAGGGAGTCATCTGCGGGCATCTATCCGTATCCAAAACTGTAGCAACTATTTTTCTTGGCACGGATAGAAGCAAATTCGATTTTTTAAAATTACACTTCATAAATATTCAAACAAACTATTAAAATAACATAATTACTAGTTATTTAATGTAAGTAGACCAAAAAAAAAACATCAGTTGTGATCAACACAAAATTTTCCTTTGCAATATTTAATTTCGGAAAAAATATGTAAAAAAAAATATTTTTACAAGTATCTTGAGAAAGAGATATGTAAAAACCCTTAAAGGAAAAAATGCGGGAAATTTTTTTTCTTTTGAATCTGGTTATATGTATTTTTCCATAGTGCATAGTTTTCGAGAGATTTTCAAAATACTGATTTTTTTCAAATATCTTGAAAACCGTTACAGATAATAAAAACCGTTGAAGCAGAAACTGTAGAAAATTTTATATCCTTTAAATTTTGTTGTGTTCATTTTTTCCCAAAATCGCACTAGTATCGAGAAAGTTTCAAAAAACATTTTTCAAAAGAATTATGACCGTTACTTTTCCAAAAGTTTACAGAAAACTACGATTTTTGTAAAACTTATTCACAAAACATTTCAAAGTCGACCCTCACAATTTAGCTTGAAACGGATTTCGAACTGATCAGAAATTGTCTATTGGCCCCCGTTCTGGTGTCGGTTTTCGTCATGAATACAATACTTTCCGTTTATAACAGAGGAAAGTAAAAATAGAACTTAGTCGTGAAATCATTTCATTTGTCTTATCAAAATTTTCTAACAGCACAAAACATATTTAGCCATTTTCCTTATACAATTCCTTATATGTTCTACATAAGATTGATTTATCAATCACATGTTTTGTATGTTCGACACTCAACAGTATGTTCCACATAGACCCCAAAACCCCAAAAAATCGCATTTGCGTATTGTTTCACGTTTCGGTCGGATATTTTCTCCTTCTCAAACAAGTCCAAAATAGTGAAGCATATTGTGTTCTTAATTAGAATGCCCAAACGCAAAGCATATTGTGTTTGTCAAGGCGGAAATAATTTTTTGGCTCCAGTACTGCCACGACCGCAAAAATTACTGTAAAATAAGAACCGGTGGACCGATTTGCTTCAAAGTTTTTATTATAAAACTAGCTTACATACCCGTCGTTGCCGGCTTAAGTTTTTGGTCTAAGTTTTAGAATACGAAGAAAACCGGAAAGAACTTAAAAACTTTTGAGAAAAATCTTATCCTTGCAGGACTCTCCGTTGCAAATTAGGCTAACACCGGATTCGTGATCAGCGACCCCAAAAACCCCCGAGTGAAACTTTTCAGCCTCCTGTTGAGCAGAATTCATGGAGGTTTAAAAACAACCAGACCCCCTTTACCACCCGTTTACTCCCTTAGCGGTAAAATATCGGAAAACCCCGCCTTAGTGAGCGCCTATGTGATGGTTGGGACATACTGTGAAAGTTTCAAGATTCTAGCTTCAGGGGTTTGGGCTGGGCGTTGATGGGTCAGTCAGGATAAACGATTTTATATATGAGGCCTTAAAAGCTAGAGTGGACCAACCCACATGTCGAAATCGTGAATTTTTTTGTGTTTGAATCACTATTGCGAGTGAGTTTTTAGAAAAAAATGTTTGGATGCACCAAAAAACGTTTCAACATTGAGTAATAAAGTCCACAGATTTTTTTTTTCCAAAAATTTTCAGTCAATAATAGTACAAAAGTGGAAAAGCTTCAAAAACTCGGTTATGTGGGTTGGTCCACTCTAGCTTTTAATATAACCGAGGCTATAACTTCAAAAACAGTACGACATGAGTGGCTGGAGTAAGAAAAACGAGGTATTTTATATTTTTTTCAAAGCGTTTTTGAAACCGTATTTTAATTTCTTTATTTTCAATTTTTTTCCGAAAAGTTACTAAAGGGTGGTTAAATTTTAAGGGCCGATGTTGATTTTGAATAAAACACGAATTATTTAGGAAATTATTGTCATTTCTTCTTATTATGATAATATTGCTATGGTTCAATTATGTATGGAACAAAATATCGGCCAAATGGCCGCCGCGACCTCGGCGGCACACCTCCATCCGATGGTCCAAATTTTCGATGAGGCTGAGGCATAATTGAGGTTCTATGCCGTTAATGTGCCGAATTATCTCATCCTTTAGCTCTTGAATTGTTGCTGGCTTATCGACGTACACCTTTTCTTTCAAATAACCCCAAAGAAAGAAGTCCAACGGTGTCAAATCACATGATCTTGGTGGCCGATTGACATCGCCACCACGTGAGATAACACGGCCATTAAATTTGTCGCGCAAAAGAGCGATTGTTTCGGTAGCTGTGTGGCAAGTGGCACCGTCCTGTTGAAACCACATATCGTCCACATCCATATCTTCCAATTCGGGCCATAACAAGTTCGTTATCATCTCACGATAGCGAACACCATTCACAGTAACTGCCTGACCGGCCTAATTTTGGAAAAAATACGGCCCGATGATGCCGCCAGCCCATAAACCGCACCAAACAGTCACTCTTTGTGGGTGCATTGGTTTTTCGACAATCACTCTTGGATTATCATTCGCCCAAATGCGGCTGTTCTGCTTATTGACGAATCCACTGAGGTGAAAATGTGCCTCATCACTGAAGATGATTTTCTTAGAAAATTGATCATCCACTGTTGCCATTTCTTGCCACCATTCTGACCATTGACGACGCTTGAAATGGTCAAGAGGCTTTAGTTGTTGAGTCAATTGCACCTTGTAAGCGTGTAAATGCAAGTCTTTATGCATAATGTTCATCAACGACGAGCGTGGGAGGTGCAATTGTTGGGCACGACGACGAGTTGAGGTGGACGGCTCTTCAGCCACACTATCGCGAACAGCAGCAATATTTTCTGCAGTACGAGCTGTACGAGCATGCACTGGTGTTTTCACATCTCCTACAGACCCGGTTTGCTCAAATTTTTGCACGATTTTTCCGATTGTACGCACATTTGGACGATTAAATTGACCGAAAAAATCACGAAGTGCACGATATGCATTTTGATTTGAACGCCCATTTTCATAATAAGCCTGAATAACTTTAACGCGTTGCTCGATTGTGTATCTTTCCATGGTTCAAATTGAGTTAGTCTGAAATTGAGAAATGTCAAATTAAATGCAGAAAAAAACTTGACGTTTAGGTGTGGTTCACATTCAACATCGGCCCTTAAAATTTAACCACCCTTTATAAGTGCAGAGGTCTCAGATTCTTAAAATTGTTCTGTGGGGCAACAAAAAAAAGCCCCAATTTTTTATTCCTCGTGGAAACTATTGTTCTGTAGCTGTAGTCCACTAACCTGAAACTATTTTTTTTTTTTGTTCAAAAAACCTTTTTAACAAGCTTAATAAATTATAGGATCCCGAAATCTTAATGTGTTATTCAGCCATCATTGATCACCAAGGTAGCATAAAATTAAAATACAGTAACCATTTATTAAAGTTTGTATTAACAAAAATTAAACATGAAAAACCAACAGAAATATCGTCATCTATCTATTATAAAAATAGGCTTGTGTCTGTCTATTCGCTTAAAACTAGAGAACCACTAAACCGATTTAGATGAAACTTTCAATGGAGCTTACTAATATCACACGGGTGGTTTTAGACCACGGTACATACAAAGATTTCCCTTCTTTCTTATCGGTTTCCTCCACACATGTACATTACTTTCAGTTGTAGATGAAAATAATATACTATGTATACTACATGTACATTATTTTCACCCATAACTTGAGAACCACTGACCCTATTTTGCTGAAACTTTCATGGAAGCTTACTGGCATCAAGAAACGTGTTTTAGGTCATAACCTGACCCAATGTTCCCCGTTCCATATCTGCTAATTCACGTAGAGGGTCTTTAAATAAGGACGCTCAATTTTTAAATGTAAAAAATAAAAAGTTGTGTGTGGTGAAAAGTAATAAGGGCTTAAGTCGAATTTCTTGATTTTTCAGGAGAAGCATTTTAATATTTATGAAACTTTAACTGTCGGTGGCAAAAGGGTATCAAACCGAATTTAAAAATCTATAACTACAAAATATTATGAAAAGTAAGCTTTTTACGATTGGTTTAATCTGGTTTATTCAAACTTAATATTTTCAGAGAAATTAAGGATTATTTTACTTTAGCCACTCTTTCAAAACTTTTTCATATCTTAGAAATGGCTACAATCAATGGCTAAAGTCAAGTTAAGCCCCTAAAAACCTATACCCCGATTTGAAAAAGAGGCCAAAACAGACTTTAGCCTGCTCGTTTCGGAAAAGTTAAAAACGAAGAATGAACTAACTCGACTTAAGCCACTATTCCACGTGCAAAAACGATCGAATTAATGCAGCTTCGCGCCCATAAGAGTGGATTAAGTCTATACAAAAATATATGGCATCTGACTTTAGCCGTTCTTCCAAATGCAACTTGGAATTTTTTTTGACTTTAGCCGTTTGGTGTAGTAGCCTATAACGGTCAAAAATGGTCGTAGAAACTAACGGGTTAGTGCAACTAAGAGCATTTTGAAAGGAGAACACGATTTAGTAAAAACATTGAAAACGGCTAAAGTCGAGTTAAGCCCTTATAACTTGTGACCACAGATATATCCACCCTATTTTTTTTTGTTTGAAGGAATATGTTATGGCATTAAGTATGGAATACAACGTCGTTGAAATGTCCACCGCGGCTTTGCTTGGTGGCACGTATTCGGGAGGTCAAATTTTCGATGACTTTGTCGCATAAATCTGTCTGAATTTGCTGGATATCGTTCGTTATGTTGGCTTTGAGAGCATCAATGGTTTGTGGTTTATTCGCATAGACCTGCGATCTAAGATAGCCTTAAAGGAAAAGGCGTAAAATCGCACGATCTCGGTGGCCAGTTCACGTCACCGCCGCCCGTAATAACCATGCCTTCAAATCGCATGTCCAGAACGTCCATCGTGGCATGTGCTGTGTGGCATGTAGTGCCGTCCTGTTGGAACCACATGTTGTCGGTATCTATATCATCCAGTTTAGGCTATAAGAAGTTACTTATCATTGATCTGTAGCGCTCGCCGTTGACGGTTATTCCAATGCCAGTTTCGTTTTGGAAGAAGTACGGACCGATAATTCCGCCAGACCAAAATTCGCATTTGGTGCTGGTGTATCTCGTGTGGATTGGTATCGCCCAGAGTCCGACAATTTTGCTTGTTCACATATCCATTAATCGAAAAATAAGCCTCGTCGCTAAATATGAAATTTTTGATTAAAATTTAAAAAAAATAATATTTTTTTATGATTAACTTTGTTAAACGGTATAACCTTCCATGGTGATTTGTCATACACTACTGAACTATTCACAACAAATTTGTTGCCTTAACAACTTGTTGCTTTAACAACATGTCGGCTACAACCTAACAAACTTCGAGCGTCCTTGATCCTGTATTAAAAAAATGAGTTGGGATTACTGAATGAAACTTTTAGAGATTGTTTGTTGGCATCAAGTAAGAAATCAGAAGTTTGGCAAAACTCTTCAATTTCCCATTTATATTTTTTGAAGCGATATGGTCAAAAAATTCAAAAAATCGTTTATAATGGGTACGAATATAGATCGAATTGCCAATAAATAATTGGGTGTAATAAATTGGTTTTTAGCTTTATTCGGTTAATTTTTTTATTGATCCTTTAACCTTTAATGGATATTTTTTATGTTTTGAAGGTTTGAAGTATATTTGATGTAGTTTAGCGCGAGGCCGTGAGCTGACCCGTGGGGAAGTGTTGGCCCATGATGCGGTCAGGGACGAAGCCTCTAGTGTTATATAAAACTTTGGTACAATAAATTTTTATAAATACTTTTGGTTAGACTTTATCTTTTTAAGTACAATAATTCACAAACATCTTCTGTCGTTATATTAATTGCGATTTTTCCAACTTAATCTGTAATTTTAATTTACGATCAGTTCTGCTTCTAATAGCGAATAAAAAACTGAGACTTTTTAGTGGAATTTTCAAAAAATACGGAACCTTTGCATTGATCACCTTAATAAAATCCTAACACAACTCATATTGGTACAAGCTATTCACCGTAATAGCCTGTAGCTAGACAGAAATCGTGTGAAAAAAGCTGATATTTAATTTTATACATTGGTTAACTTTGATTATCTGTCAGACATTTTTTTCTCTAACTATATGTAGAATGATCAGGCAACAGAAGATCCACTGGCATCTAGTTCTTAGAACGGCTTATGAAATATTAATTATGTGGCTGTAACGCGTAAGACATTTACACTTCGGGCTTATATTTAACTAAAACTAATAATATGCGGAAATCGTAAATGAATCGTATATATTTTGCGCATATGAAAGGAGGTTTTCAAGAATCAATATACGCAGGGAACAGGGAAGAATGTATGCAAAATCTTAAAAACGAAAAGGTATGATCGCAAGCATACATGCTTTTTTCATCAGATGAACTGATAAGAATGATATAGCTTTGAGATAATGGAAAGAGTTTTACTCCCTGCTGTATTTCCCTTATTTAAAATTCTTGGAATGTAAAAACAGGATAATGTATTTTCATCATTTTATTCAAGATCCTCTTTATTTAAGATCCTCTCTGCTAACATGTTACGGTTTGTAAGGTAAAGGCTTACAGTTTGCGTAATATTTATGTGTTTCAAGAAAGTTGTTAATTTTCACTTTTTTTGTTGTCTTAAGAACTTTGACTATATTACTGAGCTTTGAGCAGTACCGAGTAGATTGGAACAATCTTCTTCTGCGGCACGTCATAATTACAAAAGAACTTCATATACTTCTTGAAAAAAAAATCAAATCAAGAAAATACCTTCATCTTTGAGTAAAGCAGTATAGTCATTGATAACTGATTCTTCCCTCTCCAGTAAATATTTTTTGTCTTATCTATACCTAATCCAATAATAATTTAATTCATGTCGGAAAAGAACAAAAACTGGTTAGGTATGTGATTCGTCTTTATATAGTCCCTCCAAATATTGTTAAATAGCCAGTCGTTTGTTGATTTCGACTTGGATGACTTGGATGCGGACGACAAAATTATTCTTTTGTATACACAGTCAGAGTTACACTATGAGAATCTGAAAGAAACGGTAAAAGGTTCTAGAAATCATACTATAAAACAATATGAGGCTCTTATATCTATTTATTATATCACTACCAATATTGGTAAGTGTATTATCAGGTAGGTGAATGAGAAAATATAGAAATCATAATGTTTTCTTTTGCACATATTATTGAGATTATAATTGCAGCCCCAGCGGATATCGAAAAAAATAGGCTACCAAAAATAAGACAATTTACTGGACGTCAACAAAATGTAACACGAAAAGCACAGGATGGTGCCGGCATGAAGCAGGTAGTGTTATTTAAAAATGCTGTCGATAAGACCGGACAAGTTAAAGCCCACGGCCGAATGTTCTACGATTTAATGAATAAATTCACAACGACGACAGCAGCCCCCTCATCGCCCACAATCATCATTATAACAGGCGGACAGCCGACAACGGCAGTAGCGACAACCATAGCACCGACTACAGCCTCGCCAACGACACCACCGACAACTGCGCCAACTACAAGTGCACCAATAACAACTGCTCCTGTAACAACTGCACCGGTCACAACTGCGCCGACCACAGCACCTGTTACTACTGCTGCAGCAACGACAGCGGCTGTAACCACTGCCGCAGCAACCACAGCAGCAGCTACGACTGCTGCTGCTACAACTGCGGCAGCCACGACTGCAGCAGCCACGACAGCAGCGCCTACTAGGAGTCCACCTATTGACCGTTTCCGCAACCGAAACAACCGATTTAGAAATCGAAAAGGCTTCAACAGGCGGAGAACACCATTGAGAAGACGCAAAATCAGGGACAGTATTTTTGATGATGACGACCTTGATCTGTTTGAAACCAACTTATTTTAAGGATGAACCCGATTGAAAAATAGACGAAAATAAATCTTTAGTAATTTATTGACATTTGTATTTTAATAATTTCCTACCCCACATTTCACTTATATCCTTAAAAAAAACTTTAAAAAAACTCAATATTCATTTGATTTTAATAACTTAATTTAGTACGATGTGATATTGGTAATTATTTCACTGAGGTATAGGTTGTTACATATGTAAATATCCATATGACAGGGCGGGCATTTTTTGAGAACATTTCATTTAAATTTCATGAAGCGAGATAGATTATCCAGTGATTGATGTTGCAATTAGATAAAACTATATTTCAAGATATTGTCGAATCAATTCCCATATTAAATTTTCAAATGCCATGCAACTTCCAACGTATAGAAAACCAACGCAAACTTGTATCGAATTCGTCGCAAGCGTTCCATCGAAAACAGTACGATATAAATTGCATTGAAAAGTAATGCAAGCCTTGCATTCAGCAGTTTGTAAATTACACTGATTTTTATACATGTAACTAACGTAAATAGTTGTAATTAATGTATTTAAGTATAACATTAATGTAATTAAATAGGAACACCAGATGTTTTTTGTCAAAAAAGTAGGGGAGACCGGGTATGGTTGTCACATTTTTTGTTCTTTTGTATTTTTAGTGGCCATGTTCGTAGTTTAGCAGGATTTTTATATATCAGTAGATAATATACTTATTCTAGTTTAAAAGTAAATAAAGACTTTTTCTCTAGCATTATCTATTGAGGAACAATTATAATTTTTTTGAAAAAATAAAAGTGTGACTTTTAACCCCGTGTCAGGGATGGTTGTCACAGTGTCTGGGGTAGGTAGTCACATAGCAAATTAAAGGGGGAATATAAAAATAAATACTTATTTAAATCAAATGAGTATCTTTATTAAAGGTAAAATGTTGTATGTTATTAATTTTACCCAAGAAAAGAACGAAAAGTGCATAATTCATAATAAAAAACAATAACCAAAATTCTGGTAACGAAAATAACAAAAATATAATCATAGTAAGTCTATAATTTCTTTGGACGTAATATTTTTTAATTCAAAATAGCTAACTTAATGGAATTATATGAGACTACCAACCCCAGTCAACCTGAGACAACCTGCCCCAAAACACATTTTTGTACATAACCTCCCAAAATAAACTTCAATCAATGTTTATTTGAAAAATCATATAACAATATCATGAAACACATATTTAACATCATAAATACACGAAAAGGTATATTACTATGTATTATTTAATTATGCTTACGAGACTCGACACAGATGCACAAAAAATTACTTTCTCTGTCCAAAAAAAACAATTGCATATATCTACGTCACTGCATTTTAGAGCAAGCTGAAGTGAAGTAGGTAGATAAGTGTTGCTATAGCACTCATTCGACGCCGATTAATAAACTGATTCGTTCGCTCAGTTTTCTGTTATGGCCGCTGTGACAAACAACCCATGTGACAACCATACCCGGTCTCCCCTACTTAGTAGAAACTAACGGCTAAAAATTCTTTTGGCACAATTATGTAATTTAAAATAACTGATGGATACAGCACATGACTTTCTTATACAAAATCTACGTTCCTGCGAAATTTTTAACCCGATGAATAAAATCCCTCATATATCTCGATAACGGTAAAATATATCGATTTACGGCAATAAGCAATAGTGTGGAGTAGGGATGTCAAATTTCTGAAAAAACCCGGTTTTCGGTTAAACCGGTTTTTAAGACTTCGGTTAAAACCGGTCCGGTTTAACCGGGTCCAAAAAACCGGTCATTAAAACACCGAAAAACCGTTTTGTTCAAATTGGGTAGGTTAGGTCTTAGACGCAACAAATACACTATAATACAAACAAAAGACGTGAAGTGTCAGATAATCCATTAAGAGGCCATAAATGGCACAATATAATATTGTATTTGGTTTAGAGCGCCTAAAAAGAAGTGTTTCTAACAAATCAGTTGCACGAAAATTGGTTTAAAATTATTTTTCCGTACAAAAAAAAATGATCGGTTTTTTTGGAGGGTTTTTGGCTTTAAAAAAACACCGAGTATTACCGTGCAAAAAAAACACCGAAAAAAATCGGTTAACCGAAGACAAAACACCGGGTAACAGGTTTAACCGGTTCTATTTTGACATCCCTAGTGTGGAGTATTTTAATATTTTTTATGCCCGTATGGTGAAACCAAAGGATATATTAGATTTGCCTTACCGTTTGTAATGCAAAGATCCCGTTATCACACACAAAAATGAATTACACCAGTGTGTTTAGAATGATAAAAAAAAGTTGAATTTAGCATGTCCGCCCGTCCGTCTGTCCGTCCGTCCGTCCGTCCGTCCGTCCGTCCGTCTGTCTGTCTGTGGCGCGGATTGCGGGCGCACGGATTGAGCTAGAGACTTGAAATTTTGCACAGATCCGTTTTTCGTAAAATGCGAGGCTAAGTTCGTTAATGGGCAAAAATTGACCATTAGGGGTGGGGGGGGGTACCCCCCATACGAACGAAAACGTTTTTTGTAAATATCGCAAAAATGGTGCACCTTGTCAAAAAAGTTCAAGAACAAAAGTTATTTAGGATATGATTCTACATAAAACTCCCATACATCAAAATCCGATCGGAATAAGTTTTAAAAAATCTTATTGGAAAGTTTGACTTCAAAGTGGAATTTTGATACAACTGTTCACCGTTCACTTAAATCACCATACGGGTTTTCAATGATTGGAAGATTGGCAATTATAGCTTTTGTTATGTTTAATCCAACTTTTAACCGTTTTTTTTCTTAAATCTGTAATTTACTTGTGTGTCTGTCTCAATGATGCTATGTACCTTTAGTGAAATTCCCCTTTCCAAATGACGAAATTCCCCTTTCTCCCCTTTTTTAATGACGAAATTCCCCTCGTTTTTCCCCTATAAAAACAACGAATTTTATATAAAGAATTCATTTATTAAAACCAAAAATTATTGTCATCGGGACTCATGTTAAAGCCTTTTAAGAGAAAAAAGCACAAATTAGGAAATAATTTTATATTTTGGAAAGCTTTAACAAAATACTCGTTAATTGTATTCCCGATAACAACGTCACGGGTCTCCAACCAAACGTCAAATAACCCAACTAATAATTTTCGTCTCATAAGACTCTACTAGAGTCTTTTGAGAGTATTCATAATGGGCTATTTCACCCTTGTAGAATGCTGCAACTGTTTTATGAGTGGCTCATGAGGCTTAAATGGCGCACTTATGAGAACTTTTTTTTATCTTATAACAAGACATCAGTTCTTTTTGTAAGGGAGATGTCCCACTGGCGCATCAGCTCCTGCAGCTGACTGATCCCGACATCAGGTCGCGCAGCTGCATGAACTGATTCGATCAGTTGACATGACACACTGAACTGGGATCAGCTGACCTCAAACGTCAAAATGTCGGACTCGGAGGAAGAACTTCTCCTTATTTCTCTGCTAAAAAAACTGAATCTGTGCAATCGTACAAACATCTACCTTTTCCTACAGCTTGTACGATTCCTGTGTTTAATTTTTCCTATTCGATGGACATCGCATTTATTTCCACTTGTTCAAAAGTTTATTAGTTAAACAAATTTGTCTAAATTTTATGATGTCCCCAACTAGTAATTATTGTAAAGTCAACATTATCTGAAGTAGAGAGCCTATAACCTAGAGAGTGGCCATGCTACCTTTATAGACTGTGCCACTGATGACAATTATTACCGCCAGACGAATTTTCAAAATATTGAAAATTATCATTTTATTTTATTTAATCTAACAAAAATGACACTAGAAACTACCCGACATGTTCTTGATATCAGCTACATTTAGATCAGTTCAAAAAAGTCAGCTTTGTGTCGCAGACATGAAGCTGCACATTTTTTGCAGTGTGCCATGCGCCATTGGATTACATGTGCAACTGATATCGGGATCAGTCAGCTGCAGCAGCTGATGGCCAGTGGGACACCTCGCTAAGAGTCACGAAAGTCTCACAAGAACACTATTTGAATTCTAATGAGAGTTTATTGATATTCTCATAAAACTTTCACAACAAGTACTTTATGCTTTACTAAAAAGAGAAGAGTATATAAAAATATCTAGCCGGTTTTATTTTTGAAGAGTTAAAGTATTTTTTAAAGAGTAAAAGTTATTTTTGAAGTGTTTATTTATTTTCGGATCCGAGTTATATCTACGTTTGCGTATGATAATATTTAGTTGCGTTTTTCTAATGTTCGAGAACACAGAACATTAAAAAAACGATCCAGAGTAAGTGGGAAATTTCATTGAGTTCGAATGGCAACTAACTTCACGTTGGTTACATCAGTAGGCCGTTACTGCTATATTTTCTTGATATAATCACGATTCGCTATCTCCCATGATTAAAACTTTTTCGCTGTCGAACAGAAGCAACAAACCACCAACACAAAATCCTCAATTGAGAATAAAATGTCAGATTTATTATGTTGAAGTTAGCAGCATTTCATTACCGTACATTACCATATAAAATTTCCCTTTGTTCCAAGCGCTGTTCGAGATGAAAAGGTGGTGCAGGATTTTGTATGGAAAGCTTGTTCTGAACTGCTTCAGAACATTAAAAAAACGCAACTATTGTATTAGAATTTCATATGACATAGATTTTAAATTCTATTTTTTCGGATATACATATAGACAAAAATTATATGGGGAATGCAATTTTACTGATAATATAACATATTTTACTTCGAAAAAACGCGAAAATATATTATAAATCCGAAATATAATATGGAAAAATTAAATTTTTAATATAATTGATCAAACTGTTTTAATTGTTTTAATGCGTTTTTGTTTTTAAAGAAAATAGCTTTTTGCAGTGTTTTTAGGTCCTAATTTACATATATAAGCTATTTTTGGAATTTCAAAGTTTTACTATTAAAAAAGATCAAGGGAAAATATGGCGCCTGTTGACGAAGATTTATTTTAAGAATAAAATTTTACTAATAAGAACATAAGCTCGCGTTATGCGAGTTTAAATCTTATGTCTCATGAGCATTTTAACAAGTATTTTTATACTTAAACTTTTACAAGCGCGTTTTTATGAGAATCATACGAATTAACTGCTCATAACATTTTTATTTAAGATTTAAACTCTTTAAGTGTTAAAACTTTATAAAAAATATACAATGAGAACACAAGTTTTTAAAGGCTCGCTACAAGAGTTCAAAAATCACCTTGCTATAAGCGTAAAAGATTCAGTAGCTCTAGTGTTAAAACTTTATAAAAAATATACAATGAGAACACACGTTTTTAAAGGCTCGCTACAAGAGTTCAAAAATCACCTTGCTATAAGCGTAAAAGATTCAGCGTCATACTCTTATAAAAAGAACGCTATCAGAAAAAATTAGAGTGTTATTACAAGAACTAGGTTATGAGAGTATCCAGTGTGTTAAGAAAGTTTAATGAGAAGATTTCAAAGTTCGTAAGAGTTTTGGTCTGGAGAGTTTGTTAGTTGGGAAGATATGAAAAGAAGCCGGGGTTCACAATTAGATAATAATCAAAGTCACAAATTTATAAATCAAGGTAGTTCCTTTGCTTTCGAGCTTAAAATGACCCTGTCCTCCTTAAATTCGGTAAAAATTATTTCCATATTTTGAATTTAAAAAATATAAAAATACCAAAAAATGGAAAAAAACGAAATCAAGTCGCGACTGGAACTCGATTTTTGTATTCCGGGCACTTTTGCCACTGGTCCATGCATTCTTCTGGTGAATATTGGTCGAAATGTTCTCCTTCTTTCTTGCCAGATTTCTCGATTTATGAATATTGCTTTGTATTTTTGTGCTCGGGAAATATTTTTCATGCGAAATTAAGAGTACGAAATTTTTCATGAATACAATACTGTTTCGTCCAAAGAGATAATACGCTGGAAGAACAGGAGAAAAAATTCCATCTTCGAAAACTGCGAAATGCGCTTCTCAGTCAAAGAACTAAAATATGTCATCAAAAACTTAGCCCTGCATATGGACGGAAATGCCTTCAGGTGATGTAAGTGCAACTTCAGCGCGGAATTACAGAAAGACCTACATGACTACATGTGCTCAGCATCTACTAGACGTACATTCGACCGAGACTTGAGTATAATTCGCACATTTAGGCTGGAGCCCCAAAAACTGTCCTGCAACTGCTGGATCGGATTGAAAAACGTGCGATCCGTCTGATTGGAAACAAGTCTTTGACAGATTTATTACCCTCTCTCGAGCATCGTCATTCTGTTGGGATACTCAGCATATTCTATAGATATCTCCATACGAAATGTTCCACCGAAATTTCTCAACTTATTCCTCCACGGTATATTTTCCCTATACCCTCTCGTGCAGCTGCACGCGCGCACGGCATCTTCCTTGAGCCTCCCCGTTTTCGTACAGTAAAGTTTAGGAGTTCCTTCATTCCGCAAACAACAAGACTTTGGAATGATTTACCATCCAATGTGTTTCCCCCGGAATATAACCTGCAGAAGTTCAGGGAGAACATAAACCGACATCTCCTTTCGTTCTTCCGACCATCCAGAGCTGTGCTTCGGCATTAAAGGTTAGGGAAAGACCCTTTAATACCGAAGCTCTGGCTGAAACAATAAAAAAAAGACTTAAAGACCTAAATTAGTTTGGCCACGGATCCTAGCTTTCAGTATGTGGTACATCTTGAAAAGCCGACAGCCAAGTCACGGACTTCTGGTTTCAGCTCTTAGCAACAAATCTGCTCGGTGTCGTCATATAACATCGCCAACCTAGCTAATAAGTTTGTATTTGGCAATTTTTTCAGTTTTATCAACGATGCTGTCGCTAATAGTGTCTAATAAGGGTAAACAGAAGTTAGTAATTGACGGATACATATTTCACCTGGAAAAAACTTACGAAAGTTCGTATTATTGGTGCTGTGAAACTCGAAAATCTTTATCGTGCAAATCTCGCGTAACAACAATTCTTGAAAATGGTGTGCACCAGCTTAAAAAGCAACCTTCCGAACATAATCATGCACCCATTACTTCAAAATCGGAAATTGATAAATGTAACGCTGAATTAAAGACCAAAGCAATAGACAGTTTGGCAGATCCGTCAGTAATTATTTCTAATGTTGAAAGTACATGTGCGGCAAATTGTCGATCATATCTTCCAAAACCCGAGTCTCAAAGCAGAAAAATTCGTAGAGTTAGATCCAAAAAACAAATTTCAGAACCAACAAGCATCGAACAAATATATTTCAGACAACCTAAAATTCGTTGATGGAGAATCATTTGTTCTCGTGGACAAGACTTTCGGAAATGATAAAATAATATTGTTGGGAACAATCCAAAATTTAAAAACTCTTTCTGACAGCGAGTTTTGGTTAATGGATGGCACATTTTATGTAGTTCCCACAATTATGCGTCAACTTTTTACTATTCACAGAAAAGTTCATGATTCTTATGTTCCATTAATTTACTGTATTATGTCAAAGAAGAACTCCGAATCATATCATGAAATGTTTTATGAGATTCATCGAATTGCTTGTCAAAACAATATAGAGCTAAGACCAAAATACATTATATGAGATTTTGAAAAAGCCAGTATTTTATCCGCAATGGAATTTTTTCCAAACACGAATTTTAAAGGCTGCCTTTTTCATTTCGGAAAAATTATTTCAAGGAAAATACATAATGCTCGTTTAACTTCAAGATATGGGACATACGAAGGTCAGTGAAATTATTTTCTAATATTGCAACAAACAATTTTCAAATAATTTTTTTGCAGACTTCAGCCTCCAAATGCGTAAGATAAAATCTCTGGCTCTCGTAAAACCGGAAAAAAATTCCAGCTTATTATGAAATAATTAAAAAGAAAATGGATCTTAGTTGCAAAAATTATTACCTACTAATTGGCTAGAAAAGAAACTACATTTATGTTAATATAATTTATTATTTAGAACAGCGTTTCTCAACCTTTCAGTATTCGCGGCCCAATTTTCAATCAAAATTGTCATCGCGCCCCCCCCTGCATACAAAACAAGAATCCGTTGCCTCTTTATTGCTCTTGCGTCATTTTTGCGGTTTCGCGAGAAGTTGTTTTAACCCTGAAATCACAATGAACGCGAAACTGGCGCAGAAACTGTCACTTAAAAGTTTGGCTCCCACAAATTGTTTGAAGTGAGCACAGTGAACGTATAGAACGCAGCTACAACGTAACCGCAACGCAAAAGTTTGCAAACTTCTAACTTTGCCGCAGAAATCTGCGTTGACAGTTCATAAAGTAAGGTTGGAAAAATGTCGTTCGAGGAAAAATTGATAGCCTTAGTGCAAATAACAAAGATAAAGACCAACAAAGCAAATTATCGCTTCAAAATTATCCATTTTTGTAATTTTTCCAAGTTTATACCACTTTATATTATGTCACTTGTACTACTTCACGAGCTGCCATTGTGCTCTGCCGCTAGATTTTTAACAGTTCAGAGCATCGTAGTTGCGTTGGTTTCGCGCTGGTTTCGCGTTCATTGTGCTCCAAGCGTAAGTTAATAAGTTAATTATTACATATTATGTCGAAATGTATTTTGTTTTGTATGTGGGTATGTACTTTCCTTTCAGTCAATTAATAAACTTTTTTAAATATCTTGTCTTGGATATGCTCGCGCCCCCCCTTAAATGTACTCGCGCCGGGCGCGCCCCACAGGTTGAGAATCGCTGATTTAGAATAAAAAAAAATGACCTTGAATTTTCAACGTTACACTCGCAAAAGATCTGCAAATGGTCAAACAGTTACCTCTACATCATTCTTTCGTCCATCGTTTTGGTCCGTCTCTGATTAAGTTTCAGAAAATCTTCCCATGACTCAAAACCGTGTGGAAGCCTGGCATCGCCGCTTGAAATCCGTGGGAAAACCGCATTGTGGGACTTAGCTTAATTGCTATTCTTGGACAAGAACACATAAGTGTGAAAACAAAAATAGAGCGAATTAAAGCAGGTGAAAGAAAGAAAGTTAAAAATGACTATATCCGAAAAGACAAAAGGATCAAAACAATTTTGTTCACCGAAAATGAAACTGATCCTTATGATTTCATAAAAAGTTTGGCGAAAGTAATATCTTTTTATTAAAAAAAAATTTTTTGATCTAATTCTTTTTTGTAATAAATTTTGTAAATAGAATTCCTTAAAACATTTTTTTAATTTAATGTGTACTCACATTTAAAACAGCTTTTCGGGATTTTTGGGTTTCTGGATTTCTACATTTCAGGATTTGGGTATTCGGTAAAATATATTTCGGGATTTTTGACTTCGGGAATTTTATGGTTTTGTTTTTCCGGATTCGACCAATTTCCGATTTCGGGATTTTATATTTCGGTATTATGACCGGATCCCGCCAATTTTTCCTGGGAAAACGAGAAAAGGGATATTTGCGTTATCCTTACAGGACCTTCAGTTTCGAATTTTGAAAATCTAATACCGGATTCATGATCAGCGACCCCAGAAACCCCATAATGCCAATTTTTCATCACACACAAAAATGAATTACACCAGTGTGTTTAGAATGATAAAAAAATTGAATTTTATATGTCCGTCCGTCCGTCTGTGCCGCGGATTGCGGACGCACGGATTGAGCTAGAGACTTGAAATTTTACGCAGATTCGTTTTTCGTGAACTGTAAAGCTAAGTTCGTTATTTTTGTTTGTGATGACGGGGTCTTGGCGTTACAAACGGTAAGACAAAGCTAATATGCCCGTATATTGAGGGCAGAAAAATGGATTTTTGTTTGTCTGTCTGTTTGAGATTACAAAACTCAAAAACTACTGGACCGATTTTCACGCAAAATGGTCTGCGTTGCCAGGAGCGGATTTTTAGCTATGTCTTTAGGAGACCAAAAGTTTTTTGAGTCAAGTAAGCCCAACCTGTATACAGCCAGCAGGCAGCGAACCGACCAAAATATATTTTTAAGTTTTGCCTTCATTTCGGCTGGTGTACTCTAGATTTTGAGAAACGCAGTCAGATCAAAGGCAAATAGCAAATCAAAACAGAAATCTGCAGAAGCCGACTAGACAGCCGTGCAGTTGATGTATGCGTGTTAGAAGATAACGAATTTAATTAAGAAAGGATAGTTTTTCATGTCACTGCCGGCCGTGATCCTGCATAAAACTAAAAATAGATGTCTTTAATTTAACAGTAATTTATTATTGAGCACCTTACTTGAAGTAGCACGCACGTCACTGCTTTTAACCGATTGCGTTGTCAGAAACTCAGTCAATTTTCATCGGATTTACTTGAAATTTTAACTTTAGCTTCTCAGACAGGGTTTTACCATTTTCTTGAAAATTCACAAACTGCCATTAATTTTAATTTTTTTTTTCGTTTTTTTTTTTGCAAAAACCAACCTTAAATTGTTTATCTTAAATGTAATTTTTTGTCAATGTTAAAAACCCATAGACAATCTATCTGAGAAGCTACAGGTAAAATATCAAGTAAATCCGATGAAAATTGACTGAGTTTCTGACAACGCAAGTTTGAATAACATACTTCCAAGTAATATAGTGCCACGGCGCCATTTTGTATCAACACTTGAAAAAAATTTTTTTTTGTATACATCAATACATTAAGCCTTAAAATTTCATTTTAATCTATTCGTTAGTAATCGAGAAAAAAATTCTCAAAAAAAGGTTCATTGTCCAGCGCGCCTGGGTAGTATAACCCCTTAACAAGGTTTGGCGCAGAAACTGTCACTTAAAAGTTTGGTTCCCACAAATTGTTTGAAGTGAGCACAGTGAACGTATAGAACGCAGCTACAACGTAACCGCAACGCAAAAGTTTGCAAAATTCTAACTTTGCCGCAGAATTCTGCGTTGACAATTCATAAAGTGAGGTTGGAAAAATGTCGTTCGAGGAAAAATTGATAGCCTTAGTGCAAATAACAAAGATAAAGACATTTTTGTAATTTTTCCAAGTTTATACCACTTTATATTATGTCACTTGTACTACTTCACGAGCTGCCATTGTGCTCTGCCGCTAGAATTTTGCACTGCGTGACAGTTCAGAGCGTTGTAGTTGCGTTGGTTTCGCGTTCATTGTGCTCCAAAAGCGTAAGTTAATAAGTTGATTATTAAATATTATGTCGAAATGTATTTTCTTTTGTATGTGGGTATGTACTTTCCTTTCAGTCAATTAATAAACTTTTTTAAATATTTTGTCTTGGATATGCTCGCCCCCCCCTTCAATGTACTCGCGCCCCCCCTTCAATGTACTCGCGCCCCCCTTCAATGTACTCGCGCCACAGGTTGAGAATCGCTGACTTAGCACAATTTCACTTTTAGCCGACGAATGGTGAAATTTTTAATTGATGTGTTTTTTACTCAATTTTTATTTCTCATTTTTCTGAAGTTTTCATGCTTTAGACGATTTTGATAGTCGAAAATAATAATACTAGTGTTAAATTCTTGAGTAAGAACATTGTTTTGTGCAATTTCATGAAAAATCGAATTAAAATTTTCATGATTAAATGACGACTAATTGCATCGCCATAATAAAGTTGTGAGTGATACCTCAGGGTTTCAAAAGCTTAAAACAAAGTTGCCAGAACGTGGCACAAGCAACTATTTAGTGCTCAGAACATGAAATGTCAAATTTAGTGGCTATTTCAACGCTTTCTTGACTTGTGTTTTGATTTCCCATTTGATCGCTGAAAATATTCGAATGAAAATATAAGTCAAGTAAATTAATGCCTGAAAATAATGGAAAAATATACCTACTCATACGTGGACGGATTTAGAACTTTATTGCTGATAACTTCGTGAAATGTGAAACTTTTTGTTGTACTTTTTCTGTCTCCTTTCGTTCTTCCGACCATCCTGAGCTGTGCTTCGCCATTAAAGGGTCATACCCTAAGCTATGGCTAAAACTATAAAAAAAAATCGTATTAAAATGACATTTTCCCTTCGACCAACAATTTTATGCTTTTTCTCAGAAATGTTAAGGCTTGTGCCAGTTCCCCGTCTCAGTCGATTTATGCTTCGTGAATTTATACTGTGAATTTCTGTGAATGTTCTACTGAATGTTGTACTGTGAATGTTCTACTGTGAATTTCTACATTTCTACACAGAAGTGTACATAGAATTAATTGAAAAAAGGTTATATGTGTTTTGATTTCTTGCCACGTTTGTAAACAATGGAAGATGTGAAAATTGCTTTCAACAGGATGAACAAGAAAGAATTATTCCTTTGTGAAACAGGAACATGTTCATATTGTGTAGAAAACTTTGTAGTTCTACTAGAAGGTGTTTGCCGAGTAGCTAAATTAAAGGTTAGATTTAAATGCTATACGGTATCCAAAAGATGCTTTTTGGAACGCTTTTGCCACCGTTAAAGAAACGTCAGTTTGGTTACATTGTAGTACCCAAATGAAGTAGTTTGAGCGTTGCGAAACTTTGTATTAACCTTCATCTGCTCCTAGAAAAATCACCTTAATTTTATCCTATGGGTAAGAAACGCCCACCTTGTGTTTTGTATGGAAAATAAAAATTATTTGCTTTTTAGATCAGATTTGACATAGTAATGTACAAATTGGATAGGTTTCTGGGTTTGTGTGATAATATACGGACATGTATTAGTGGGATTGTACAAATGTGTGCTTGGGTAAATTCTACAGTGTGTTTTACTATAAAGTCAAATGGTGTTTGAAAACTCTAAACAATTATTGCAGATTGTTTATAGGCACTTTTCGCAGCTCGATCCTGTTTTGCCTAGATTTTTGGATGCAGAATTCGCATCATGCAACTTCTTTTAATCCTTTTTCTGGCGGTGGTCCTAATGCGACACTATCATCGGTACATTGGCAATAATTCTATCCATCGTTGCCAAATATCCCTAATTGGAGCAAATTTATCTGTGGACTGATTCTGTCGTCGGCTGACAGGATCATCGAATCGAATAACTCTGCATCATGAGAAAAGTTTTCCGCAACATAATGGAACAAAAAATCGGTCTTCCAAAATTGGGATCAAAAAGGTCGACGATATTTTCATTTTTCGATCTAAAACGTCATCAAACCGTTGGAATAAAGCGAAAAAATAAAGTAAAATGGTCACATACCTATACACACCGCTCAAAATCAGTACTCCAAAATATGCGTGAAGTAAATCATGAACGATTTCAACAAAATTTTCTCTCCAAAAAAAATTTTTCGACCGGAAGAAAATGAGAAACGCATCGAGAATGTTATTCATTCATGAAGTTACAAATTAAGTGACGCCTGACCACATCTCTATAATATTTTTTTTATTCATACGGCTTTGAATGGTTTATGGAAAACGGCTCCATTGTAAATTACTTTTTGAAAGTAAAGGGGGATCAATATTTGCCACTGGTCCGCTAGGTTCCTCATTTTCTCCTTCGGCACTAAAATCACTATCCCCGTCATTTGCTTCATTGAGTGAAATGTTCTGCTCAGGCTCCCAATCACCATCGCTTTCATTGCAAAATTCTTTATCATCACTAGACTATAATAACAGTTTCTCTAACTGTTCTTCGTTCAAACTTTGATTTCGTAACATTTTCAGATCACTCTATACAGAACTATAAGCACGAAACTGAATAAGCAACCGATTTCTCTGGCTAATGAGTAACTTACTCGGACAACTAATTGACGTATTTTGCAACACATATTAATAAAAATTAAGGTGGGCGAAAAACGCCCATAGGATAAAATTAAGGTGTTTTTCAGTGGGAGCCTAGCCAACTGCGAGAAAATTTTGCAACCTAGCCAAATTAAAGATTTCAGTCATGTGGAGGATATGAACAAATTTCAATTCCATCATACAAATCGTTTGTACGATATGACCAAATACATCTCGGAAGTGGGTCAAAAACGCCCTAGGAGCAGATGAAGGTTAAGGCCTATGACGTCACTACGGGTGTTTCTAATGGGACTCTGTTTCTACATTGGCGCCAACGCCGGGACCATAAAGTGGAGTGCTAATATCGTCGTTTCAAACAAGTGGAAATATTGTCGTTTAGTAGCATCAGAGTTTATAGTCACAACCGGAGTGACGCAAATATCCCTTCAACCACATTTTGGAGGCAATTTCAATAGACCAGGATCTGCAACTAAAATTGCTAGTTGGAATCGTTATGGTGACCTCTGGATATATAAGAAAAGTTATTTGCAAAAATTTAAAAACGTTCCCACTGTGAACAGTGAAAACAGTTAGGGTCTCTGGTTCATTGCTAAATACATTGTTAGTATTTTCCGAAACAAGAAAAAAAAAATCTAATTGAGGTTTTCTCGTCCTTTCCAAATTTTTTTTTTTTCATGTAATTTGGTTCAATATACGTCCAAACTAAACAGGATTATTATATATAAAAAAAACACACACAAAAAGTTTTATTAAATAGTAAAACTATGTAAGCTTGCTTAATGTATAAATCAATTCTTAAATAATTCTCGATAGAAGTTTGTTTTGTATACACAAAATTCTGGAGTTCAACAACTGCAGATAGAAATTTATAAAAATAAGTATTATTTTCAAGTTGTAAAAAAATGTCACAAATTTTTTTTTATGTTATGTAAAAGATTTTTTCATGCGCAACTTTTTTGTATATTTTATGTTTATGTATACATGATGTACACATGGAATTTAGGGAAGCTATACAAGAAGAGAGTAGAACAAGATTCGATTAACCAATGATCGATCAGAACAATTCTGCTAATCAGGTTTTTCTATTGGCTCAAAGGTAAAGTTTCTGTTTATGATAAACCATCTTTCCATTTGGCTGCTATATACCAAATACGATAAGAACACACGATAACTGTGTTCTAGGTTGAATGATCGTAGTAAATAATTGTGTGGAATTGTAATATTTAAATTAGTTTTTTCTTCATTAAATTTGTTACATAGAGCTTTCTCTACTTTAGCTTATTATAACGTTATATTATATTCAGAACTTTAAAATTAATGTAATAATTTGTTTATAGAAACTGGTTGGCCATACAAACGGTTTTTGAATATATAGTCGCTGGCTAGTGTTCTAGGGTCATCAGTTAGTTGACTGGTCTTGAGTTGTATAGTTGCACAAACTCTACCAGTTAAACACGATGGAAAATTAAATATAGTATGAGATACAAACTTAGTTTACTCATCCTGTCACTTGTATTAGTGACAGGAGGTATAGCAGGTATAGTAATTAATGTCATGCTTTTGATTTATCTGTAACTCAAACCAATTGTGCAACATTTATAGAGTCTCCTCCAAAAGAAAAGGATACACAAGATGTGAAACCAGTTGATGTTAAAGCACCCCTAGTGACGAAGAATGTAACGGAAAAAGTTGGAAATGTGGCTGAAGGCCGCAGTACTTCGATTTTTGTTGACAAGGCCGGTAAGAATATATTACATGGACGAACCTGGGATAAAACCACCACTACAGCGGCTCCCAGTAGTCCAACAATCATCATTATCACGGGCGGACAGCCGACAACGGCAGCAGCGACAACCGCAGCACCGACTACAGCCGCGCCAACGACACCACCGACAACTGCGCCAACTACCAGTGCACCAGTAACAACTGCTCCTGTAACAACTGCACCGGTCACAACTGCGCCGACTACAGCACCGGTTACTACTGCTGCAGCGACGACAGCGGCTGTAACCACTGCCGCAGCAACCACAGCAGCAGCTACGACTGCTGCTGCTACAACCGCGGCAGCCACGACTGCAGCAGCCACGACAGCAGCGCCTACTAGGAGTCCACCAATGGAAGGTAGGTCTGCGCGTCGCCGCGGGCGTCGACGAAGGCGTAGAACCCGCCTCCAGCGTCGGCGAAGGCGAAGGAAGCGTAAGTTGAGGAAAATTCGAAGACGTAGGCTTCGAAGGAAAAGGCGAAAGCGTCGTCTAAGGACCATAAAAAATCGACGAAGGCGCAAATTGGTGAAAAAACGTCAACGATTATTGAAACAGCGTCGTCGTCAACGTCGTAAAAAGATCCAGAAACTTAAACGTCGCCGGTATCGCCGCAAGATCAAGAAGAAGACAAGGAAGTCAATTCGACGAAAGAGAGGTAAGAGACGCAGACGGAAGGTAAAGAAAACAGTCAGGAGACATCGTCACCGTCGCCAGAAGAGAAAGCGGCGCAAACATCGCAACTCGCGTCGCCGCAGAAGGCGTACTAGGAAGACTCGTCGTCGCCGCCGACATCGGCGTCGTCGGACCGGTTGATTAAGGGAATTCCACATGGACTGAAACAGGCTAACTCTCTACACTTTATGTATATGTAAAAGCAAATCTGACACATTTAATGTAAACAGAAAGAAAAATAAAAAAAAAATTAATAATGGCAAAATAATTTTTCGATTACTTGACAAAGTGAGGTTGACACTGCAATCAGATAATTTTTCTTTTCATTAAAAGATGCAGGATCTTTGACTCGATTGCTACCCCGTACAAAAAAATCTACTACTGAAGTATTAAGTTTTTCCCATTTTTTTGTGGAGTATTTGGGCAATTTGCAAAAGTTCTTTTTTGTCAAAGGAACTTTCAGAAACGTAACTTTTGTGATACGTAGCAAAATTTTAAAGCTTTGTAAGATAGGAGGCCATCATTAGTTCCAACACCTTGTACTTATCCATCGTCATATGCCAACACTGTTCAAAGATCCATCGAACCTTTTGTTTTGCAATTATAATATTGCCAATCGGCTATTCAAAGATTCCTACAGGCATTCTTAACATTAGCTAAAGGACCGAGAATTGCAAAACACAGTAAAATTGCACAGTAAAATTGCTTAAAATAGCTTAGTGCTAGCCAAGATCACTTAAATTTAAAAAAAAGTGAAAAATTTTCTGCTTCTTTGCATCGTTTGATCCGTATCTGTGGTTACCCAATTACCCTTTAAAAACAAGAAAAGATTAAAATATGTGCGTTCTGGGTCACATCCTCAAAAACTTGCGGACAGACCACTTATTTGAGGTAGAAAAGAATTCCATTTTAGGTACCTAAAAGGTGAGAAAAATCCAATATTTTCCTCCGATTTTCCTCGGATAAATCTTCAATAAAGATTCTGCAAAGCTGTTCGAAAGTGCAGAAAGGCAATAAAGTATTATAGGTGAAATTAGAAAAAAAAAATCAGGTGTTGTCGACAGTACAGAGTCAAGTGACGTGATGTTCTCTTTCCCCTCGACGAGGCTTGTTCATCACTCATATCAACAATTAAGATTTAAGAGTTGCAACAGAAGGTTTTAAACATCGATCTTCAACAAAGATTGAACGAAAAAAAAGGAAACCCAAATCCGGATCTTAAACTAAAAACGTTAAAATTTTTGTGTATCACTAAAAATAACAAATGATTCACGGTGGTACCAAAATTGTATCACGGATTAAATCAAATTCAATGGTAACACTGAAAAAACAAAAAAAAACATAACAAAAGCTATAATTACCAATCTGGCAATTATTGAAAACCCGTATGGTGATTTAAGTGAACGGCAAACAGTTGTATCAAAATTCCACTTTGAAGTCAAACTTTACAATATGATTTTTTTAAATTTATTCCAATCGGATTTTGATGTATGGAAGTTTTATGTAGAATCATATCTAAAATAACTTTTGTTCTTGGACTTTTTTGACAAGGTGCACCATTTTTGCGATATTTACAAAAAACGTTTTCGTTCGTATGGGGGGAAACCCCCCCCCCCTCCCCTAATGGTCCATTTTTGCCCATTAACGAACTTAGCCTTGCATTTTACAAAAAACGGATCTGTGCAAACTTTCAAGTCTCGAGCTCAATCCGTGCGCCCGCAATCCGCGCCACAGACGGACGGACAGACAGACGGACAGACGGACAGACGGACAGACGGACAGACAGACGGACAGACGGACGGACATGCAAAATTCAATTTCTATACCCGTATGGTGAAACCAAAGGGTATATTAGATTTGCCTTACCGTTTGTAACGCCAAGATCCCGTCATCACACAAAAAAATGAATTACACCAGTGTGTTTAGAACAGGGATGGGAAACGTTATCGTAACGTAACGAAATAACGAAATAACGAAATGATTTTCGGGCTATTTCTTCATAATTACGTTATAACGTTATAGACATTCATTTCCGTTACAATAACGAAAAACGTAACGAAAAACGAAAAAAAATATTACATTTTTTCGTTATTTATTAATTTTTCCTTGTTTTGTTCAATATTATATTTTTGTGAAATTTTCCACAAAAGTTCATCAAGTATAACCCCACAGACCTGCCACCTGCATAAAATATAATTAAAAATATTGGAGTAGCATTTTTAATCGTATTTTGATTCTAATGTAGGGGCCACATCTATCAGTTTTTGGGAAATTGATGGGAAACTGATTGGTGTGAACGTTCGCGTCAGTCGCGTCAGTCACGTCAATCGTATCGCATTAGAATAGAACCAAATATAATTTTTTGAACTTAATGCAATAATAATGCATACACACACTCTCTCTTTATTATCTCTACAATCAAAATGAATGGAAAATTTTCACAAAAAACTGTCAGTCGCAACTGATAGATGTGAACGCTTAACTGGATGTAAAAAACTGATGGAAAACTGACGAGTACCGTAACAGTTCCGACTGATGGAAAACTGATAGATGTGGCCTTTACATAAATCGGATTTTTTTTTGCCCGATTCCCTCTATTTCTGGAGATACGAAAAAGGAAATCTTTCAAGCAACTTTGTTGGTATCGAAAATATTTTCTTTTTACTGGAGTTAGAAGTAGAGTGAATTTCGCGAAAGCTAAGTGCGACTCAGAATCAGCGAAGTCAAAATAGCCTAAAATTCTATATCTTTGATATTGACCAAAATGTCGATTTTTTAATTTAGTAGTCACTATTTTTTGTGTTTTTTTTTTGTTTTTTCTTTTGCCTAAGTTTTATTATTTTTTATAGAATTTGTTTTTATGGAAACTGAACTGAATTACTTTGTGACAAACTATTATTAAAGTGCGTTTTTTTGTTTTCAGTTTCCATACAATGTGTAACGAAATATAACGTTATAACGTAACGAAATGAAATTTTTTATCGTTACAAAACGAAATAACGTAACGAAATAAAAGTTCAATTTCGTTACGTAACGAAATGAATAACGTTACGATTTTTTCTTTCGTTTCCCGTCCCTGGTTTAGAATGATAAAAATAATTAATTTTTGCATGTCCGTCCGTCTGTCCGTCTGTGGCGCGGATTGCGGGAGCACGAATTGAGCTAGAGACTTGAAATTTTGCACAGATCCGTTTTTCGTAAAATGCAAGGCTAAGTTCGTTAGTGGGCAAAAATGGACCATTAAGGGGGTACCGCCCATACGAACGAAAACGATTTTTGCGAATTTTTCAAAAACGGTGCATCTTATCAAAGAAGTCCAAGAACAAAAGTTATTTTAGATATGATTCTACATAAAACTTCCATACATCAAAATCCGATTGGAATAAATTTTAAAAAATCTTATTGAAAAATTTGACTTCAAAGTGGAATTTTGGTACAACGGTTCGAATTTTGATACGAATATCACCATACGGGTTTTCAATAACTGCCAGATTGGCAATTATAGCTTTTGTTATGTTTTAAATTGTTTTTTTCGTATTTCATATTAAACAAAAAAGCAAGATTATTTTACGATTATTTTACGACCATAGTAAACATGCGTACAATAGAGAGAATTTTCATTGCTTTCAATTAGACAATGCCCGTTTGTTTCTCAATTCGGAAGTTCAAAGAGAGAAGGGGTTAGAAGTTTTCTCTTTTAAATGTCTCATCACGAATGTACCTTCTGTCTCAGCATAAAGCCCAAAATACAATTGGCCCAACACAACATTTACGGCGACATTTCAGATTTTAAACTCATAGCACCCTATACTTCTGTACACAATCAATCCGACCAACTTTGCAGCCGTAAAAAGTTTAATCGAATTTAACTTTTGTCGGCCAGCTCGCCCACAAAATTTAGTGGTTGATTCAAAATGAAATCTTATGGGGATGTCATAAAATCTAAATTTCTTCACTTAATGCAAGTATTAGGAAATATAGTTCGTATGCTGTGTTGCTTAGATTGTATGATAATTGGGTACAAAAAATGTTATATGTGTATCACCGTCCCAATGTCAAAATCAAATGTGAAATAAATAATGATTAGAACAACAAAGTGTGCGCAATTGTATATACAAGGCGACATTGTCGCCGTAATCTGCCGTCGTAAATGTTGTGTCGGGCTAATTGTATTTTGGCCTTAATGCTGTTCTAATCAATCCTTTGCGGGAATTTCCTTAGATCATTAAAATTCTCAAGAGAACCGATGACAGGTCGAATCTTTGTTCGTGTTGCAATTTCCAGTAAAACCACCCTTTCCCTTTTACTAGACTTCAGAGTATAGCTAGGAAAAGACTTACTGCCGTGGTATGCATCACAAGGAAATGAAAATCCTTTTGTAACAATTGCGAAGTGTCTTTCGGCAAAACATCATTAAACTAAATAAACATGCATAATTTTTCGAGAAATTTTCAGAAAACTTATTTTTTTTTCAAATATTTTGAGAACCGTTACATATACGTAAAAACCTTTAAAGCCAAAAATGTATAAAATGTTATCTCCTTTAAATTTTGTTATGTTGATTTTTCCCTAGAAGCACATAGTTTTCAAGAAAAATTTCAGTAAACTGTATTTAAAAAAAAAAATGGTGTGGTAGGTTCCCGATATATCTAACGTCACTTTCCAAAAGTTGATAGAAAGCTACGATTTCAACAAACAACATCCGTTAACACTCAACAAAAAAAAAATATCGGTTCGTTTGTGAAATCGAGCCCGAATGAACACACCTAGCGAGAAATATAGTCATTAATTTTTGTTTAAAACGGATTTTTTAAATGAATTTTATCACCTGAGAACACGGCTAAAACAATCACAATATATCCTGTGTGGATGATTTTTCTTAGTAGCAAAATGACTAAAATATGAGTCTGCTATAGTTAAAAAAGCGAGGAGTTGTTATACATTTTTTTTATTATTTTTCCAAATTTTTATTGAATTTATAATTTTTTTTTCTTATCTAACGGTATTTTTTTAAAAACAGAATATTATGCATTTCGCGTTAAAGGTCCCGATATCTCTGAGAAAAAGTACAGCAAAGCTGGAATCACTTTCACCAACATTCGCAAGGGCAGCTTAACATTCTTATCGTACTTACTATCAAGTACAACTTTGGATGGAAAACAAATTGAATTCATAAAACTGACGTTGGACTCGACAAAATGGTTTCTTGCAGGCCATGAGGATCACACTTAAACCTGATCAAGAACCTGTACTTAAGTTGATAGTTTGCTTTTGCAGAGAAACTTGTTCGACTTCTCAATGTACTTGCATAAAAAGTGATGTCAAGTGAAAGTTTGTGAGGGAGGAGCATGTCTAAACATGGACACGGAAAATAACACCCCAACTACACATCCCGCAGATGAGGATGGGCTTTGATGAGAATTATTTACTGTATTAGTATATTTATTAAGGCATGATTAATTAAAAACAGTATTACTTTAGCACCTTTTTTGTAATTTGTTTTAATCGATTCAAAATAACTTTCCGCCACTCAATTTTTTCCAAATGTGACTAGATGTGAGGGAAGGATTTTTTTTAGGGAAAACCTTATTTTTCCTGTGCGATGAACAGAAAAGTTTTATCTGCCCCATTTCTAGAGTCGATCTCCAACATAAATACAATGCTTTCCCTCTATAATAAAGGAAAATAAAAACACAGCTTAATCCGCCTAACAGTGAGATGATACCTTTCTTACATGTTTTCTGAACATTCTAATTGCAATTATAGTTTGAATGATGAAAAATAATCAAATCAATTTAAATAAAGTAGGTGTTGTGAATATTTCACGAATTGTTGCAGCTGCCTGAAACGATGGAAAGTATCATTAAACATTTTCCTAGAAAATCAGTCGAATACTTAACACGTCTCCATTGACGCGAGTCCGTTCCTGAGTCTGTCCGTAGGAAAGAATTTCAAGGCCGACTGGATGCTCTCTTTCAGCAGCTCAGAAAATTCCGGATGTCCTTTTATCGCGCAGATTACTCCTTTCGGGTGAAATGTCATTTTGGAAGAGCATAAAAGAAAGCCGCCGCTGAAAAGAAAGAAAGAAATTTAAGTAAATTGTCACTGAAAATTTAATGGATAAAAATTTGATACTTATCTTCGGTATCAGCGTTGATTCCTAGTTTCGTCTGTCCGTTGAGTCCGTCATCCATCAAACTATATAATCCAGAAGATCCATATGAAAAATCGCATTTCGAATCGTTACCTAAAATCAGAAAAGTTAATTAAAACATGAAATGTCAAAAAATTAACATATGTATAAACAAAACACATTTTTAATCACTACACTTTCAGTACATCGATTAAACAAATACATGCAAAATAGACAACAAACACAATACATTTGAATTTTCATCTTGAATTTCGTCCGCGTCTGCCCGTAAAACTATTGTAAATTATTTCACATGCAATTAAATTTCCACTTTATTGATTAAAATAAAACCGAATAAAAATTCATTACCAAACAAACAAACAAGCACCAAAAATTTACAACCACAAGAACGAACGATCGTTTACGCAAAGGCGCGGTATTACAAACGGCAACTTTCGGGCTTACTTAAGCCGATTTTTGGGAGAAACGACTGAGGAGGGAAAAGTTGCCACTCGAAATTATGGCTTATCGACAATCTGCATACATGCAAAGCGTGAGTTATTACTTGCACTGCATTTTGTTTTTCTGCTGATGGTCGTTTATAGTTGCAATCGATGATCATCTCGTTTGCTGATGCTATTCTGAAATTAAGAAAAGATTTATATCAAATTTTTATTTTATTTTCAATGATCTTACCTTTGTTGATATTTTTCCATCTGAATATTTGGTTGATTCTCGATTCACTTGATGCTGCTGATCGATACAAATGGATCGATATTGTTCGATCATAAATTCCTGTAAAATAAAAGATTAGGAGTTAATAAAAATTTAATGAAAATTTGAGAAAACTGAAGTACTTACTTGGTATTTTGTTGAAAACTTCGCCATGATAATTACAAACACAAAAACTTGCACACAGTATTAGATTTACTTCAAAAAAAGATAAATTGTAGTGGAATTAATTTTAGTGCTCAAATATAGAGGGACTAGGGGCTGCGCCCGAACCGCTTCGGGCCGATTTCATGTGATGTCGGAACAAAATTCGACAGGCAGACAGAGTCACAGATTTATGTCAGGCAGACAGAGTCACAGAGATAGCTTGCATACCCGCCGTTGTGGGGTAAAAGTTTTTTGTAAAAATTTTCTTGCGCAAAAAAAACAACGAAATAACTTAAAAACTTTTGAAAAAAATCGTTATGCCTTGAGGACCTCTCGTTCCGAATTTTAAAATTTTAAAATTCTAACACCGGATTCGTGATCAGCGAACCGGGAAACCCCCTAACGCCATTTTTCCCCGGAAAAAATGTGAAAAAGGAAATTTGCGGTATCCTTACAGGACCTTCCTTTTCCAATTTCGAAAATCTAACACCGGATTCCTGATCAGCGAATCCGGAAACCCCCTAACGCCATTTTTCCCCGGAAAAAATGTGAAAAAGCAAATTTGCGGTATCCTTACAGGACCTTCCGTTTTGAATTTTGAAAGTGACCTTTGGTGAATGAAAGGGTCAACCATCGATCACATTAGGGAAACTTTTGCTCAAGTAAGATTAGATTAAGCAAAATTTTTAAGTGCGTGATTAGCTAAAACATTAGCTGCGTTCCCGATCCATGAAAAACCTACTGCGTAGTACTGCGGAACGCTCGCATCTACACATCCTCTCATTCCGAATCTTAGGATTTGCTTGCAATCATCCAAAAGTGCGTTCCCGACAAAAATTACTGTCAAGTACTGCGCAGCAGTTTTTACATGGGTCGGGAACGCAGCTATTAATACAATTATCAGGTGAACACGAAGGTGTGATCTAACCTAGACAGCGCGAGCCTGAGCAGCTTTCCCGGTTTTGGTTGTTCTTTCTTTTTCTTTTATTAAGAAATTATAAAATCTAGTTTTATTCATATCAGTTACAATTATTTCGAACCTCGCTTAATCTTGAACGTCATTATAAATTTCATCTTTAACAAATCTTTTTGGAATTCATCAGCTGGATTTTCATCGATCGCGCCGTATATATTCCAAAAATTTCTCAAAATTTTCCACGTTTTTTTTCATCTTCTTTTCATTTACCGTTTCTGAACTGGACCCACATAAAATTCCTGTTTTGTCTTTAAAAAATCTACAGAATTCTCTAATAATAATAATAATAATAATAATAATATCAGAATGCAATAAGGTACATTACGCTAGCGTATCCATAAAATTCACCCAATTTTACTTAAAACGTTTCTTTGAATTTGTTCAAAATTTATATGTGGCGAAAGTGATTTCATTACGTAAAATTTTTGACAATTATTTATTGTGTGTTATTTATTAAAGATCTAAAATTATTAGGAAATTTTTATATGCGATCGTTCAGTCAATATTTAATTATTTATTTATTTTTGTAATTCTACATATAATCAGTTAAGATGAATATAAGCAAATTTAAAATGATCTGCTAAGCGTTCTTTATTTTGGTGGTGGATGGATGTCGCGAAAGGTGGACAGACGCGTCATCTTTTGGATGACCCAAGAAAGCATAAATGATGCTACACGAAATGTAGCATAAAAAGATTTCTGGTTGATAATTTCCCTTCCCGATCCTTTTAACGTAATTTAAAAAGATGAGAGAGTATGTGTGTGTAGGTACTCTATTTGTGATGACCATTTCTGCAATTCAGGGACATCCGGCGAGCTAAGCCCCAAAAGTATGCCGTACCTACACCCCTGTTATTGTAGAAGCTCTTGTCACCTTTGGTCCATTACAGAATGGCTAATTAACTTTTGCAAGTTTTGAAAATTTAAAAATAATTTTCTGGCTTCTTATAAATTTGTTTTTGGCTTAGTTTTCTTGATGCTTTCAAGACTCTTTAACCTCTAACAGGATATTAGTTCGGTTTTGATCCTAATATAGACCAACAATAATATAGACTGACAAGCAAAGGTAAACCGTTGTCGCTCACCGATTTGAATAATTTTCGGGTCTGCTATTCGACGTCTGGTGGCCAAATTTGAATCAACCGATTCTATAAATAATCCACACTGTTGGGTGCGGATTTTGTTCTGGCGAAATCATCGGTCTGTACTTCTACCAAAATGGAACTGGAATTGCCATAATCGTCAGCGGCGAGCGCTAAACTGGATGACATGGATATCGACAACATGTGGTTCCAACAGGACGGCGCTACATGCCACACAGCGACGATGAACATTCTGCTCGAGCCATTTCAGGGCATGGTTATATCGCGCGGCGGCGACGTGAACTGGCCACTAAGATCGTGCGATTTAACGCATTTAGACTTCTTCCTTTGGGGCTATCTTAAATCGCAGGTCTATGCGAGTAAACCACAAACAATAGATGCCCTCAAGACCAACAGAACGAACGACATCTAGCAAATTCAGTCAGATTTATGCGACAAAGTCATCGAAAATTTGACCTACCGAATACGTGCCACCAAGCAAAGCCGCGGCGGAATTTGAGCGACGTTATACTCCATACTTAATGCCATAACATATTCTTTCAAACAAAAAAAAAATTGAGTGGATATCTCACACACAACTTGTTTTATTTACATTTAAAAATCGAGCGTCCTTATTAAAAGACCCTTTAGTTTATTCTCTCCAAAATTCGAAAAGGAAGGTCCTGTACGGATAACTCAAATATCCTTTCTCAATTCTTCTTGAAAAAAACTGGCATTAGAGGGTATTCGGAGCCGCGGATCCCGAGTCTGGTGTTGGAATTTCAAAATTCAAAACAGGAAGTCGTAAAGGCATATTTTGTTGAAAGTTTTTAAGTTATTTCTTTGTTTTTTGGTGCAAAAAAACTTATGCAAAAAACTTTAACCCTGCAAAGACGGGCAATAATATAACAGTTGTATAAATCATGTTTTTTTTTTAAGTTTCATCATAATACAATAAAATTAAATAGATAACGATTTACATCTATTTTACTATTGCAAAAAATACACAGTTATCATATTATAAACGGTTAATGACTTATGTGGTAAAAGAAAATATTTTTTGTAAAGTTCAACGATCCTAATACTATTTTTTTGTTTTATTCTAAATCAATGGCATCTTTAAATATCTTAAGAATTTTTGTTCATTAATAAACATGAGAATTAATTCAATCAGATATCAGATATAAAAAAAATACTAACAAAAACCCTAAACTGGTTAAACACATTGATGGGTTTTTCAGTTTTTCATTCAAATAACAAATATAAGCGATTAGATTCTTTGGTATCTGGTTTAGTTGATTTAGTATTGCATAACCTATACTAACTTAAAAATTTATTACAAAATGAAAATTAAGCTTATAATTAAGATGGTTGTAATTTCAATTATGGCAACATTCGGTATTTGAAAACAAAATTGATATGTTGTTTTTTTTCAAATTTTTTTTCAAACAGTATACGGAGAAAATATAAAAGAGATCAAAGACAGGGAACATTATACCAGCGAAACAAATCAAAAGGATAAATTTAAGGAGTTTGAAAATCATGGGGAGGAACAATACATAGTACTTAAACCAAAATATTTCCTTTTGAGGGACAGCATAGAGAACATTTTGAAATATTTTCCGCCACAGAATAATAGTTCCGATGAACTTGAAGAAGCAATAAAACAAAGTGAAGCTGATAAGATACACAAAAATACTTTATTAAAAATTAAACCGGTCCCACTACGCAGGAGGTCAGTACTTCATATTAACAGTAAACGTCGATTCCGAAAACGTCAATCACCAAGGATTGATAGATTTTTAAATGAGTGAAAATTCAGTTCTATACAAAAAGCGTTGAAATCCCAGTGTTTTAAATATTTAGTTGTTAAACAAAATGAGATGTTGTTTTATTAGTTTGTTAATTGCTTAAACTCGCAAAAAAAATTGTTTTTCAAAATTTCTGCTTAGTTTGTTGTCCAGGTGTGATTTTCTGCTTTCAAACTATCTAAAAAAAACCTCAAACCATGAGATTAGGCATGAGAAACCGAGAATATGTGAGGTGTGTAGCTTTAGATGTGGATATATGTGTGTGTGTGTGAAGTTTTTACGTGTTTTGCCAAAATATCACAAATAATATATATTTCTTAGAACACTTAATCCGATTTACATAGCTCCGATTGCATTACATGGTTTTTTTTTACCACTTAAGATAATAAGAATTTGTTTTTTATACCCGTATGGTGGAACCAAAGGGTATATTAATTTTTGCCTTACCGTTTGTAACGCCAAGATCCCGTCATCGCACAAAAAAATTAATTACACCAGTGTGTTTAGAATGATAAAAATATTTAATTTTTGCATGTCCGTCCGTCTGTCCGTCTGTCCGTCCGTCTGTCCGTCGGTCCGTCCGTCTGTCTGTCTGTCTGTCTGTGGCGCGGATTGCGGGCGCACGGATTGAGCTAGAGACTTGAAATTTTGCGTGGATTCGTTTTTCGTAAAATGTGAGGCTAAGTTCGTTAATGAGCAAAAATGGACCATTAGGGGGGGTACCCCCCATACGAACGAAATCGTTTTTTGTGAATATCTCAAAAACGGTGCATCTCATCAAAAAAGTCCAAGAACAAAAGTTATTTAGGATATGATTCTACATAAAACTCCCATACATCAAAATCCGATTGGAATAAATTTTAAAAAATCTTATTGGAAAGTTTGACTTCAAAGTGGAATTTTGGTACAACTGCTCAAATTATGATACGAATATCACCATACGGGTTTTCAATAATTGCCAGATTGGCAATTATAGCTTTTGTTATGTTTTTTCGTTAAAGATTTGTAATCGAGTAATTTATTCATGTTTTGATCAAATCAATGGTATTCGGCAAAATATTATAGAATCTGTGGCGTTTTTGCGATTCGAAGTGATTTTTTGAAAACCATAACATTGCGCTGAAAACCACCTTTTCAATTATTTAATTTTTTTTGTTATATTTGAGGCGTTAAAAGCTAGAGTGGACCAACCCACATAATCGAGTTTTTGAAGCTTTTCCACTCTGTACTATTATTGACTGAAAATTTTTGGAAAAAAACTTTATTACTCAAAGTTGAAACGTTTTTTGGTGCATCCAAACATTTTTGTCTAAAAACTCACTCGCAATAGTGATTCAAACACAAAAAAATTCACGATTTCGACATGTGGGTTGGTCCACTCTAGCTTTTAACGCCTCATTTGTTATTGTTATTACCCGTAGCTCGAGATCAAAATTTCACCCCAAGAAAAGATACATAGAGATGGAGTAGAAGAAAAGTGTGGGGAAAAACGACTTTTACAACATTAAAAAGAAATAAAATAGATTTTTTTATGTTATTGGGATATAAATAAATAGTGCTCGCTCGGCAGAATATAAGCGAAGCTGTTCACTGTATTGAATCTATTCACACCGAATATGTAAAAGATGGGTATTTTTTATAAAATATATAGAATATGGCAGAAAAATTACCAACAATTTGAAAAAAAAGTGTTGTTTTTAATACATTATACGATTATTAATTATAGTAGACTCGCAATTATACGAACATTCTATTATATGAACAGATGTATTAAAAGCATAGAAAATATTTGAGATAAAATACATATAACAAAGTATATAATACTAAGTTCACACTGACGCAAAATCATGTAATTTTGCGAAATGATTTAGATCTTAAATCAAAGGGTTCATACAGAGATTAAGGTAATTCTGTTTGACATTTCAACTACGTTAGTTCAAAAATGGATCGAGGAAATTTGTGTAGGATTACCATGAATTTTAGTAATATGATGAATAATACAATTCAAAACATCGATGAAATATGTGCAAACAGAATTAGACACTTTAGAAGAAAATGGAAATCATCTGTAATGAAAATAAACAATTATTTTCCATTTCATATTTAACTGCATCATAAACATGTCCATTTATTTATTTTTTCAGACCACAGGTTTACTAATATATCCTCTTCGCGTGCGGAACACGGCTTCTTTTTCTTATATTTCCGTCTTTCCAATCCAGCACAAATTTCAAAACTGATGTACTGAAGAGAGCTGAATAAGTGATTTAGGGTTGTATTCATTGTTTTTGCTTGATTTCGTTCCTAATTTTGTGGAAATTGCATACTTTTAGTGATTTTGAAAACAGGCTTTTGTACTGGAAATCTCGTGATTTCGAACGTGATTTCGTTCAAAATTACGAAAATCTTCAAAATTACGTAGTTTTGCGTCGGTGTGAACATAGTATAAGCTTAACATATTCAAATAACAAGTGTTGTAATTCTGTTTATTTTTTCGCGTTTTCTATTTTAGAAAGTATACATTTTTTTCATTTTTTTTTTCATTTTTTTTCATTTTTTTTTGTCTTGATTGCATGAATATTATTTTTTATCTTTCTAATGTTAAATTTAAAATCTGCAGTTGTCGCACTCGTTTTCAATTCATCTAACACATTTGTATGACAGTAGTAGTTCAACCACAGTGAAGGCGGCAAGCGGCAGCGGCGGGCGGCATTTTTTTTTGCACTAACCTAGCGCAACGAGAGCTGCTACAATACAGCGGCACTTTTTCCGTCGCCGCCGAGTTTGAAACAAAGTCAAACTTGCCGCCGAGTTTGAAACAAAGTCAAACTTGCCGCCGAGTTTGAAACAAAGTCAAACTTGCCGCCGCCGCCCAAAATGTTTTATGAAAACCACCACATTCGGCGCCACATTCTATGACGATTTTTCTTCGTTGTTATGTGACAACCACCACATTCGGCGCCACATTCTATGCAGATTTTTGACGTTTTGATTTTGCAAGATGCCGACAACGGAGGAAAAATTAAAAGAGGTCGTAAAAAGAAATCCAATGCTCTACGATTTGGCCCATCCTCAATACAAAAGGACAGACATAAAGGAAAATAAATGGAGCAAAGTAGCGGACGAATTAAATAAGTTTCGACGTTTCAATTTTGACAGAAGCATATGCCAACGGTACCTCTATCATTGTAGCTGGCTCGGCGGTATGTGTGGCGGCGCCATGCCGCCCGCCGTCGCCGCTGCCGCTTGCCGCCTTCATTGTGGTTGAACCATAAGGAGGCTTAATATATATAGAGGGTCTTTCAATAAAGACGCCCGAAGTTTGTTAGGTTATAGCGGCCATGTTGTTAAGAAACAAATACTTTTGCGTCAAATACGCCACAATTTGATCTGGTCAATTTATTTATTTAATTTATTTTACTTTTTTTTTTGTAATTTAAGAGAACATGAATTTATCTTCTTTCATTATAATATTTTCAAAGCGATTGCATGTTAGTTACAATAAATATTTTCTGTAGTTTTCATTTAGTATTTTGCAATATGAATTGACTTTCGGTTGGACTCCATTTCCTTTTTTTTGTAAAAATTTTTTATGCTTTAAAAACTTTTCAACACATTACTTTTTACACTACATTAGAACCTCGGTTCGTGAACTTAATTTGTTCCCGAAAAGCTTTCCCACACCGACAAGAAAATAAAATTGTATGGTAAAGGTAAACGTATGACTTTTTTTTAGAGTGAAGGTCGCCTAGAGTAAAGGTCGCCAGCGCAGTTCGGAATCCATCACTTAAAAGGGGTGGTTTTTCGAGATTCCACTCCTAAGGGGACATGCAAAAAATATTGATTTTTAAAATATTGATTTTTAAAATATTGATTTTTGCCATGCAGTCTGCCCGTTAGGATGCTGAGAAATCTCACTCGGCGGTTTTCGGGATCCCAAATGTGGTGTTAGAATTTCAATATTCGAAATGGAAGTCCTGAAAGTATAACGAATTTTCTCTCAAAAGTTTTTAAGTTGTTTCTCGGATTTTTGGTGCGAAAAATTTATACAAAAACTTTAACCGGCAGCGACGGGTATGCAATATGACTAAAACAGGGTTAATGTATCTAAAACTCAATTATTTATATAATATACTTCAACTGACTTTGAACTGATAAAATTAATAAATTCGATCACATCTCTGCAGTCTTACGAATACGGCATTTCTAGAAGGAAGAAAAAAATAATTAAAAATGAATTTTTAAGTATTTAATTTTACATGTTATCATAGAAACGCTCAGTATGCATAAAGTATAGAAATATCAATAGAATTTCTTGATTCTAAATGCGATTTCTTTGAAAAACTGCATAATGCCGTGTATTTTATCTGAGAAGTTTTTATTTTAGGTTGACCGGAACAATTCGAAACTTCATTAGTCAACAGGTTTTGCTGAACTTGTGTTTTTTTTCGTATAGAAAATCTTGGTCTTTCAATTTTGACTACATTTATAATGAATACTTACTCCCACTTAAAACTGTTTATGACATATAAAATTAATTTTTTTAAAGAGCGCCTAAAAAACTTATGTTTGGTGGTTGTAAATTCTTATGCTGTTAAGAAATACTCTTAAAGAATTTGAATGTTTTTAAGACTTGCGTCAAAGTAAAATAGAAACTTGTCTCAACTAAAGATAGGGAAAATAAATATGCACAGATAAAAGACATTAAACTCGTTTTAGTAGTGAAATAATTTAGTCAAAGTCTAGACTTTGTGTATTATTTTCTGGACAAGACGGAAACATTTTTGTTGAATGACTAATGAATGAATAGTCAACAAATATGGAGAAAATTCAAGTCAGCTAAGCCTGTCGTGTCCCTTAAACTGTCAAACACTTTTTTTTTGCAATCATAAGAAAGTATGCCACACAATGTAGGCAATACAAACAACAGTTTTTAGATAAGCTTTCAGAAAAACTATAATATTATTTCTAGTTGAATGTTTTTCGTGAAAAGCGTTTTTTGTTCGTTTCGTATCCCAAATTTGGGCTGTAAGCTTAGTAACAGCTCATCGGTAGAATCGATGACGTTTTTTGTGGTATCCATTGTATGAATAAATTAATTTGCTGCAAATTCTGGTTAACATCGAACGGTTATTTTTATATTTCGTATCTTCATACATCTTATGGGTTTTTTTTTTTAAAACATTCCATTAGGAGAAATTCATTGGAGTCGTGCAGAAAAACCTTTAATACCCCCTTTGTAACGGGACTTCGTAAATCTTATATAAAATGTTTTGCTTGCAAAATATACTTTAGTATAGATCTTGAATTTGGCTTGATCACGAATACAGTCACTAGAAACTTACTAAAAAAAACATGATGATAAACGAGTGTTAATCAGATCAAGCAAAAGAACAATGCTATTTTTTTTTTGTTTTTTAAATTTAAAGACGAAAAAATGACATCTTTATATAAAGAATTAATAATAACAGCGGTGGTTGTATTTGGATTTCTTACTGCAGAAGGTAAATAATAACGATTGTATATTTTCTGATAAAAGTTAAAATTTCACATTGCTCTAGGTCATGTCATTAACGCGATACAACTAAAAAATGTACAAGGATACAAAATCTTAAATGCATTAAACAATGCGCGTCAGGTGGGAACAGATTTCTCAAGAACTGAACCACGATTTTTCATACCTACCGCAGTATCTCTGATCAAAGGAGCAGTTCTTGGCGTAAAAAGTGGAGTCGTGGCAGCCGGAAGTTTAGCAGGTGCAGCTGGATTAGGAGCTCTTGCTGGTGGATTAGGTGCCCTGGCCTTAGAAGGAACAACAACAACAGCTGCACCAGCTACCGATGCCCCAATATGTATCATTGCTCCGCAGTCACAAGCGAGATCACTTGATAATGCTGGGGAGGAGGATGAGGAGGAAGACGATAATGGAACAGGCAAGTTTATAACAAAAACGACAGCTCCTGCTACCACATCAGCTCCCACTGGAACCACTGGATCAGCGGGAACAACGGCGGGAAGTCAAACCGGAACTGGAACAGGTTATGCTACAGGAACTCAAAATGGATCAGGAACCGGAACTAATGCTGGAACAGGTACTGCAACTGGTTCGGTTTCGGCCACTGGCACTGGAACTAATACAGGCACGCAAACGGCAACACAGACGATAACATTGACTGGAACTGGTGGTGGGAGTAGTGGAAACGTGAATTGTGTAATTGTAACGAAATCTAGGCATAGAAAGAAGCGATCTCTACGATCGCATAAAGAGCTTGAGAAACAGAAAATTTTAGACGCTGAAAAAGAGTCGCTATCCAAGGAGCCTGAAACAAATACATCTGAAAATAAATCTGAGCAAAAAGAACCTTCTGAAAAGACAAGTACGAATGCAAGTATGGATGCTGTGATCATCAGTGATGCGATTTTGAATAAAGAAAATCCAGAAAAGAAAAATAACAGCCAATAATATACCCTGTCGCGGGAAACGCTGTAGAATGTTTTTGATTACTTATGACATTTTTACTCAAACCAAAAACTTTTTTCGACTTTGTCAATTTATGTTTATAGAAACCTAAACAAATATTATTTAAATATAATTTATTGTAAAATCACTTTGTTTGTATTACCCCAAAAAAATGAGATTTCTCAATTGTTTTTCTTTCTTTTGAACTCTATTTGAAGATAACTAGGGTGGCCGACCATACTTAGATATACTGTCCCGGCGATCCGGAAGCTGAACTTTTCTACCAAAAAATGGTGACTACATATCGTGTATTGCATATGCAAAACATACCCCATTTCGGCTAAGCGTTTGCTATTAATTATATTTTTTTCCGTGCGGCGCAATTCGTCTAGGAATTTATACATCTTAAAAATTTTCTCCTGTGGTGCATTTCTTTTAATTAGTATTTTTGCAATTATATTTGCTTTTATTTAATGATCGTAAACCGCACCAAAAATCGAGGTAATTTTCGCTTGGGACTGTATAATTATTTAAATTAAACCATTCTGTATAAAAAAAAATCATCTGCGGTGTATATTCAACTAAATATGCTGTGGAAGCCAATTGGTAAGCTTCTCATAAACGTAAACACCCTTTACAATGGAAATAATTCTTAAATGAGTTCGAGTGAATTTTTAACTCCTTTCGGGAGGTGATTAAAAATGGAGGTCAAAACGGTGTTAAAATGAATATTCTCTCCTTAACTTTCACGTGGGCAGCAATATTTTTATACACGTATGGTGAAACCAAAGATTATATTAGATTTTCCTTACCGTTTGTAACGTCAAGATCCCGTCATCACACAACAAAATGAATTACACCAGTGTGTTTAGAATGATAAAAATAATTAATTTCTGCATGTCCGTCCGTCTGTCTGTCTGTCTGTCTGTCTGTCCGTCTGTCTGTCTGTCTGTCCGTCTGTCTGTCTGTGGCGCGGATTGCGGGCGCACGGATTGAGCTAGAGACTTGAAATTTTGCGTGGATCCGTTTTTCGTAAAATGCGAGGCTAAGTTCGTTCATGGGCAAAAATGGACCATTACGGAGGGTACCCCCCATACGAACGAAAATGTTTTTTGGGAATATCTCAAAAACGGTGCATCTTATCAAAAAAGTTCAAGAACAAAAGTTATTCAGGATATTATTCTACATAAAACTCCCATACACCAAAATTCGATTGGAATAAATTTTTAAAAAATCTTATTGGAAAGTTTGACTTCAAAGTGGGATATTGATACATTTGTTCGCCATTCACTTAAATCACCATACGGGTTTTCAATAATTTGCAGATTGGCAATTGTAGCTTTTGTTATGTTTATCATTCTAAACACACTGGTGTAATTCATTTTTGTGTGTGATGACGGGATTTTGGCGTTACAAACGGTAAGGCAAAGTTAATATACCCTTTGGATTCACCATACGGGTATAAAAAGAGAATGTGGAGGGCGGGATTCATTTTTTGTCTATACGTAAAATCCCTATAAGTTAATTCGGGACCCCGTTAAATCTGTTCGTTTAGGTTTAGCCAGTAAGATATATGCTACCATGAAAAGGAAAAACGAAAACGGGCAATTAGCAAAATATGTATACAGCGCAAAAAACCCGTATGCGGTGAGAGCACAGTGACATACAAACAAAATCTAAAAATCGTCATAAAAAATAAATATTTTAAAATTTTTGTCTATGCTTTAATGCAAATTCCACAAAAATACCTACATATTTTTCCCCATACATAATACTGCCCCAATAAGAGTAAAAAACATAACAAAAGCTATAATTGGCAATCTGGCAATTATTGAAAACCCGTATGGTGATTTAAGTGAACGGTGACCAGTTGTATCAAAATTCCACTTTGAAGTCAAATTTTCCAATAAGATTTTTTAAAATTTATTCCAATCGGATTTTGATGTGTGGGAGTTTGATGTAGAATCATATTCTAAATAACTTTTGTTCTTGGACTTTTTTGATAGGATGCACCTAGAGCATTCAATACCGGGTTCCCGAAACCCGGGTATCCGGGAATCCCGGCCATTTTCTGGAACCGAAAACCGGGTTTGAATTGGGTAAAATTACCCGGTTTTCGGTGCTGAAAGCAAGCAATTTCTTACATGCTAAAATATCAAAATACTGTTCGTTCGCTGCTGAATATAAACGAAATACATATTTGTAAGTACATATTTCTGTTAATAATAACTGTAAATTAAAAGATTAATGCAAAATTAAGCCATCCGATTACATTTTCTTTACAAAGTCTCTTTAAAACAACGACAATATAATAGATTTATATGCGCTCACAGAAAGTATTAAATTTCCTGTAAAGTTAAAATGGTTTTTTTTATGTATAGGCAGGGAACAACTATTATATAGAATGGAAAATAAGACCTTTCCTCATTAACTTCCACTAGAGTAAGCACTACACTATAGAAATTGGTTTTGTTGTCTTACTTCCTCTTTCTGCTGTCATACCATAGTTTAACTAGTTAGGAAACCTAGGGATTTTTCCGTGTACCTACGTTGGAGTAAAGATAACCGATATACTCGTGGACGCGGTTTTTCTTTCTTTCCTATGCGTAAATTACCAACAAAACACAACACATGTAAAACCTAGCCACATTTTCAGCACCGGTTCCCCGGTTCTCGAAGATTCTAGCACCGAAACCCGGTTCCTTAAAATTGTCTCGGTGCTGAATGCTATAGATGCACCGTTTTTGAGATATTTGCAAAAATCGTTTTCGTTCGTATAGGGGTACCCCCCCTAATAGTCCATTTTTGCCCATTAACAAACTTAGCCTTGCATTTTACGAAAAATGAATCTGCGCAAAATTTCAAGTCTCTAGCTCAATCCGTGCGCCCGCAATCCGCGCCACAGACGGACGGACGGACATGCTAAGTTCAACTTTTTTTATCATTCTAAATCAGTGGTTCTTAACATTGTTGGAGGTACTGACGCCCACCAGTATCATATGCGTGTTCACCGAACCCTTCTTAATTCGAAAAATTAAATATGATTTTTTCAAATTCAAAACATAGGTATATATTTATACATAGGTGCACAAAATAAACAAAACCATTACTCCCGTCGCACACTTCAACTAAGCTATGTGAGCGAGGCTAGCTATAGTTACATAGCCTAGCTGGGTTAGCTCACCTCGTTGCACACTTGAGCTAAGCATAGCGGCGATATTTTCGGTAAATATATGCATTTTTCCACTTTATCTGCAGCCATTTTTAGATATAAATTATTTAACGCGATTGAAAATATTCCGCAAAAGAATTCAATTTTCACGTTTTCCTTACACTTTTATGTCCACAAAATACTACACTTTTGCAAACACCGATTCTACACTGTATAACGCCGAAAATATTTATATGTGAGTGTCAGCGATGCCAGCGAAGTCGTTCGCGTAGTTGAGGTCTGAACTACGCAAGCGAGCTGAGTCCGCGTCGCCCATGACTACGCGATGTAGTTTCATAGTTTCGCTGAAGTGTGCGGTCACCAATGTAAATGCTAAGGATTTTACTTTCAGCGAGAAACTTAGCTCACGTAGTTGAGCTCGCTTAGCTGAAGTGTGCGACGGGGGTTATAACATGATTTTCACATAAAAACAAAAAGTGTGTGTTTTGGCCTCAGCTGAACCCGGGAGACTGACTCACCCCTGGGGTTCGATCGAACCCAGGTTAAGAACCACTGTTCTAAACACACTGGTGTAATTCATTTTTTTGTGTGATGACGGGAGCTTGGCGTTACAAACGATAAGGCAAATCGAATATACCCTTTGGTTTCACCATACGGGTATAATGACAATTTGTCAAAAAAAAAACTATAAAAATCAACTTTTTTACAATTCCATTTTTATAAAAACCATTAAAAGTTCGCCATTGAGTCCCAGCGGTATCGAAATCCTGCGAAAAATTACAAAATTACAGAAAAATAAAAATTACAATATTAATGTCAATACTACTTCGTGAAGGTTAAAAAAGGAATGTCAAAAGAACTCCACGCTACGGTGTTAAATTTTTGCTGAATAACACTGCGAGGTGCTTATTTTTAGCTATGTTTTGAGGCAGTGTTAATTCATCCACGGATGTTCTCGAGAGTGTATCCGTGCCAAGAAGGATAGTTGGTCCAGTTCTGCGTACGGATAGATGCTCATAGAGGATAGACGTCCCATTTGGTCTTAATTTTAATGTACAGCCATGTTCAAAAGTGTTAGGCACCCCCATTTTTTACAAAGAAATCATAGATTTTGATAGAGCATTTGTGGAGTATTTTGAAGAAAAATATCCGGAAATACAAAAAACACATCAGAAGATACCCTGAAAAGGGCTATTCAGGGGGAATGGGATTTTATAAGTGACGATACGAAAATAGGCTTGTAGCGACAATGCCGAAAAGACTCGCTGCTGTAATAAGGGCTAGGGGTGGGCCCACCTAATATTAGTCAGATAAATAAATTTTGATATTCCTAAAATCACATTGTTTCACTATCATATTATAATACACGTAAACAGGAAAAAATTGAATTTGAAATGGTACCTAACACTTTTGAACATGGCTGTATGTGATATAGACGCTAAAATATAACTAAAATATTCGATGTTTGGACAAAAAAAATCGCGAAAATTGCTGCGGACAAAGTTGAGTCTAAGATAATGGAGTCAAGAAGTGGATCAAGTATTCGATTGTCTGTTTCTCACATCATTCAATTTTTTGTGTTGTGTTCATTCCAATATTCTTGAATTTTGTAGGTAGGGACAGATGCCCTTGTGCAGAACGAAAAAAATAAACAAATCATGTTTATTTTTTTCGTTCTGCCCAAGGGCATCGGTCCCTACATACAGGTGGATCTATCCGTACCAAATTTCGAACTTCTTTATTTTCCCCTGTTCTTTTCCTATTCGTTGCAGGATTCTGAAATTTGACAGGGATATAGCTGAATGATGAAACTATCATATATATTTAATATTAAATAAGTATTTTAAAAAATGAGAATTTCGAAGTATTTTTCTAAAATATGTGGCATCTATCCATACCATCCACTATATGTTCAGTTAAATAATACCGATTTCCTGTTTATTATCCCGATTTTTCTTGGTAATTTATGAATTTTGTTAGCTGAAGACAATTATATAGTATAAGAGGCCCTCCAACACCTGAACAAGTGTTAGTTTAACTTTTCCGAATGGTTTTTTTATTGTGTTTGCAACTTTGAGGAATCGGACACAGATATTAGGTTAGCAAAAAAAAAACACAACGGTAAAAGTGCTAGTTCAATTGAAAATACATAAAGAAAATTCCAGTAATACACAGAAACACGCAAATTCTAACAAGCAACCTGCAAAAGTGCTACTTTGTAACACCGCTTGATGAGATCAAAACTAGGTTACAAGAATTATACAGACAACGTGTTTTAAAATAATTAATTGATTATCGTCAGCGATCGTTGGGTATATATGAAATATTTATGTCAAATTTTATATATGCTTGCAGTTTTTTTTATTGGCATATTCCTGGGAGCTTTCAAACCGATTAAAAGTTATATGCCTGCCTAATTCGTGCTTTACAACTTGTATTTAGCTATACAGCCGTATGAACTATCAATATAGCTTGCGACAAATAACACAAATAAAATCAGTGATGTTTTTTGGATATGAGTGACGTTTTTTGTGAAGAGGAATAAATTATTCCGAGATAATATTGGTTTGACTTCTCTCCTAGCAGAATTTGTTTTTTTTTTTTCATTGGGCGAACATGTTTTTCTAAAAAAAAATTATTATTAGCAGGCTAATTTTTTTTAAGCACAACGGTTTTTACTAGCTTATATAAAATGTTTGTTGACCTATCTTTCGCTTTAGTATAGATTTTAAATTTGAAGAGATCGTGAAAAATTATGGTAGCCGAGGAAATTTATTTAAAAATTTTTCTTTGTTGAGGTCTTCGCAGCAACTTTATAAGATTATAACATGTTTTCATAGTAATTTTTTTTTGTATATTTACAAAAGTAACAATATAATTGATGACGATGAAATTGAAAACTGCGTTTTTATTGACAGCACTGTTTGCTTGTCTTATTAGTAATAGAGGCAAGTAACGAATATGATGAGATTTTGAATAAATTAATTCTAATAATGTCTTGCAGCCCAAAGTATTAAAACAATATTTTTGAATAATGAGCAGGGATCGAAATTAATTGCTGCAATTAACAATGGCCTATTATTCAGGGGAGATAAATCAAGATCTGAGCCACGTTTATTTATTACAAGTGGAATTTCATTAATTAAAGGCGCGATCCTCGGCGTAAAAAGTGGAGTTGTAGCAGCTGGTAGCTTAGCTGGCGCAGCTGGGTTGGGGGCGATAGCCGGAATATTGGCTGTTGAATCTAGTACGACAACAGCCGCTCCTGGAGGAGCATCAACAGAATCACCGATTTGTATAATAGCTCCCCAGGGTAGGTCTTTGTCTCGGAATGATGATGAGGATTATTCAGATAATGCTAGCGGGGTAATAGGACTATCGCGCCAAACTACGTCACCAAGTGGAGCGGGAACAGCTGCCAGTCCTCCATCGGGATCGTCTACGGCCGGAACGGGAGCAGCCGCAAGTGGAAGTGGGACAAATACAGGCACTGGCTCCGGAACAGGAGGGCAAGTCGTTTATGTTACTGGGGCAAATGATGGAACCGGGACCGGAACGGGAGGAATTACAGCAACAGGAGGTGGCGGAAATACAGGAACGCAGACAGCCACACAGACAGTTACTTTGACGGGGACCGGAGGGGGTTCTCCGGCGAATGCCAATTGCGTAATTGTTACGAAAGCCAGATATCGTCACAAACGTTCAATTACTTCAAATCAGGATCCAAATAAACAAAAAGACGAAGAGTTTTTGAAAAATCCGTCTCCAGAAAAGAATATTACACAAGAAAAACCAATAGAAACAGTTCAAAAGCAACAATTGCAAAGCCTTTTACCACCAAAAAAATTTTGAATTAAAAAAAAAACTAAATTTCCGCATCACACATAAAACGTCATAATTAAACAGCATATTTAAATCATCATCTGCATTGCATCTAAAGACATTTTCCGATATTTTTCTGATTGTAATTTAATGATATTTAATAAATATTTCATAGAATTTAGATATTTAAAGAAAATGCAAAACTGTTTTATTATTATATGGAAAGAAATCACTTCAGCCATGTCTAGTTATTTCTTTTTATTTATTTAGTTTTATTTTTAATGATCGAGAATGGCATTTTATGTACCGAATACTTTAAGTGATTCTAGGTATAAATAACGAAACAACTGTTCCCGTCTAAAAAAATTATATATTATTTTTCATAAAAGTATGTATCGCGAAATTTGAAGATTCATTCTCATTTGTATAGGTCTGCAAAACCAGACAGAATTTAAGAATAAGAAGAAAAAGGAGAATTCAGCTGACTGATACATTAGAATAGCCCTAAGCTATTAAACGGTCAACGTCAATCAATTTCTTCAATGATCTTTGATATTCTTATATTGTTATTTATTTCTGGTCATGTAGGAGATCTCTTCTAAAATCATTAGTTCAAGAAGTATTCCTAATGTATTTCGATTTTTTTTTCCTTGATTTACTTCTCTTGTGGTCAAAAGGTATAACGTTATGAGCAATGACCCCTTTTTATAATTTTCGCATGTATAAATACCAGTCAGTAAATATAATTGCGTCAGTTAACTTAGCAATCATCATGGCGGTACTATTTACGTAATATTGCTTAGGCTTGAATATCAGAATGAGTGTTTTTTTTTGAGAAAATTTGTTAAAAGGTTTAAGGCAACATTAACATAATGAAGCTCTATTTTGTTTTAATCTCGTTAACGAGCATTATGAGCGCAAGCTCAAAAGAAGGTAAAGTGCATAGATTTCATCCCAAAATTTTTCAAAACATTATGTATAATTCTCTATAGAACAAGTCATTGTGCCAGTACAGAATTCAACTCTTCACGTTTCACATGAAGCATTCCATACCCCACCACATATAGTATTTCTAAGACACCAAGAAAATCCTGAAGCGTATTTTGAGGACTACCAAGATGAAGATAGAGAGGAGAGCGGAACTGCCAGAGACGCGGGGGCTGTTGCTAATCAAGAAGATGATGATGATCCGCCCCCAGAACCCAGAATTTTTTTGTTGAAAAAGAAACTTTTGCTATTTAAAAAACTTCTAGCATCAAGCAATAAGCCAGTGATTATCCCAATCCCGAAGCCCATCCCGATCCCGATTCCAATTTATCAAACAACAACTGCAGCCCCCACAACCACTGCCACCACTGCAACGACGGCGACAACTGCAGCTGCGACCACTGTGGCCCCGACAACAACAGGGGGGACAACAGTACCACCTACGACTCAACCACCAGTTACCACAGCTGCTGCGCTGGCGTCAGGCTTTGGCATAACTGGTCGCGACGCCGAAGGTGGACAATTAGAAGAAAGTCCTAGGCAAGCACAAAGACGACGAAAAAAGAAAGGCAAAAGGAAGAATCAAAATGGCCTTGGCGGTGCATTTGGCAATGACGGTTACCTTGCAGACTATTATAAAGTTCTCCTGCAAGGTCAAGGCAACACAGATTATTTGAAGAGATTCAATCAAATCAGACGACGTTTTGAAGCAAATAATAATAATGGCATCAATAGAAACAAGAAGAAGCGAAGGAACCGCAAGAAAAATCGTAGGCGTTTCATAGGGAGTGGTCTTCAATTGAGAGAGAATCCATCGCGATATCGCCACTAAAATTTTAATTAATTCCAAATTCATGCAAAAACAGTATTATCATGGCTTTACTTTAACAATTTACAGTTCAAATGATAGAAGTGTGTAAAATACAAAAACAAATAAAATACGCTCAGTGTAGCGTAATTATGTAGTAATAAAAAGTTATTTTAATACAAAGCGTATGCGTTTTTTTTAATATAAGGAGGGCAAAGTCTGTGGTAATTTAAAAACCCCTAAAACTCACCTCTTCATCAATTTGAATAGAGTGAATAACATTTTTTAGAAAGTGAAAAATTCACTTGGAGCATACCCTATGTATCAGTAAAATCGGATCGAAATTCTGTATCGGACAAGGAGTTGTGTCAAGACATGTCCCTCTATTCTACTTTAAATATTGAAAAGGATGTTTTAATAAATTTCAAAAATAAAAACATAACAAAAGCTACAATTTCCAATCTGGCAATTATTGAAAACCCGTATGGTGATTTAAGTGAACGGCGAACAGTTGAATCAAAATTCCACTTTGAAGTGAAATTTTTCAATAAGATTTTCTTTAAATATTCTTCCAATCGGATTTTGATGTATGGGAGTGTTATGTAGAATCATATCCTAAATAACTTTTGTTCTTGTACTTTTTTGATAAGATGCACCGTTTTTGAGATATTCGCAAAAATCGGTTTCGTTCGTATGGTACATTTTCCCCATCGTCCATTTTTGCCCTAATGGTCCATTTTTGCCCATTCACGAACTTAGCCTTGCATTTTGCGAAAAATGAATCTGCGTAAAATGTCAAGTCTCTAGCTCGCACGGATTGAGCCCGCAATCCGCGCAACAGACGGACGGACAGACGGACGGACGGACGGACATGCAAAATTCAACTTTTTTTCTATCATTCTAAACACACTGGTGTAATTCATTTTTGTGTGTGATGACAGGATCTTGGCGTTACAAACGGCAAGGCAAATTTAATATACCCTTTGGTATCACCATACGGGTATAAACAGTCGCCAATCACTGTTGAGTATTTTTTTTTTGATAGAGCAATAATTGCGATATTTATATAATTTATGCAGCCAATTTCATTCAGCATTCCAAACCTTCGCATAAATTGATTTTTATGATTCTGCTTTTCTACGGACGGACGGACTGACATGCAAAATTCAATTTTTTATGCTCGTATGATGAAACCAAAGGAAATGATAAAATAATATTGTTGGTGGCAGCGAATTTTGGTTAATGGGTGGCACATTTCATGTGGTTCCTACAATTATGCGTCAACTTTTTACTATTCACCGAAAAGTTCATGATTCTTATGTTCCATTAATTTAGTGTATTATGTCAAAGAAGAACTCCGAATTATATCATTAAATGTATTATGAAATTCATCAAATTGCTTGTCAAAACAATATAGAGTTGAGACCAAAATACATTATATCCGATTTTGAAAATGCCAGTATTCCATCGGCAATGGCATTTTTTTCAAACAGAAAATTTAAAGGCTACTTTTTATACCCGTATGGTGAAACCAAAGGGTATCCCAAATAGCATTTTAAGCAGCAATTATGGTGTTTATCCCCATATTTCGTCACCATGCAAGTCGCGGCGATAAGCAATTTATGTCGCAAATACGTATCTAGTTGTGCCAACGAGACGCGCAACGAGACCCATAGTGGGGAACACTTTTCTGCGGTTTGCTACGTCGCAATTATAACGACAGGGACGTAATTAGTTGCCACATGCGCGAGCGTCATCTGACGGCATTATATCACACAATTACACAAATCATCGAGCGGGTTTTCTTTCTCCCTCGAATGCTTGCTAGTAAACAGAGATGAACAAATAAAAACGTAAGCAGAAGACGAACGAGAAAAATCTAATGGCGACAAATTAATGGAAACTTTTGTGGAGTGTTATTTTATAATGGACTTTTCTTCCGGTTGCATGTCGTGATTTTAATTGCCATTAAAATTTTTCGACAATATTGGATCTGAAGTTTAAACAGATTTTAATGGGCCATCAAATTATTTAGTTTTTAATCAAAAATTTCTTTAATTTTATTTTATCGGTAAAATTTTTTTTTCTTTTGCAATGAAATTTTGATGCCAATAAAATTATGCTGTTTCAAAAATGTCTGCTATCCACTTTTTATGCAATATCCTTCAGTCATTCGCCTGAAATAAGAAATTTAATTCTCGAAACGAAATCGTTTCCATCAAATGTCAGTGAGAAATATGGCGGCTGAAGGCATCAATTTTTTTTGGTGTTTCTCAGACGGGGAGCTTTAATGAAACTTTAGTGGTAGCAGTTTCGTCACTTTTTCCATCACACGCTTCTTCAAAATTAAACTGACGTTCAGGCTCCACAGCCAATCACTATTTCGGCCCGAAAACCATCAAACGCTGCTCTATCGCCGCAGGATTTTCATGAAGCGAATGTTGCCCCAAAGATCGTGCTCGTCACTTCTTTCGCTTCTTTTACGCGGATGTGAATTATAGGTGTAAATTTTTAATCCCGATTGTGTAAATTTCTACTCTTTCAAGTCGCAAAGAACAAATCTCATGTTCCCGTACTTTTCGATGCTGTTTGGGATATTAACTTTGCCTTACCGTTTGTAACGCCAAGATCCCGTCATCACACACAAAAATGAATTACACCAGTGTGTTTAGAATGATAAAAATATTTAATTTCTGCATGTCCGTCCGTCTGTCTGTCCGTCTGTCTGTCTGTCCGTCTGTCTGTGGCGCACGGATTGAGCTAGAGACTTGAAATTTTGCACAGATCCGTTTTTCGTAAAATGCGAGGCTAAGTTCGTTAATGGGCAAAAATGGACCATTAGGGGGGGGTACCCCCCATACGAACGAAATGGTTTTTTGTGAATATCTCAAAAACGGTGCATCTTATCAAAAAAGTGCAAGACCAAAGGTATTTAGGATATGATTCTACATAAAACTCCCATACATCAAAATCCGATTGGAATAAATTTTAAAAAATCTTATTGGAAAGTTTTACTTCAAAGTGGAATTTTGGTATAACTGTTCGAATTTTGATACGAATATCACCATACGGGTCTCCAATGATTGCCAGATTGGCAATTATAGCTTTTGTTATGTTTTCATTTCGGAAAAATTATTTGGAGGAAAATTCAAAATGCTCGTTTTGCTTCAAGCTATGGAACAGACGAAGGTCAGTGAAGTTATTTTCTAATAATAAACAATTTTCAAATAATTTTTTTTTTCAGACTTCAGCATCCAAATGCGTATGATAAAATCTCTTGCTCTTGCGTAAAACCGGAAAAAATTCCGGCTTATTATGAAATAATTAAAAAGAAAATGGACCTTAGTTGCAAAATTATTACTAATTGGCTAGAAAAAAACTACATTTATGATAATATAATTTATTATTTAGAATCAAAAAAATAATATAACCTTGAATTTTCAAGGTTCAACTCGCAAATCATCTGCAAATGGTCAAACAGTTACCTCTACATCATTCTTTCGTCCATCGTTTTGGTCCGTCTCTGATTCAGTTTCAGAGAATCTTCCCAGGACTCAAAACAGTGTAGAAGCCTGGCATCGCCGCTTGAAATCCGTAGGAAAACCGCATTGTGGGACTTAGCTTAATTGCTATTCTTCGATAAGAACATATGAGTGTGAAACAAAAATAGAGCGCATTAAAACTAAAAATGACTATATCCAAAAAGAAAAAAAGGTTCAAAATAAAATTTGTTGACCTAAAGTAATATCATTTTTTTAAAAAATTTTTTTGATCTAATTCTTTTTTGTAATAAATTTTGTAAATATAATTCCTTAAAACATTTTTTAAATTTAATGTGTAATCAGTAGGGTAGGAGCGGCCATGTTGAATTACTTTTTAGAGTTTAGGTTGTAGCGCGCACATAAAGTCACATATCGCTCCAATGGTTAAGCCATTCGATAGAGTGATACCTTGACTACATTTCATAGAAGAACTTTTTTTTTTAAATGTTTTATTAACTGGCCTTCAGGTCAATTTAAAGGGTGATGCAACATGCCCGCCGATTTACAAATGGTGCGGGTAAGATGAATAACTGTAATTTTCCATACATTTTTCATACTTAAGAATGAAAAAACGTTATTTTTAAGTATTTTATTAAGTAAAAATTTTAAATATACACTACATAATGTAAATATGAAAAAAACAATGAAATTTACGATTTAGTTAATCGCTTATTTCATTTTTTTTTTGTTGTCCAATTTTTGATTGTTTTCCTGCTGCGTTTTTATAAAAAATGTAAAAAATCATCAAGAAACAAACAAAAATTGATAAAAGAAAAAAAAAGACATTTAAAACAGCTTTTCGGGATTTTTGGGTTTCTGGATTTCTACATTTCAAGGTTTAGGTATTCAGTAAAATATATTTCGGGATTCTCGACTTCGGGACTTGTAATTTTGTTTTCCGGATATGGCCAATTTCCGATTTTCGGGATTTTTTATTTCGGTATAATGATCGGATCCCGATTTGCGCAAATTGATTTTTCTAAATAACAGTGAGGACTTTCAGCACAAAGGATTGCTTTTTTATACACAAATTATTATGCGCAAATGTTTTTGATGCCGATCGAAAAGTAAATTTCGGTTCATGGTTCAAACCATTCCTGATATATGTGGCGCTACAATTAATCGGATTTCGAGTGTAAATATTAATTTCATAAACCAGTTTAACTCTTAATTTGTGAAAACTATTACGTCAACCGTCTTTCCGAGTCTCAGGAATTCATATTGCTCCCAAAACTCTCTTCAAATGTTGTACACACACGTTGGATTGGCTTAACATTTAGAACGACATTACTAGAAGGAACGTACAATCCCAAAAACTTTTGTTGATTTTTACTGGTTCCAAATCAAGGTTTTTCCCTTTCAGCAAAATCGGCGTGATCCGGTTGGGGTACTTTACTTGTAAGTCACTTTTCTGGAGTTTTGCATTATTATAACTATGTGATCGAGTTTCCTTTTTTTCTTTTTTTTTTTTGCTGAAACCTTCGAAGTGTCATCCTCTGCTATCCTCGGGCACAATTCTTTTTAGATTCCTCTTCTATATTGTATTCGTGACGGAGACCGACTTGCGAACGGGGGCAGGCACAAATTCGATCAGTAAGAAATTCGTTTCAGGCTAAATTATGAGGATGACCATACCATGCATCTGTCTATCAATCTGCTTGTCTGTCTATCGGTCCGTCGGTCTGTCGGGTTGTCCATTGAACGTATCTCAAATAACTCAAAAACGCGTTGAGCTAGCGACTTGAAATTTTTGTGAATAAGTGTTACATAAATCGAAGTTTTCTATCAACTTTTGGAAAAGTATCGGTAGCTATAACGGGTACCTTCCATGCAATTTTTCAAATACCGTTGTTTGAAAATTTCTCGAAAACTATGCGCTTTTGGGAATATCTATATATATAAACATAACAAAAGCTATAATTGCCTATCTGGCAATCATTGGAGACCCGTATGGTGATATTCGTATCAAAATTCGAACAGTTATACCAAAATTCCACTTTGAAGTAAAACTTTCCAATAAGATTTTTTAAAATTTATTCCAATCGGATTTTAATGTATGGGAGTTTTATGTAGAATCATATCCTAAATAACTTTTGTTCTTGCACTTTTTTGATAAGATGCACCGTTTTTGAGATATTCACAAAAAACGATTTCGTTCGTATGGGGGGTACCCCCCCTAATGGTCCATTTTTACCCATTAACGAACTTAGTCTCGCATTTTACGAAAAACGGATCTGTGCAAACTTTCAAGTCTCTAGCTCAATCCGTGCGCCCGCAATCCGCGCCACAGACAGACAGACGGACAGACAGACGGACAGACAGACGGACAGACAGACAGACGGACGGACATGCAGAAATTAAATATTTTTATCATTCTAAACATACACTTTTTATTCATTTTTTTGTGCGATGACGGGATCTTGGCGTTACAAACGGTAAGGCAAAGTTAATATACCCTTTGGTTTCACCATACGGGTATAAAAATGAATGTTTGTTTGTTTGTCTGTTTGAGATTACAAAGCTGAAAAACTATTGGACCGATTTTTACGCGGTTTTTTTGCAAAATGATCTGCGTTGCCAGGAGCAGATTATAGCTATGTTAGATATTTGAAATTCGAAACAGAAGGTCCTGTGAGGATAACGGAAATGTCCTTTTTCCAATTTTTCTCGTAAAAACTGGCTTTGGAAGGTTTTCAGAGTTGCTTATCACAAATCTGGTGTTGGAATTTCAAAATTCTAAACTGAAGGTCCTGTAAGAATAACGCAAATGTGCTTTTAACAATTTGTCTCGAAAAATTGGCATTATAGGGTTTTTGGGGTCGCTGATCACAGCTCTGGTGTTGGAATTTCAAAATGCGAAACAGAAGGTCCTGTAAGGATAACGTTTTTCCCAAAAAATTTTTAAGTTATTTATGGTTTTTTGGCATTCTAAAATTTATACAAAAAACTTTGAGCTGGCGACGTAGGCTAGTCTACGTCGCCAGCGACGTCTGCTAGTATATATATAAAATAAAAACATAACAAAAGCTATAATTGCCAATCTGGCAATCATTGGAGACCCGTATGGTGATATTCGTATCAAAATTCGAACAGTTATACCAAAATTCCACTTTGAAGTCAAACTTTCCAATAAGATTTTTTAAAATTTATTCCAATCGGATTTTGATGTATAGGAGTTTTACGTAAAATCATGTCCTAAATAACTTTTGTTCTTGCACTTTTTTGATAAGATGCACCGTTTTTGAGATATTCGTAAAAAACTTTTTCGTTCGTATGGGGGGTACCCCCCCTAATAGTCCATTTTTGCCCATTAACGAACTTAGCCTTGCATTTTACGAAAAACGGACCTGTGCAAAATTTCAAGTCTCTAGCTCAATCCGTGCGCCCGTAATCCGCGCCACAGACAGACGGACAGACAGACGGACAGACGGACAGACGGACGGACATGGAAAATTCAATTTTTTTTTATCATTCCAAACACACTGGTGTAATTCATTTTTTTGTGTGATGACGGGATCTTGGCGTTACAAACGGTAAGGCAAAGTTAATATACCCTTTGGTTTCACCATACGGGTATAAAAAGGACATAAAATTTTCTACATGTTTGCTTTCGCAGTTTTTTTTTGTATCTCTAACTGTTCTCAAAATATTTGAAAAAACATCAGTTTTTTGAAAATGTCTCGGCGCTATGCACTTTTATGAAAAAATGCATATAACCAAATTTATAGGAAATAACATTTTCTACATTTTGTCCTTTAACAGTTTTTAGATATCGTTAACGGCTCTCACGAGATTTGAAAAAATATTGTCTGTTACACATTTTTCCCGAAACTAACAATTGCAGAGGAAAGTTTTATGTTGATCACAACTGATATTTTTATTTTGGAACTATGAGTCCAAAATCACATACATCTATAGTTCATGTAAGATATTTTCAATATAATTTATTTTCTTTTGAGACCTCAATGCGCGACTAATCGCAATTTTCGGGAATTTTTTTTTTCTTAAATATGTAGATTGTACTTTTGCATTGTCATAAAAAAATCGTGAACAAAAAGATAGCTCTAATAATATGTAATGTTGATACCGATTAACCGCGAATTTGAAATGCTTGTGACAGAAAAATTAGCGATCAGACAAAATAAAACCCTTTAACTTTTACCAATCATTATTGTTAAACGAGAAAAGACATTAGGGCCTAAAGAGCACTGCGTGAAAACTGAAACAGGAACAAATGGTCTGCTTCTAGCTCGTTACCATTTTTCAAAGCTCAGGAGATGTGTTTGTGACAAATGAACTTGGACACGGCGTTACATTAGCTTTTAACTGCCACCATATATCTAATCCTCTCGTACAGATAACAAATGTCTTTGCCTCAAGTTATTAATGGATCGTCCTTTCCAGGACATGGAATGTTCCTTAACGTCCTATTTCGTTTTGTTTATTTTCTTTGGGAAGCATCTAGATAATATAAATTATACGAGAATTTTTTATATAACTGGAAATACAAAAAAAAAAAACACTTTTATCAATCCTAAATTAGTTTTAAACTGAATTTAAATTCAACATTTTCAAAATATGAAAATTACGCCCCGACTGTGAGATTTCCTTAGCTGAGATTGGACTACAAACAAAAATTTCTAATTTAACGATATGTGTTCAAGCAACCCTTCATGTATTTTATAGAATTCAAAATAAAACATAACAAAAGCTATAATTGCCAATCTGGCATGTATTGGAAACCCGTATGGTGGTATGGCATTGTTCGAAGTTTAATTGAACGGCGAACAGTTGTATCAAAATTCTACTTTGAAGTCGAACTTTCTAATAAGATTCTTTAAAATTTATTCCAATCGATTTTTGATGTATGGGAGTTTCATGTAGAATCATATACTAAATAATTTTTGTTCTTGCACTTTTTTGATAAGATGCACCGTTTTTGAGATATTCACAAAAAACATTTTCGTTCGTATGGATGTACCCCCCTAATAGTCCATTTTTGCCCATTAACAAACTTAGCCTTGCATTTTACGAAAACCGAATCTGCGTAAAATTTCAAGTCTCTAGCTCAATCCGTGCGCCCGCAATCCGCGCCACAGACCGACAGACGGACGGACGGATGGACGGACATGCAGAAATTAATTATTTTTATCATTCTAAACACACTGGTTTAATTCATTTTTGTGTGTGATGACGGGATCTTGGCGTTACAAACGGTAAGTCAAATTTAATATACCCTTTGGTTTCACCATACGGGTAAAAAAATATATTAGCTATACAAAGAAAATATTCAAGTAATACTTTATTTCATGAAAAAGAAGTTTTGGTGGAGATGGGAGAGTTCTATCTTGTACCATAAGAAAGAGGGCGTTAATTTAAAACATTGGTTACCAAAAACGACAAAATAGCCACAAATCATAGAACACATTATTCGAAACTGTTTAAAATGTATAGTGAAGTATTTCAACGAAAACTTTTTCAAAAATGGAGCGTGGAATTTTCAACAGGATTCAGCTTTGGCTCATAAAGCCAAATCACCACAAAAATTGCTTGAAAATCAAATTCATGATTGCATCAGAAGCGAAGAGTCCATAACACAACTTGTTGGACTACAAACTATCCCCACGATTCTATTTTAAATCTTTTAGTTTAACGCGACTTAAAAGGAAATTAAAAGATTTGGAATTCTACTCTTAAGGTTGTCAAAATCAGCTAACTTTTTACCTGGTGTGATGAAAATTCCTATAAGATATTAATGTCAATAGGTATTCTACAATCTATATATAAAATCGTTTAACCTGACTGACTGGCTCATCAACTCCCAGCGCAAACCCCTGACGCTAGAAACTTGAAACTTTCATAGTATGTCCCAACCATCACGTAGGCGCTCATTAAGACGGGGTTTTCCGAAATATTACCTCTAAGGGGGTAAACGGGGGGTAAAGGGAGTTTAGGTGTTTTTAAACCGTGAATTTTCGCCATGAATCTTGCTCAATAGGAGGCTGAACACATAATAATAATAATAAATAATCCGACACGGCTTTTTATGAGTTCCTAAATCCAAAGAAATACTTTGTACGACTTCTGAATGTCAAATTAACACATTTCAGCGGGTGGGGGTTAGGGGGGTCACTGACCCCAAAAAAACAAAAGTGGCTCAAAATGCATTTTGAGAGCTCCGGAGTCCAAAAAAATACATTTTAGAGAATTTTTATGTTTTTAGTGCCGTAGGCGTTTTTTTTTATTGGGTGGGGGCAAACAAAAACTTTTTGGAAACAACTCTTTGAGGGACACCTTTTGGCGTTTACAGTTTTAAAATCGGCCAAAAAACAAACAAATTATAGCCGTTTGTAGTTTTTGCGAAAAAAAACTTTGTGGGGCTTCCGGCTCCCCCCTGTGGCCGAGCGACTAATTTTTTTTTATTTTTTAAATCCATTTGACCCCATAAAGCCAGGAAAAAAAATGAAGATCCTAGTCAACCGCGCCCCTAAAGTAAAGTTTAGCCGAAATATATTAAAGGAAATAATGTTTCCCACAACTTGTTTTTGACCCTCAATCTTTATTCGTTCTCGATTAATATGTGAAAAATTAGATTTTACCAAATTGCTTGCCAAAAAAAAACAAACGGTTTTTGAATAAAACTTTTTACGGAAAAATTGAAAATAATATATTTTCTTTCATTTTTCCTTTTAACGATAAATCAAAATCTTTTGAAAAAAGTTTTAATTTCACTCATCAAAATCCCATATAATTTCAGTTGTTGCGTACGAAATTTTTGAAAATCTCATTAATCTCAGAAAATCTGTTGCCGTTAATTAGTTTCAAGTTTAATAGTTTTAAAAGGAAATAAAAAAGTCACGCTATTTTGAACAGTTTTTCCCGAAATTTCCTCTCAAAGTTTAAAAGTCGATTATCTCTAAACCACGTTTTGCCGTTTGTTACACAATGATTCTCATGCGACGATATCTCTTTTATCTGGGACTGCTCTCTATCTCTCGGCACTACAACCGGTTTTCGGTTTTGGCCCGCCGCAATGTATCTCGTCACACAGAAAAAAATAATTGGTTTAACAAAAAAAAATTCGTAAATATTACTGAAGTTTTGTATTACTTCGTAATATTAACAAATTTTAGTAACTATACGAAAAAATATTTGTTAATATTACGAAGTATATACAAAACTTCAGTAATATTTACGATTTTTTTTTTTGTTAAACCCATTTTGTAAATAATACAAAATTATTTTTTTCTGTGCAGAGATCCCGGTCACGTGCCGATGTCCTCCAGTTTTGCATCCCAATTCTCCTCGCATCCTGGTCAACGCCGTCTTACCACCTGAAAATGGGTCTTCCTCGTCGCCTTGTTGTTAATAGTCCACCACAGAAGACTTTCCAAGTCAGGCCACTTTCACTCATTCGAGTGACATGACCAGCCCACCGGAGTCTGTTGAGTCTTATGAGCTTGATTACGGGCACGTCCAGATAACTCTCATAGACCTCGTCATTGTAGAATCTCCGGAATCGTCCCCCTCATGTATCGGGCCAAAGATCCTTCTGAGTATCTTCCTCTCAAACGATCTGGAAGTGCTACCAACCTTAAATTTTTTGTGACTTGGCCAACAATTTTTTGATACATCAGTCAAGTATCACGCTTTATTGAACTTCACAGGCAAGTAGTTAATAAAATTTCCAATATAAGAAATGGAAAAGCATAAAAACCAATTTATGCAAAAGTTTGAAATGTTGAATGAAATTGACTGCATAAATTGTATACACATCGCAATTATTGGTCCATTAAAACAAAAACATCCTCAACGGTGTCCAAGATTTAGTTTTAAAATCACCCGTTATACCCGGTTTCCACCATAAGAGAGTTCAGCCCCCAGGAGAAATGTTCGCTCACTAAGATTTTCCTCGCCCCGCCCCCTTTCTCTATCTACTCCTTCACCTGTTATCTCTTGCGGGATGAATCGCAAAGCCTTGCGAAGCGCAGCACATAGTAATTAATATATTTAAATATATTGAATATGTAATATGATAATTATCGCCTCCCATTACCCTTTATTAAATTCTTTCACCCTCCGTTTGACGCATGGGTCTGGCCAGACTTTTTCGATTTTATTTTCTAATTCAATGATATTTCTAATTGAGATATGGACTTGAAATTCCAGGTACCTTCCTAAAATTTTCTTAGCTATCTATCTATAAAAAGCTCAGGACGAAATATGCTGTACAAGGATAATTATAAGGACGTTTTGGTGTACACATCGTATTCGTACCACATGAGTCTGGCTAGACCCCCTTACATTTCAGTACATTTGTATGTAAATATTTCGTTTTTGGCATGTGTTCAAACACATTTTTATACCTTGCAGTTGATTTTTTATTTACTGCCGCAACTAATTGGCACCTTACACGTTCAATATATTGACCAATATTTTCATTATGTTCAATATATTGATCGTGTAAGGACTATAGTGAAGCAAAAATATTGAAGGCAATCATACGATTTTGAATACTCTTCAATATATTGAAGCAAAAATATTGACCGTGTAAGGCAGGTCTAAAGCAAACATAATCTACTTTTGAATGTTCTTCATTCGCTCTTCGACATTTCGGAGAACCAATGTGTTGGATAACGTCGAAAGGAAATTTCGTCTAGCGTGATTTCTTCTACACTCAGAAAAATGTCTAGGTCAACTTTTTGTCAGGTTAACTCTGACCTTACAGAGGTGTCTGTAAGCCAGCTAGCGGTCAGAGTTAACGGTCAGACCTTACAGACGGTCAGGTGTCTGTAAGCCAGCTAGCGGTCAGAGTTAACCTATCTAAGGTCAACTCGTGCAGCTCCCAATGCCCTACTTCATCTGCTGGTGGCTTAATTTCAGAATTTCTCCGACCACAGGTCAACTCAGTTTTACTTGCCCACAAGCAGGCGAACGCGCGCCTGCCCGAGGCCAATTACGCCGTTTGTAGGTCGTCGAGTTAGCCTCCATTTTTCTGAGTGTAGTGCCTTCTACTTCTTTGTAAATGCAATGCCATAACGTCCAAAATATTGCAAAAAAAAGCAAAAGTCCCATCGTTTTGTTGGTCGTTTTGATGTAAAATGGGTAAGCATTTGATCCATACAATTAACACCCACTTTATTCGCATTATAAATAGCTTCGGGTTTTTACTTTCTTCTACGGAGTATAATAAAGTATTGTATTCATGAAAAATTTCGACCCCTTAATTTTGCCTAAAAAACATTTCCCGATCACTCCTGAGTCGATTGGAGTCATATTTAAAAAATGTCTTTCTGTCTGTCAGTCTGTCAGTCTGTCAGTCTGTCTGTCAGTCTGTCAGTCTGTCTGTCAGTCTGTGTACAAGATTTCTCAAAAACTAATAGAGTTAGCGCCATGAAATTTTATAGGCATGTTGGGTCCTGAAATGGGACGATCCTATCAACTTTTGGTGGAAATCCGTTAACCGGAAGTATCCAAAATGGCGGTTTTTCAAAAATCGCAATTTCGTTTTTCTCGATTTACTCCCAAACTACGCGTTTTTTAGTGGCCTTAAGTATGACAACACTTGGAAAAAATAAAATTTCCCACACTTTTGTCTTCAGCTATAACTCGATATCTCCACCTGTTATCGAGATAAACCGTTATTTCCAAAAAAACAGTTTTTTTGCGATTATCTCGAAAACTAACGGGTTTTTGCTGACTGAATGTATGAAGTGAATTAATGAGAATGGCATTCTGCACAATTTTGTTTTTTACCGTTATCCGTTATCTTTTACCGTTATTGAGATATTTTCATTAATATGTAAAAAATCATATTTTTGCGAATAATTTGCAAACTAACGGTTTTTCGACAAATCAGTTAAAAGAATAATTAAAGATGTTAACATTTTCTACATTTTTGCCATTTACCGTAAATTGATATCTTTTACCGTTCTCAAGTTATCTCAAATTTTGTACGTTTTTGATATTTTTGAATAAACCAAGAATTTATTGGGAGGTTGTATTGGGTTGACAATACGACAGGGCTATAACGTAAATTGCACAGGGTCGTAGATTTTGTAGAAGAAAGTTTTGTGTTGACCACAACTGATATTTTTTGCTTCACCTTCACAATTCTTTGTATACGGTAGAGAGCAAGTTTACACACTTATTCTTTGGCACCAAATTTTCATGAAAGCCAAAACAAGATGATAAAAAAGGACGAGAGCTTTGCTTTCCCATGTCTTTTATTGGATCGAATGGTGCCAACAAATGCGAAACCAATTTTAGCAAGCCGCTTAGTTCCTTCCAATGTTGTGAAAAACGGCGCGGCCGCTGTAACTGTACTGATTTGGCAGTTGTAGCAATACATTTTCACCTTGATTTATTTCACTTTTTGCACCTTATCAACCTGTGTATAATTTTCCTTGCAATGGATATTTTGTTTTAGAATCATATGTCCACCAAATTTTGATTCCATACTTCGCTGGTTTTGATGGAATGTATTGGGTAAATTTAGTTTTGCCACGATATGGAAATAATTGTTCATCAACTACAAAAGTTTCATGCGGATAATAGTTTTTCACGAGATTTTCATTCAAAAAATGCCATATGTCACGAATGGGGCCAGTTTTATCGAATCTTTGGCGAGACTCACATGTATGCCCATCATCAAAACGGATATACCGCGTCAATGCTAATCAATGATAAGACATTGCAGCTCTGAATATGGGTAAGTTATCCAGATGCCACAAAACTTCTGCGTTTTGCATGAAATACCACCAAAAAAATACATCAAATTGCATCATTTTTCATATAAATTGTTAGTGGGTCTGGCTAGACTCATGTGTTACGAATATGACTATCGAAGTATGTGTCTGACGGAGGGTTAAGAGATTTGTTTTTAAATTAAAAATGTTCGCTTTTTTACTTCATATAATATGGTCATCATTTTTTTCTTTTTGTTTATACTAGTTATTTTTTATTTTTTTTTTTTGCATGAGCTTCACTGTTACTTCTATTTAATCCGGTGAAGCATGAATCAGAATCTCGTTCATAATCAAGTTAATAAGTTACATTATCTTTCTACTATCAGAGTTTTGTTGTATGTTCTATTGATCGTAGAAATGATGATTAATGGTGATCATTTCTTACTTTCATATTTTCGACGTGCATATTGAGAATTTACTTTGGAAAGCAAGTGTTTTTGTGTTGATCAAATCGACTGGCCCCAATTCATTTTTGGCTTTCATTTAATAAAAGAGCTTTCAATGAGTATTTCATGCCAGTAGAGTAGTTCACTTGAAAGTGTGAAAATGGCAAGGCAGGATTTTTTGTTAGTGCACCTTAATTAGAACCTTAGAATATATACATAAAATGTTGCAGTTCGGTTTCAAAATTTTCATAATATCCTGTAATGGCGGCAATTCCACTAATTATTGCAATAATTTTAGTCTCTATTAGTGACACACGATTGGCATTCGGTATCAAATTACAAAAAAAAATCAAATTTGTTGATCAATAATTTTACAAGATTTATGTTAATTAATTAGGTCGCAGCATACCCCAAGATCTACCTGAAAACAATGAGGAAGTTTCAACAATACTTCTGATAGATGAAAATGGAATGGCACATGCGTTAACTGACATCTCACCAACACAAGTAGAACTTTTGATATTTGACGACGAGCCGGGCGGACGTAGAAGATATGGTCCAATCACAAGACTAAGGCATGCTGTTAGTTATTTTCGTCCAAGAAAAGTCTTTAGGCGAATCTTAAGGGCACTTATTCTCCCGGGGTCATTGGCTGGAATACTTGCTGGAACATTAGTATCAACTGTTGTCGGTGTCGGTGCCGGGGCAATAGCTGGAGGCCTTACAGGTATCGGAGCAGGTGGGGTCAGTGGCATTGTTGGCTAGAGTGATTTAACATTCCTAGATTGATTAAGAGTTCATTGTATTGACCTATTCGTAATTTTATACAAATTAATAAGAATGTTAAAATTTAATATTTATTAAGTGTTGGATAAAATTGGGTTTATTTTGTTTCTGTTTTAAAGAAATCATGCAAATTACACAGATATGGTTTTTGTAATTATAATACAAAGATAATAAATAATTTAAAAATCGTTTTGATTTCTTAATTTAGTTGAACCTTTAGTTGAGCAAATCATTTTTCATTAGACAATTATGTGAGTATACTGTTTACTATTTTATCTGTTTACTTTACATCTCATATTGTTTAACTATTGCAGGCTTGGAGTACAAGCGATGTACCACTTTTTCGTAACAAATGTTGCACATTGGTACCGAAATTGTACGGTGGTACCAAAAAAATCATTAAATTGACTTCTATTGCTGCATAAAAGCTTTGAAATTGTCCTGATGCATCATCAAACTCCCGTTGCAGATTTGAACTGATTTTAAATAATTTCAGTGTGCTTTAGTGTTGTGATTTGTCTCTTCTTCGTGCACTTACGTTTACGAATAAGTGAAAAAAAAATTCGTGTGTAGCATGAGGCAAAATATTTGCTATTTTTCTGTGCCCCTCGGGGTTAACATGACGAGTATGTACTTTTACGTAAAAAAATAACTACTTTCAAGTAATAACAAAAAAGTGACCTACTTTTAAATTTTGGTATTCTTCATATGAGAAACGCCTCGGTTTGTGAACGTTACGGTTTGAACCCTTATGAGCTTGATTACGGGCACGTCCAGATAACTCTCATAGACCTCGTCATTGTAGAATCTCCGGAATCGTCCCCCTCATGTATCGGGCCAAAGATCCTTCTGAGTATCTTCCTCTCAAACGATCTGGAAGTGATACCAACCTTAAATTTTTTTGTGACTGGGCCAACAATTTTTTGATACATCAATTTTTTGTTAACATAACAATTTTTTGTTAACATGACGAGTATGTACTTTTACGTAAAAAAATAACTACTTTCAAGTAATAACAAAAAAGTGACCTACCTTCAAGTAATAACAAAAAAGTGACCTACTTTTAAATTTTGGTATTCTTCATATGAAAAACGCCTCGGTTTGTGAACGTTACGGTTTGAACCCAAAAAATCAATGCTTCGTAAACAATGTGCATTCAGTGACTCGAGCCGCTCTGGAGTGGCTCAGTAGGTGTAAAAAAAAACCCCTCATCTGAGCCGCTCAGTGTTTACTGAATGCACCGCTACTGAGCCATCATACTTCTTTTCTTTGAAGACGCCAGCAATTTCAGCCCACATCCTTGACTTTTGTATTTTCGAATTTCGGAATTGCTCCAAACCGAACCCGGTATTTTTCAATGAGGAGAAGAGTGCTTTCTTTGTACCACTTAAAAACTTCGCCTAAAATCAATTGAAAGAGGTTTCTTTATTATCATGATATCATATTAGCATTTTTTAAAATTATTTACCCGGTGTAGTATCCACAACGCCGACTATTTCCATTCCCGTTTGCTCAGCAAGAACTCCCGTATTTTAGGTAACACCATTTATTTCCGTCGTCATTTTTACACATGAATTGAGGTTAAGGAATTTTACATTTGACATTTGCTCAGATACTGAGCGGAGTTCTTTTACGCTCAGAAAAAATTTGAGTTGCTTAGTTGAGCCGCTCTGTAGCGATTGCGTTCAGTAACTGAGCACCTTTTTCGCTCCAGAGCGATGCTGAGCGGCTCAGGTCGCTGAATGCACCCAATGATTCAGTTTTGGAACAAAATTTCGGTTATTCGACAGGCATATGGCAAAAAGAAGTGAGATAGAGAACTGGTAAATTTCAATCAGAATTGATATAGGAAAAATATCCCCAAAACAAAACTATCGTCTGATTTTTTATAAGCCCATTTTATGTTTTGGAATAATCATATTTTGGAATAATCGCAATCTCTCCCATAAAATGCTCTGTGAGACAAATCATCAATTTATGGGCCCCCATCCTGATTACTACGGTGACCATATTTTTATCGGTTAAATCGGAGACAATATGAACAACAAATATATTAAAAAAAACTTGATTTGGGTGAAAACCAAGAGAAAAATTTAGAAATGTGCGCCGCTGGCGAATAATCAAGAGAAACACAGTGGCGCACCAAGAGCATGTTTCTATGGGGCACAAATTAATTATTTATGATTTTTCTACTGAGTTTATGATATTACTCTTTTTATTATTGTAGTTTTATTTAACATAGGAATTTACATATTTCAAAGCACGAAACCTAGTCTCCGTGGTCTAGTATCCGTTAAAAATTTTAATACTTCCTTTGGATCTATGGCGATTTCCCGATGAATATTTAAATTGGCTAATCCATTCAGCATTGGTTGTCGTACACTAGTCGTAGACTATTTAGAGACTTTTTGTGGTGCTAGTACTATCAACGCGTGACACAAAACAAATCGACCACACAGAGGCGGATTTAGACAATCTGAGCCCCTAGGTGGAGGAAAAACTTGCGGCTCCCATTACAATTTAAGACCCAAAGTTGTTCAACCGTTTTCGGGTCATATTAAAGCTCGAAGCTTTAAAAATATTTGTGGTTAAAATAGATTTTATAAACTAACAAAAAAAGAATGCGCCATAGGCGAAAGTTTTTTGACCAATGAGTATAATTTTAAGAAAAGCAATAGTAATTTCTGGGTATGCTATCAGGAATCCTCGAATTCTAGAGCTTTATATAGGATTTAAAAATAATAGTATCACGTATCAGTTACTTCTTTAAATTTCAGGCCCCAAAAGTCGAAAGCTTAGTTTGTGTTATAATCGTTTACTCTCTTAGATATTTTCTTTTTATGTCACTGAAATAGTTTGTTATTTAATGCTTACTACTTGATTTTTATTTTATTTTAGAAAAGATTTTTTTAAATTTATTCGTCATTCATCCTCGGCGCTACGTATCTCAAAGAGCCAGGGCCTCCTCAATTGAGGTTTCATAACAATTTCTTCCCTGCATCTGCACAGATTTTACATGGATTACGAACCATGGATGAATTACAACATTTGTAAGGTTTTTACGTGCAACCCATCAACAGCAGAGGCCGTGATAGCAATCTAAACCCATGACACCAAGCGGCAACCATCACTACTCATTTCGTAAAGCAAGTTGAGTGGACTTGAATCACAGAGTGCGACAGTCGGGAGTTGAACTACCGACCTCCGGATTACGTGCCAAGTACTTTACCACTTGGACTACGCTGAGTTTAATTTATTAATTTCTTTAATTTCAAGGCCCTATCGTCCAGATGGAGGCTCCAACAGATGGATAGGGGCACCAACAGCCAGTAGCCCGATGAAAGTCCTATTAAAATTGTATTTTCTCCAATTAAGAGAAAAATTTAGTTTCCGGACTCCAGGACAGCATGACTAAATCCTAACTGCCCTGGCCATTCCGGAACATATGATCACCCCACCTCTTAGTCAAATCATTTCAGTTAGCTCTATATGTTGTAAGGAGCATTTGTAGGTAACTATCCGCAGTTTCTCTCCATTGCCTCATATAACCTTCAAATGTATTTTTCAGGATTCCGCTCTCCCAAAAGGGAAGTTCTCAGTTCGATATTTGTGTATCAATCTTTATTTCCGAATTTCTCCGAAAATACTTGGCCGGTTTTCATGAAATATTTTGCATTCTGCTCGGAATGTGTCAAGGTAGGTGCCGAAAAAACTGGAAGGACCTGTCAGGATGGTTATCCTTTTTCAGCAAAATTTCCGAAAAAAAGGAAATTGCAGAGGTTTTAGGGTCGATATTGAATTCGTTGTCGAAATTTTGAAATTGAAGACAGAAAATCCTGTAAGAGTTACACCATTATCCTTATTTACATTCTTTCTTGAAAAAATTATCGCTTTATTATTTTTACTTTCTTCTACGGAGTATAATAAAGTATTGTATTCATGAAAAATTTCGACCTCTTAATTTTGCCTAAAAAACATTTCCCGATCACTCCTGAGTCGATTGGAGTCATATTAAAAAAATGTCTTTCTGTCTGTCAGTCTGTGTACAAGATTTCACAAAAACTAATAGAGCTAGCACCATGAAATTTTATAGGCATCTTGGGTCCTGAAATGGGACGATCCTATCAACTTTTGGTGGAAATCTGTTAACCGGAAGTATCCAAAATGGCGGTTTTTCAAAAATCGCAATTTCGTTTTTCTCGATTTACTCCCAAACTACGCGTTTTTAGTGGCCTTAAGTACGACAAAACTTGGAGAAAATAAAATTTTCCACACTTTTGTCTTTAGCTATAACTCGATATCTCAACATGTTATCGAGATAAACCGTTATTTTCAAAAAAACAGTTTTTTGCGATTATCTCGAAAACTAACGGGTTTTTGCTAACTGAATGTATGAAGTGAATTAATGAGAATGGCATTCTGCACAATTTTGTTTCTTACCGTTATTCGTTATCTTTTACCGTTATTGAGATATTTTCATTAATATGTAAAAAATCATATTTTTGCGAATAATTTGCAAACTAACGGTTTTTCGACAAATCAGTTAAAAGAATAATTAAAGATGTTAACATTTTCAACATTTTTGCCATTTACCGTAAATTGATATCTTTTACAGTTCTCAAGTTATCTCAAATTTTGTACGTTTTTGATATTTTTGAATAAACCAAGAATTTATTGGGAGGTCGTCTTAGGTTGACAACGCGACAGGGCTCTAGCGTAAATTGCACAGTGTCGTAGATTTTGTAAAAGAAAGTTTTGTGTTGACCACAACTGATATTTTTCATTTTATCTTGGGCAATAATCTTGAATCTGATGTACACATTTTAAAATTCGTATTCTAAGGACCTGGAGGGATATCACAAATTATCCTTTTCAAAAGTATCCTCAAATATGCCGAGCTAGAAGTGAACATCTTGAATTTGCCGAGCTGCTGTACCCCAAAATCATATCAAATACAGACGAAAAGAGTAACGTTCAGGGGCGCAACAGATTTCGACAGATTTTGTCACGAACATATTTTGGCACAATTTTATTTGACCGGAATCCGAGGGACTGCAAAAAACGCACTTTCACTAGGACAATTTGGGGTCACAAACCTTATAAAAGTGGTTTTAAATGACTCCTCAGGACCCCTCAGAGCGCACAAAATTTTCAGCCACACCTCGCTTTTTCCCACCGCCCCGCCTAGTTTTTGTTGATTTTTTCACCGAAAAATATGGCAATGTTTTTCACAGCATGAGCTATCGAGGTATTGGCGTGCATCTTCAATGGCATCTTATCTGTCAAGAGTTGTATTGAAAGTGGAAAAATAAAACAAAAAATTTATTGTGAAAACGGCGCCAGCGGTCATTTTAAACCACTTTTATGAGGTTTGTAACCCCAAATTGTCCTAGTGAAAGTGCGTTTTTTGCAATTCCTCGGATTCCGGTCAAATAAAATTTTTCCCATATTTTAATGGAATTTTGTTTCTTTTCAGGCAGCTGCAACATGCGGACAAAATTAGGAGAAACATTTTTTAAATCAAATATATGCGAACTTTATGATATTCTCCTTTGAAAAACCGTCAATAGGGAATAAAACTGAAGCAGGAATGTTACAGCATGAAACGTTTTAACCTAGTGTTACTAGAATACATATTTGTAAAAAGAAAGTAAGTACAAATTTATATATTGGAAGTGAGTATTTACTAGCGAAAAATCAAAATTTATGTTTATCTTAATGTTATAAATTGTTTTTGCTAAACAACAAAAAGAAAACAAGTAAAATTCAACCTCACATAGTAAAAAAGAAAAGAATAACTCTTAAATGCCTTAATATAGCTCTAAGATAGATGTAATGTCAGACACATTGACATTTATCAGATCTGGAGCCATTATTTATTATTTGGATTTCATTTTACTTCCCAATGGACTGAAAATAGTAAGAAATGCCCAAAGGGATGTATTGTGTCCTTTATATGCCCTAGTATTCCTTCGATATATGGCGATTCTATAATACCGCTTACTCCGAACTTTAAATCAGAAAACAAGAACAAAAGGAGGAGAACGATACCTCATATGTAACAAATTTAGAACAATTTATTTTCGGTGAAGAATATCTTCCTTTTTATAGTCATTTTCTTGATCATGATGGTTATATTCATACACATATATATACATACAGCTGTACATATTAGTTTTAAAGAAGACCCCATAAAAATATAATCGTATAAAGCCGGTATATGGTCAAATTTTTAACCAGATAAACCGATGGTAAAACAACAGATTTTTATAATAGCTTCCGAAATTAAATTCTCATTCAAGGTTGAATGACCATGATTATTATGTCAAAATAAATTAGAGAGTTTCATCTTAGGTATTAGGTAGGAAAAATATTTTCAAAATATTTAAAAGTAAAAAAATTATGAAAAAATTTAATTGGAACATATGAAATGCGCTAATTTATTCTACCAATTCAAATTGATAAGAGTGTATAGTAAGGGCTAATTTTTTTTAAGGAGAAGCAATACAAAAAACTGCATCATAATCGGTCGAACGGTTGAAAAGTAATCAGAGCAGAAGCATCGAACAGCCTTCTCATCGAAGAGAAAGTCAATCCCAACTAACAATTTTCGTCTCATAAGACTCTACTAGAGTCTTTTGAGAGTATTCATACTGGGCTATTTCACCCTTGTAGAATGCTACAACTGTTTTATGAGTGGCTCATGAGGCTTAAATGGCGCACTTATGAGAACTTTTTTATCTTATAACAAGACATCAGTTCTTTTTGTAAGAGTCACGAAAGTCTCACAAGAACACTATTTGAATTCTAAAGAGAGTTTATTGATATTCTCATAAAACTTTCATAACAAGTACTTTATGCTTTGCTAAAAAGAGAAGAGTATATAAAAATATCTAGCCGGTTTTATTTTTGAAGAGTTAAAGTATTTTTTAAAGAGTAAAAGTTATTTTTGAAGTGTTTATTTATTTTCGGATCCGAGTTATATCTACGTTTGCGTATGATAATATTTAGTTGCGTTTTTTTAATGTTCGAGAACACGGAACATTAAAAAAACGATCCAGAGTAAGTGGGAAATTTCATTGAGTTCGAATGGCAACTAACTTCACGTTGGTTACATCAGTAGGCCGTTACTGCTATATTTTCTTGATATAATCACGATTCGCTATCTCCCATGATTAAAACTTTTTCGCTGTCGAACAGAAGCAACAAACCACCAACACAAAATCCTCAATTGAGAATAAAATGTCAGATTTATTATGTTGAAGTTAGCAGCATTTCATTACCGTACATTACCGTATAAAATTTCCCTTTGTTCCAAGCGCTGTTCGAGATGAAAAGGTGGTACAGGATTTTGTATGGAAAGCTTGTTCTGAACTGCTTCAGAACATTAAAAAAACGCAACTATTGTATTAGAATTTCATATGACATAGATTTTAAATTCTATTTTTTCGGATATATAGACAAAAATTATATGGGGAATGCAATTTTACTGATAATATAACATATTTTACTTCGAAAAAACGCGAAAATATATTATAAATCCGAAATATAATATGGAAAAATTAAATTTTTAATATAATTGATCAAACTGTTTTAATTGTTTTAATGCGTTTTTGTTTTTAAAGAAAATAGCTTTTTGCAGTGTTTTTAGGTCCTAATTTACATATATAAGCTATTTTTGGAATTTCAAAGTTTTACTATTAAAAAAGATCAAGGGAAAATATGGCGCCTGTTGACGAAGATTTATTTTAAGAATAAAATTTTACTAATAAGAACATAAGCTCGCGTTATGCGAGTTTAAATCTTATGTCTCATATGAGCATTTTAACAAGTATTTTTATACTTAAACTTTTACAAGCGCGTTTTTATGAGAATCATACGAATTAACTGCTCAAACCATTTTTATTTAAGACTTAAACTCTTTAAGTTGGCCCTCCATTACTATGACTTTTCCCAACTGCAAAAAAATAAAGACACATTTATGTAAAGATACCTTGGCGAGAAAGGGAGATAAGAATCAACTGCAAAAATTTTATGTCTCATATGAGCATTTTAACAAGTATTTTTATACTTAAACTTTTACAAGAGCGTTTTTATGAGAATCATACGAATTAACTGCTCAAACCATTTTTATTTAAGACTTAAACTCTTTAAGTTGGCCCTCCATTACTATGACTTTTCCCAACTGCAAAAAAATAAAGACACATTTATGTAAAGATACCTTGGCGAGAAAGGGAGATAAGAATCAACTGCAAAAATTTGTCGGCAACTGCAAAAATAATTTCCCCTCTTTTTTTATGGCGATTTTATGGTTGCAGTTGACGGACTTTAACTTTTTTATAGCGATTTCTACTACAATCACACATTGTCCCTCTAAGTGAATAGTGAGCACAGACACATACAAAGTGCTATTATAGCGTAGCTGTCATTTTTCATGTAGTTCAAACACACACATGCAGCTGTATAGCTTTATTTCTATGCTAATTTGAACCTTATATTCATAACATAAGGTTTGATATGATTGCTATAAAATTGTAAAACTGGAAGGGATAGCGTTTAACTTGTATTCAGTCATTCCTATTAAGATCTATATAAGTCTATCTTGCTGTAGTTTTCTGCATTTTTTTGCAGTTACAGAAGTCATGGTAATGGAGATCCTCCTTTAAGTGTTAAAACTTTATAAAAAACTAGCTTGCATACCCGTCGTTGCCGGGTTAAGCTTTTTGTCTAAGTTTTAGAATACGAAGAAAACCGGAAACAACTTAAAAACTTTTTAATAGGTCTATGTTGGGGCTGGACCCCCGACGAACATCTATGCCAAATTTCAGGCCAATCGGTTAAGTAGTTTCCCCGCGAAAGAGTAACATAGAGGGAAAACTAAGTTTCGAGATTACTTTACCCCCTCCCCTTACTCCCCCACCCCTCGCGCTACTTTTTAGTGGGTCTATGTTGGGGCTGGACCCCCGATGAACATCTATGCCAAATTTCAGACCAATCGGTTCAGTAGTTTCCCCGCGAAAGAGTAACATAGCGCAAAAACTATGTTTCGAAATCACTTTACCCCCTCCCCTTACCCCCCCACCAGTGCTACTTTTCCGTATATCTATGTTTGATCCAGAACTACCACCGACACTCATGCCAAATTTTAAGTCAATCGGTTCAGCCATTTTTGCGTGAAAGAGGAACAGACAGACAGACAGATACCAACTCATTTTTAAAAGCTTTTATTTAGCTTGCCTTCGTGTCTGTCTGTTTGTCTGTCTGTCAGATCAAATCTTGCAATCAAATTTTGACCCACTTCCACTCATCCGATTCACTTGAAATTTTGCAAACTTATGTAAGTCCGATGACCATACAATATTTTCTCTACTTCGTCCTTGTAAGGATAAGGGAAGGTCCTGTAAGGATAACGTGATTATCCTTTTCTCCAAATTTTCTGGAAAAAATCTATTCTGGGGTTTTTGGGGTCGCTGAATCCGAATCTGTCATTAAAAAATCTGTAAGGATAACGGAAGGTCCTGTAAGGATAACGTGATTATCCTTTTCTCCAAATTTTCTGGAAAAAAATCTATTCTGGGGTTTTTGGGGTCGCTGAATCCGAATCTGTCATTAAAAAATCTGTAAGGATAACGGAAGGTCCTGTAAGGATAACGAGTTTTTGGATTCGCTGAATACGATTCTCAAGTTAAAAAGTCTGTAAGGACAACGGAAGGTCCTGTAAGGATAACGTGATTATCCTTTTTCTCAATTGTTCCGGGAAAAATATATTCTGCGGGTTTTGGGGTTCGCTGAATATGATTCTCAAGTTAAAAAGCCTGTAAGGACATCTCAAATATAAGGATATATATTCGAAGACCAAAAAGAAAATAAAAAAAATTTAAAAAAAAAAATTAAAAAAAGCTTTTATTAAAAAAAATGTACTAAAAAGAAAAAAATAATTTTCTGGACGCTGTGTATCACAAATATAAAAGCTTTTAAAAAGCGAGATAAAGCATAACACAATAAAATAAAAATTTATCTCGCTTTTTAAAAGCTTTTATATTTGTGATACACAGCTTCCAGAAAATTATTTTTTTCTTTTTAGTACATTTTTTTTAATAAAAGCTTTTTTTAACAAAAAAATTTTTTAATTTTTTTATATATGTATGATATACATACAATGAGAACATAAGTTTTTAGAGGCTCGCTACAAGAGTTCAAAAATCGCCTTGCTATAAGCGTAAAAGATTCAGTAGCTCTAGTAGCGTCATAAAAAGAACGATATCAGAAAAAATTAGAGTGTCATTACAAAAACTATGTTATGAGAGTATCCAGTGTGTTAAGAAAGTTTAATGAGAAGATTTCAAAATTCGTAAGAGTTTTGGTCTGGAGAGTTTGTTAGTTGGGGAGTTGTTTGAGATTAGTAAAATGTTTTGCTCATGAGCAACTCATGAAAAATATGCATATGCTCGTGAGCAATTGTTTTTCTTTGGTAAGTGATGGTGTGAGAGCGAATGGTGGTCGTTTGGAAATGGGGCGGGAGTAGGAGAAAAGGGAAGTTTTCTAGAAAAAATGTTTGAGAATTTTTTTTTGAAAAATTTTTTGTGATTTTTTTTAAACTTTTTGTGAAAGTTTTTGTGACATTTTTCGGGAAATTTTCTGCGAAATCTAGCACATCATATCTTCATTATCAAAAACCTTAAGACCATAAATTTCATTAATATCCGTTAGGATAATACGCACATGTTAGGACTTTACAAATTAAATAATATGTCTTATGCTAATAATAGTTAATTTTTCTTGTCGAATTTTTAGGATAGTGTTTAATTCTTGGTATTTTTCTTATACTTAGATTTTCTCATGCTGATTTTCAATTTGATATCCGTTTGGCTTGATCAGTTTTAAGATGCACTGGACAATAAATTTTTTTTCCAATACTCCGGGGCTTAACTTTACATCCTGCAGGATTTGTCGACAACCATCATTATATAATATAAATCCGAATGGCAAAGACCGGATCACAATATTTTTTACTGGTTCAAAAACTATGAACAAACAAACTATTACCCCAAAATCAATAACTCGGTCGGTTCCCTCGGGAGTACGAATTAGTTGAACGACTCTGATAAAACTGACACATAAAAAAATAAACACATCCATTTATACACGCTTATACACACTCGCTGATTTTTCGTATTTTTCGGTATCTCTTAGGACCTGTTTTTAAGGATGTGTTTTTTATCTTTATTGAGTGTAAGAGGGGTGCAAAATATCAAGATCCCGATTTGCCGGATTGTCGTAGAATTTTAAATTCAAAAATTAATAACGTGTAAATTACCATGATATTTCTTTGTCACGTTTTAATATTTGTTTTAATCAGAAAACTTGACGAATACTTTTTCCATACTTTGCGAATTGTACGAGTCAAGGTCTATTATGCCATCACAAGCAAAAGAAATGAATAGCAAAAAAAGAAAAGAAAAACTGGGAGAAAATTATCAAATAAAATATATATCGTACTGCTTCCACGGGCCCAATAGGCCGAATAATATAGAGTAGGGCGAAGATATCATAAAATATTATCTAGTTTGCTTGCTTAATTGACAGACTTATTTGTCACTGTAGCCAAAGTTTTGTAAGGAGACCCTGTAGATTTTATAGACGGATATCAGAACTTATCTTGTTATCCCAAAAACTTTTTGCTGACCTTTTACTATCTTAAGTTGATACGAAAGATCTAAAATCAAAATGTGATGGATGCTTTTTTATCAAGACTACTATAAGAATTCTCCTTCTCTTAGTCCAAATGGGATCAAAATCGTAGACACACTTACATACTTATCTAGATGTCTTCAGCAAAGTTTTAAAAATTTCATTGTAGTGAAATAAGTGACAAAGATATACTGTGTAAAATTTGAAACAGATATACAAATACTTGAATTTTGTGTGTCAGCTTTTGGGAACAGTTCTCCTCCCTCTTACATATTTGATCCAAATACAGTTTCGTTTCTTGGAAACAGAGTGCCGCGTATTACGTATATTTAAAAAAAAGTTCACTTGGGATATCATAAATTTGATTAATATTTCATTTTAATGAACGTAATGTGTTTTATATTTTTTCCTATTGTTTAAAGATCCGGATAGCAGAGTCATCGATGCCTAACATTTCATTGTTAATCGAGACTTACTGAGGGATGGTGATATAATCTTGCAATTCGGTTCAAAGAAATTGTTTGGAAAATAAGAGGAAAGGGCAATTATTTTCTTGGCACGAAGTTCTTAATGTAGGGTAAAATCCTTCGCTTTAAATTATTATCAAAAAAATTGTTTCTCATAAATTTTGAATCTTGGACAATTTTTATACCCCATATGGTGAAACCATGAAAGGGTATAATAAGTTTGCTCTACCATTTGTACCGCGTAGAACTAATTGTCGGACAATAAAACTAATTTCACGAGTGTTTTTAGAAGGATGAATGAGGCAGGAATACAATTTGCCCAACACAATATTTACAGCGACGTACAATTGCGTACCCTTTGTTGTTCTAAACATCATTTGTTTTTCATTTGATTTTAACACTCGGACGGTGAGCCACATATAACATTTTTTGTTACCCATTTTCATACATAATAGGAATGTGAATCTACGCAACACAGGATATGAACTATATTTCCTAATACTTAAGTATTGTATTCATGAAAAATTTCGACCTCTTCATTTTGCCAAAAAAACATTTCCCGATCACTCCTGAGTCGATTGGAGTCATATTAAAAAAATGTCTTTCTGTCTGTCAGTCTGTCTGTCAGTCTGTCAGTCTGTCAGTCTGTCAGTCTGTCAGTCTGTCAGTCTGTCAGTCTGTCAGTCTGTCAGTCTGTCAGTCTGTCAGTCTGTCAGTCTGTCAGTCTGTCTGTCAGTCTGTCAGTCTGTGTACAAGATTTCTCAAAAACTAATAGAGCTAGCGCCATGAAATTTTATAGGCATGTTGGGTCCTGAAATAGGACGATCCTATCAACTTTTGGTGGAAATCCGTTAACCGGAAGTATCCAGAATGGCGGTTTTTCAAAAATCGCAATTTCGTTTTTCTCGATTTACTCCCAAACTACGTGTTTTTTAGTGGCCTTAAGTATGACAAAACTTGGAGAAAATAAAATTTTCCACACTTTTGTCTTTAGCTATAACTCGATATCTCAACATGTTATCGAGATAAACCGTTATTTTCAAAAAAAAAAAACAGTTTTTTGCGATTATCTCGAAAACTAACGGGTTTTTGCTAACTGAATGTATGAAGTGAATTAATGAGAATGGCATTCTGCACAATTTTGTTTCTCACCGTTATCCGTTATATTTTACCGTTATTGAGATATTTTTATTAATATGTAAAAAATCATATGTTTGCGAATAATTTGCAAACTAACGGTTTTTCGACAAATCAGTTAATAGAATAATTAAAGATGTTAACATTTTCTATATTTTTGCCATTTACCGTAAATTGATATCTTTTACAGTTCTCAAGTTATCTCAAATTTTGTACGTTTTTGATATTTTTGAATAAACCAAGAATTTATTGGGAGGTCGTCTTAAGCTTGAGTTACATTGCGACGACAAGGCGACACGAGACGTCGACGACACTCGTCGGAGTTGTCAAAGTAATTTTCAATGTGTGCTTTTGTATTGAATTGATTACATTGCGACGACAGCGACACGACAACGCCACCAAAGTTCGAAAAATTGAACTTTTGTCGCGACGACATGTGATGACAGTTGTAATGTTTGGTTAGGTTAATTGTGTTTGAGTTGGTCTCTTTTGGTGAAAAATTGGCAATTTTATCAAAATGCAGAAATTATCGAGCGAGCAATTGGACAAAATGATTGATTTAGTGAAAAATAAACCCGGAATATTTGATAAACGGAGCCAACTCTATAAAAACAACGAGTGGAGAGATGGTGTGTGGCTTGAAATTGCGAAGCAAATAAATTCTGACGGTAATGTTATTAATAAATTTAATAAATTTTGGTTTTATAATGGTTTGAATTTAGACAAAACTTGTAAAATGGCATGGAAGTCACTAAGAGACCAATTCCAAAGAAGCATAAAAAAATCAAGGGAGCAAGTGGTCAAGAGGCACCAGATTTTGACAAGAAACAATATAAATTCTTTGAAAATGAATTGGAAAAAATTAAAAATTTAAATTAAATTGTTTTTATAATGCATATAATAATATTTTCTTTACTTTCTGCACTCTCGTCCTTTACTTTAAAAAAAAATTGTTAGGTTATGGGATTGTTTGTCGCGTGCTCGCACCTCTGGTAATGTAACTTGGATGACGATAACGACAATGTCGCGCGACTCTCGTCGACGTCTCGTGTCGCCTTGTCGTCGCAATGTAATCCAGGCTTTAGGTTGACAACGCGACATGGCTCTAGCGTAAATTGCGCAGGGTCGTAGATTTTGTAGAAGAAAGTTTTGTGTTGACCACAACTGATATTTTTTAATTAAGTTGTCAAAATAAAAAATTTCAAAAGCCTACTAAATTCAATTTTTACGAAATTTAAAATTATTTTCTTAAGTTCAATTAGAAAACGATTTGACAGTGGCAAACGATTTTATATATTGATAGTTTGAGTCAAGAAATTCGTTTATAATACCAAAAAAATCGTAGATACCTTTTTACTAGAAAGACACGTTTTCGTTTCATGAAAAGTTATTTTTTTAACGAACTAATCAATCAAGTTGGATTTTTCTTTAAGCTGAACACCAATTCGTGACGTAGGCAGATCTAAACATTTAAGTTAAACTAAAATCGCAAAAAAAAATCGTTTTGTATAGGCGGTGGTCTAATTTTCCGATTAACAAATCTCGGCCATCAAATAGGGTCGCGATATCAAATTTTAGACAACAAGGACTCTTGAGCGAAAATCCCCGGACATTGCGATCAAAACTCTGGACACGCTTAAAATATTAAAAAAAAAATACCTCAAGGTCAAACATTAAAATCATTTATTTTATTATAATAAACGCAAAAGGGAGACATCTGTTGCTATTTTTGTTTGTCTGTTCGGGTTGACTGTGAAACAATTTTTTAAAGCAAAATATGTTTCGGAAACAAAAATAAAGAAAAAGAAATGCGCCGCGGGCAAGCCATTTTAGTGGAAATCACGGGCTGTAGTAAGAATTTCAGGAAGAAATGCACCGCAGGCGAAAATTTCAAGGTCAAATATACTCTTAAATTGGAAGTGTTTCTTGACGTTTTGATTTTATATAAAAAAAAACTTTTTAATCAGCTTCAAATTTACCGGGTACATGAAAAAAAATAACTTAAGGGGTCAAATATCGAAAAAAAAGTAAATTTGGTATATGTCATTCTTTAAAAAAATCATTCAGTAAGGAGTTAAACACAATATCTTTCTATTGCAAGAAAAAAAATTAATATTTTTTCGTCATGTTCGACTTTTTTGTCCATAATAATAAAAAAACGACGCCCAACTAGACAATATGCCGAATGCCTATTTCGTTTTTTATCCTTACAAAGATGTATAAGTATTGCATGTCACACTTCTCTTTCAGTTATATATAAGAATACTTACGCATTTATCGATGTAATCATATATATCTAGTAAAATAGTGGAGACAATTCCGTAGCAATGTATTTTTTTCATATTAATATTACAAATATGATATATGACTGCTATAACCACAAACATACGTTTTAGGTATACAAAAAATTTCATCAATTCTCGTAAATTCTTTCACATTTGTACCAGGATCTCATATTATCTAGGGCGGCAATCAATCAATTCTTGTGATAAAAACCTTAACAAAGGCTTCCTTACAACGGCCTCAGAATAAATCCTTTAAAGTTAGTTTGTGATATTTTTTTCTTGAAATCTGGTAAAGAAATACACTTACATTTGCATCGGATAAATTATGAAAACAACAAAAACCCTGCAGACCAAATGAACGTCAAATGATTCACAAGTGATTTGTTGGCATTTCCTTGGATGAATTCACCTACGACTTACCAGAGGTACCCCTAATAGTGTTAGATTTGGTGTTAGTGAATGGAAAAGTGAATCGTTAGGGTGAATATTAGATGAAGATCAACTGAATGTTTAAACTGACTATTGCGAATTATTATTTTTTTACTGTTAAGTAAGTTTCAGGAACACCTTTGTGGCATTAAATCACTACCGAGTCATCCTGCAGAATCCTAGGCAAATATACTTGATAAGTTTGTTTTCCCGAAACCTGACCAGGTGAAAAAATAATTTTATTTATTTAGATCTTCATTGTCAAATGAAAGCATTTGGATCTCCTTCTTCATATATTTCCTATAACTTTTGATAAGCATTCAATTTCGGCTCACTGTTTCTTCACCGCAGTGAAGAAATAATTTTTACCCCGCCATTTGACTACATGCATCTTTTTCTTTGACTCATTCTGAACTTCTCACACAATGTTCACTGGCACTGACTTTAGGTTAACATTCACTTGCTGGCCTGTAGGGCAACGATGAGAATCCGGCGTATTTGTATCCTATAATATAATACGAGGAATGTTTGCACAACGATCTCGAAAACCCGTCTAACGATTTTCACGAAACTTGGGGGCTAGGGATTTTCGGGGACAAAAAACCGATCTAGATAGGTCTCACCTCTGAGAAAATTCCCCTCGATACCCCTCGCCTGTTATCTTCGAATTGGGTAGTCCGATTTTAATGAAACTTTACAGTATCACTAAGGGGGCTAGGGGCTTTCGATTTCTCCACTACAAACCTGACTTTTCCCTCCCCTCGATACCCCTCGCCTGGTATCTTCGAATTGGGTGGTCCGATCTTAATGAAACTTTACAGTATTACTAAAGGGGCTAAGGGCTTTCCATTTTTGCACCACAAACCTAACTTTTCCACTACAAACCTGATGTTTTTATATAAAAAAAATCAACATTATACTCAATTATATTCATCATATGAAGTTTAATTATATAAGAAACGTATCGTCTCACCGTTAGATGGATTAGGCTGTGTTTTTCTAACATATTGCATGTGTTTTTCTAACAGAGGTGAGACCTATCTAGATCGATAGGTCTCACCTCTCCAAAGTTTCAGCAAAAGGACGACTTTGAGGTGGCCGAGCATGGCTCGGGTTTCCTGGTACTATAAAGTCATACCTCGATTCGTTAACGCCCCGCTTTTTGAACGCTTTGCAGAGACGAATTAAGTTCACGAACCGATAATCCACTATATACTCAATAAGTAGGGTGACCATATGTATCGGATTCACTGGCACAGTTCCGGATTTAGACACCCAGTTGAGTTCCTAAAAAAAATTATGTTGTTGTTAGCTTAAACCGTAGAAATTCTGGGACTTGAATAATTTAAGTTCACCATAAGCCGCTAAGTTTTGTTGGTGCATATGCCTCTTAGTCTTAAACATTTTTTTTTAAAACCACCGTGTTATTGCTGTAATCATATCATATCGTATCATACTAATCATACTAATATATAAAAATGAGTTGGTGTCTGTCTGTCTGTCAGATAGTTTTCCGCGGTCGCACTATGATGCAGATGTCCAATCCGTCTCTCAAAAATTAGTATCTCAAAAATTAGTATCTCATGAAGGGAATAAGATTTCTTAAAGATTCTTTTGGATTTGGAACGATGAGTGTAAAAAGCACAATTTAGTCAATTTCCAAAATTACACCTTTGCAGAGTGATTTGTAAGTTCTTGCCGAAGATGAGAAGAATTCAGAATTTATATTTTATGGATCGGTTTTTGGTCCTTTATGAAATGGTATATCGCAAGATCAAATACGAAAGATCAAACACACAGAACTCTTATTTGTGAAATTCAGCAACCATTGTATATTTTGATAAGTCCAGTCATACCGCAATTTGCTAAAAGACATTTTGGAGTCCATTCAAAGTTTTATTGTCTCCACTTGAAAGTGAACTTTGAAATAGGGATGTCAAATTTTTGAAAAAAAAAACCGGTTTTCGGTTAAACCGGTTTTTAAGACTTGGGTTTAAACCGGGCCGGTTTAACCGGGTCCAAAAAACCGGTTATTAAAACACCGAAAAACCGTTTTGTTCAAATTGGGTAGGTTAGGTATTAGACGCAACAAATACACTATAATACAAACAAAAGACGTGAAGTGTCATATAATCCACTAAGGGGCAATAAATGGCACGATATAATATAGTATTTGGTTTAGAGTGCCTAAAAAGAAGTGTTTCTAACAAATCAGTTGAACGAAAATTGGTTTAAAATTATTTTTCCGTACAAAAAAAATGATCGGTTTTTGGCTTTAAAAAAAACACCGGGTATAACCGTGCAAAAAAAAACACCGAAAAAAACCGGTTAACCGAAGCAAAAACACCGGGTAACCGGTTTAACCGGTTCTTTTTTGACATCCCTACTTTGAAAGCCAATTTAACACTCTAACTGCCACGACAGTTTTAACCCTTTTTCGAATATTTTGTTGTCAGTCAAAAAGGCACTAGGAGAAAAAAAAATTGAAATGAAATTATACCTAAATGTTATTTTATTACCATAAAATGTGTGCAACAACAAAAAATCGTTGCGGTTGCAGCGAATACTTTAATAATTGTCATTGTGGCCGTTGTGTACAATAAGTTGTCAGGTCTTTTTGACTGACGTGGCAGTTAGAGTGTTAAAGTCGTTCGTACTTGCATCCTCTATAGAGGTAAATTATTGTATTCATTACGCAGACCGACTCAGATAGAAACTTTTTGAACAGTACGAAATCCGTTTCAGGTAAAATTATAAAGATATCTGTCTGTATGTCTGTGGGTTTATCCGTTTTACGTATCTTAATTTGAGAATGCGTGGCGCTAGCGTCTTGAAATTTTTTGTAAATGCCTTACGTTTTTGTCGCGAGTCCGTTCCCACGTGCCTTGATGGTGGCGTTAAAAATTAAGATGTTTGGTTATGTGCTGCCATACAACATTCGATCAAATATTTTACCAAGACCTTAGTTAATTCACACAATTTATTCAAATATTTTTTTCAAATTGTAGCCATGGATAATTTAACCAATTTCTTGGTATTTTACAACCTCGTTGTCCTGCTATTTCTAAAATTAATAGTTTTTGAATTGTTGTAACACTATAACGAGTCTAATTTTTTAAAAGGAACATCCCAGTTGAAAAATTTCAAAAAGTGAAGCTCGTCATGATATGTCTCCTTCAGATTTTCTTAAATATATCCTGTGCATGCCCTGCAAAACTACCCAACTAACAATTTTCGTCTCATAAGACTCTACTAGAGTCTTTTGAGAGTATTCATACTGGGCTATTTCACCCTTGTAGAATGCTACAACTGTTTTATGAGTGGCTCATGAGGCTTAAATGGCGCACTTATGAGAACTTTTTTTTATCTTATAACAAGACATCAGTTCTTTTTGTAAGAGTCACGAAAGTCTCACAAGAACACTATTTGAATTCTAATGAGAGTTTATTGATATTCTCATAAAACTTTCATAACAAGTACTTTATGCTTTGCTAGAAAGAGTAGAGTATAGAAAAATATCTAGCCGGTTTTATTTTTGAAGAGTTCAAGTAATTTTTTAAAGAGTAAAAGTTATTTTTGAAGTGTTTATTTATTTTCGGATCCGAGTTATGTCTCCGTTTGCGTATGATAATATTGTATTAGAATTTCATATGACATAGATTTTAAATTCTATTTTTTCGGATATATAGACAAAAATTATATGGGGAATGCAATTTTACTGATAATATAACATATTTTACTTCGAAAAAATGCGAAACCCCTCGAAAAAATCGAAAAAGTGAGATATATTATAAATCGGAAATATAATATGGAAAAATTAAATTTCTAATATAATTGATCAAACTGTTTCAATTGTTTTAATGCGTTTTTGCTTTTAAAGAAAATAGCTTTTTGCAGTGTTTTTAGGTCCTAATTTACATATATAAGCTGTTTTTGGAATTTCAAAGTTTTACTGTTAAAAAAGATCAAGGGAAAATATGGCGCCTGTTGACGAAGATTTATTTTAAGAATAAAATTCTACTAATAAGAACATAAGCTCGCGTTATGCGAGTTTAAATCTTATGTCTCATATGAGCATTTTAACAAGTATTTTTATACTTAAACTTTTACAAGCGCGTTTTTATGAGAATCATACGAATTAACTGCTCATAACATTTTTATTTAAGACTTAAACTCTTTAAGTGTTAAGACTTTATAAAAAATATACAATGAGAACATAAGTTTTTAAAGGCTCGTTACAAGAATTCAAAAATCGCCTTGCTATAAGCGTAAAAGATTCAGTAGCTGTAGTAGCGTCATACTCTTATAAAAAGAACGCTATCAGAAAAAAATAGAGTGTCATTACAAGAACTATGTTATGAGAGTATCCAGTGTGTTAAGAAAGTTTAATGAGAAGATTTCAAAATTCGTAACAGTTTTGGTCTGGAGAGTTTGTTAGTTGGGCGTGCATCCCCGTAACCAGGTTTACAACCAAAATAGTGAAAATTACTATTCAAAAATATCGTTAATGAAAAATAAAGACAAAAAAAGTATCTGCCTTTTTGCCGCTCACCTTAAGTTGTTATCTCTTACCCCTCTCGAGTTATCATCAAATGGGTGCAACGATAGCCTCTGCACCGACGGCAATTTAAGAATCACAGCAGATCTACTGCTTCCGTCTGGACTTCGTTTTGCAGTCTCTGCATTTTATTCATTCATTTCGCCTTCGCACTAAGCCCATTGTATCACACAACCTAGACAGTCGACCGTTAATGATCTTTTAATTTCCTAGTAGATCGCCGACCTGAAAAGGTTGACCACCCCTGGTATATGTGTTTGACATGTCAGTTTTTTTTTTTGCTAGTTTATAGTTTGTTTTTCATAACTTCTCATCCAGTGAACCGATTTCGGTCCTGCTTTTGACATTCGAAAGGATATTAGGGGAAGCAGGTTTTAGTGCAAAGTAAATCGCCCATACCTTAAAGCTTGGGTGGTCATTCCCATCAACTACCATTGCAAGCAATTTCACATTCGTATAGCAATTTGACGAAAATATATTTTTGTAGTTAATCTTAAATATTTGATGTTCATATAATCTAGTAGTTCATATAATGCGATGTTTAGTTAATCGCGAGTCTACTTCAGAGTGTAAAAATCACGAAATTGTGTTGGCGTGGGTCGAGGGGCGTGGGGCATGGGGCGAGGGGGGTGTTTCGTGATAAATAAATTTACATGACATATTTCACGGACAGATATCAAAAATTTGATTTAATTAAAAAAAATTTTGACAATTAATATTCAAAAATAAAAGCAAATTTAAGGCTTACGCATTTATCCTGTTCTTATTTGTGAGATCCAGTATAAAAAAATGTTTTTCGACATTTAAATCAAATGATTGACTTTTAATTATGAGATCTAACATAATTTGCATGCACGCGTATTGCACTGCAACTATGCGAAAACTTTATGCTACTGTGCTCTAAATAATTACGCTTCACTGCCGGTATATAAAAACACAATTATTGGTAAATTGCAATAAATTCATGATTTGAATTATTGAATTATGTCATATGACTTAAGTATTGATTTATTGTTGTTTGTTTTGGGAGCAGCAAAAAAGCGTCCGACCTAATCACAAGTACTATATTAGACTTTTTTTTTTGTTCGCTTTGAATTTATTTCTTGCAATACCACGCTAATTGATTAGTCATTTAAAAAATTCAAGTAATTTTCTGTAGCAATCAACAACAAGAAGAGAAAAAAAAATTAAGTGTTAAAAGTTAGGTATTAGCTGGGTGAGCGTGCCATGGATTTACTTTTATAAATTCAATTTCTTTCTTCTTGGATCATTGGGCAAATTAAGCGTATAAATTAATGTTCAGTAACTCGACCTTACTAACGAAAACATAGAATTTCAATAACTAATGCATGGATAATGCTTATACTAATACTGATGCTTAACATACATATTGCACCACGTATAATGGCTTGATACGGTAACGGTTGAGTGCGAACTGAAAATTTTATGAAAAGTTTCAAGAACATGAAATTAAGAAATACTGAAAAATTATCTAATTTAAGACCGTAAAATAAAACGATATAAAAGTCTGAATTGAATAAATAACACTCAACAGTATCAATTGAAACATCAACCGTACTACAACAATTACTTGAGCATTTCATATTGAGAAAATGAAGGTATCTTAATTGTTTAAATATTTTAATTGTCAAATAAACGAAGAAGTATAATCTTAATCATTGTTCGATCTATATTTTCCAGCTTCAAATTCTTTTCGTGTTTGCCGGAATAATAGGAATGGCGTATTCCCATCCTCCAGCAACAAGTTACAGTTATATGACAACACACGACGGATTGGAACATCATGGTGGATACCATAAAGGATACAGTGATAACTCTGAGGATTACGGTCACGAAGAACACGGACACGGACATGGACATGGGCACGGACATTATGTTGATTATTATGATTATCCCAAGTATTCGTTCAAATATGGTGTTAAAAGCCCACACACAGGTGACCACAAAAGTCAATGGGAGACCCGAGATGGTGATGTAGTTAAAGGTATTATCACTCAATTGCATTTATTTATTGTTATTAAAAAAAATTCAATTTTCACTTAATCTGCTAGGTGGATACACATTAGACGAACCAGACGGTACAACAAGAGTCGTGGAATATACTTCTGATAAACATAGTGGCTTCAATGCTGTTGTTAAGAAAATCGGTCATGCTCATCATCCACATGGCCATGGACAATCCTACGCATCTGGATATGGTGATTATGGACATAACGACTATAATAATTACGGTTCAGAGTACTAATAGAACATTGAAACAAATCTTGAAATCCGAAATGAATTAATTGATAAAAATACATCGGAATTAGAATTGTGATACGAATTTATCCTCACCCGCGTACTTTATAAGAATATTAATTATTTTAAATGTTATATTTAAAAAAGACAGCTATGCTTTAAATAAAACAATAAAAATCTACTAAAAACAGCATATGACTTTCTCTCACACAAAGAAATGAATTTTGCGCCACAGAATCGAATTTACAAAATGAAGTCAAACTCACAAAAAGGAAACGGCTCATAGTTTTTTGGATAATGTAAAAAAGTGTAATTAAAAGATAGTTTTTTAACAAAAATTGTTTTGGTCATACAGTTCTTAAAATAACAGTTCTATGGACAGTCCTGGTATGACCAAACCCCACTAGTTTTTCATCGAGAAAGTTTTCCTCAAAGATAAATTACGCGAACGTCTATACAAAAATGTATTTTCCTACAACTATTTTTATTATCTAAAACGCAAATATTTTAATTTTAGTCAAAATTAGTAATTCATGCTCTACTCAGTAAAGAATGTTTAACTCTTGAGAAAAGATGTTATTGTTAATACTAAGATCAATACCATCATGCAATTAATAATTTCTACACGGTTAAAATTATTGCACTAACTTTTAATTCCATTTCTGGAATTCGACATTTTTCAATACTTTTTCTATTAAATTTCGATCCTCTCAAATGATTTATTACATTTTTAATCATTAATCAAACTTGTATCTTTTTTTCAATACTTTTTTTTTAGTTTGATAGATTGTAACAAAAAAAGTATTACATTTAATGCCAACAGCATCAAATCGGTATATTTTTAATGCTTTTTGTATTAACTTTTAATTCCAGTTCTGAAATTCCATATTTAAAAAAAAAAATATATTAATTTTCGATATTTTTTCAATTTTTCCTTTCATTATAATTCGCATATGGTATGCAACATCCGAGTATATAAGGCAAAAGGGAAGTAGTAAGGAACGGAAGTTTTTAAAAAGCGCTATTTTTTAATAATTTTACTAATCATAATAAATTTCAATAAAATTAAATTTTTACATTGGAATACCAAAATGCATTAAAAAAATAATGCGGTTGCATTAAATTTTATTAAAAAATAGCGCATTTGGGTTACAACGTAATCGGAAAAAGCATTTTAAAAAATGCGGTTGCAGTTGCATTAAATTTTTTCAAATAAATTATTAAAATCAATAACTTATTTGGATTACGTTTTAATAAAAAAAATATATTTAAAAAAACATAATCTTTCGCGAGATTAAATTTTAATCTTTTTTCGGTGTGGAACTGAATACAATAACAAAAAGATTAAACTTTAGCCCAAAAACTCTTACCGTCTGGTGTTACTTTTTTTAAATTGAAAAATATCTGATGTGACCAGCACATTACTTTCTTATACAAAAAGTACGATCCTCTGACAAATTTGTTTCAAAGAGACTACTAATTAGCGATATATAAAAAAGGTTAAGGAGAAAATATTTTGTACTTCCATTGTATTTTAAAAATGCGATATTTAAAAAAAAAATATTTAAATAATTTTAGAGCTAAATTTAATAAAATTTACATAACTTTTTTAGATAATAAATAACTAGGTTAATTGTATAGTTTTAAAACGATAAATTTTATATGAGAAAGAAATATTTGAGAGGAAAGTTTTGTGTTTTTTTTAATTTTCTGAGAACCGTAATAAAGCTCACGTAACTTTTCTAAAAGTTGGTATAAAATTATTATTTTGGTAAAACGTATCCACAAAATATTTGAAGCCGCAAAATTAAGAATGAGTTATATTAAATACATAAAAAAAAGTGGTATGGGAGTTATCCGTTATAGCTAACGGTACTTTTCCAAAAGTTGATAGAGAACTACGATTTTGGTAAAACTGATATAAAAAAATATCAAGTCACTACCTCAGCGCATTTTTGAGTTATAATGAATACAAGATGTGGACAGAACGACAGACCGACAGCAGATGCACGGACACTTTTGAAATAGGGCTCCAATCGACCCGGGGGTAGTTGGGAAATCCGTTTCAGGCAAACATAAGAGGTCGAATTTTTTCATGAATATAATACTTTATTATACTTTGTATAAGAAAGTAATAACACTACCGACAAGAGGTTTCCAAATATATCGCTACTTCGGAGGAAGACTGTCACAACTCAAAAAATGTCGAATTTGTACTAAAGGTGCGGAAGAGTGGTAAATATGGTATACTTTGTTGTAGAAGTTGTAGAAGAGTGTCACAATTGTAACTTAAGCAAAAGCTTGTTATTGTAGATATTTTCTAAATATCAAAAATACTAACACAAAATATCAGAATAACTTTAAAACGTCATTTCCCAAAATTTACAATTTTTGAGTTGTGACAGTCTTCCTCCGAGGTAGCGATATGTCCTTAGTGATGACGAGCGCGTTTTCTGTTAGCGAGATGTCACATTGGCGATCAGCTGCTGCAGCTGCCTGATCCCGGCATCAGGTCGCGCAGGTGCAGGAACTGATTCGATCAGTTGACCAACTGAATATGTGCAATCGTACAAGCATCTACCTTTTTCTACAGCTTGTACGATTGCTGTGTTTAATTTCTCCTATTCGATGGGCATCGTATTTATTTTCGCTTGTTCAAAAGTGTATTAGTTAAACAGACTTGTCAAAATTTTATGATGTCCCCAACTAGTAATTATTTTAAAGTCAACATTATATGAAGTAGAGAGCCTATAACCTAGAGAGTGGTCAATAGACTGTGCTACTGACAACAATTATTACCGCCAGACGAAAAAAATATTGAAAATTATCATTTTATTTTATTTAATCTAATAAAAATGACATTAGAAACTACCCGACATGTTCCTGATATCACCTACATTTAGGTCAGTTCAAACAAGTCAGCTCTGTATCCCAGACATGCAGCTGTACATTTTTTGCAGTGTGCCATGCGCCATTGGATTACATGTGCAACTGATGTCGGGATCAGTCAGCTGCAGCAACTGATCGCCAATGTGACATATCGCTTATACGTCAAACGAGTGTTACGTATACTTGTTATTCCCTCCCCTGCTATCTTCTGCAGCAATGGGACAATTTTGATACGGTTTCCAGCATGGGATAGGTGTTTCCCTAAAGTGCGGTTTAGACGAAGCAAGTAACTCGGGGCAAGTGTATAAACCGGGCTTAAGGCAATTTTTCGCACACTAATATCGAAACCTCCTTTTGACAGTAAACACATATCCTGATATTTCACGTACCGTTACAGTGTCTTTGACGCGGTTTTCGCAATGGGATACATCGTCCTCCAAACAGCGTTTTCGCTCACAAAGATAGGCCTTTATTACTAAATTTTCCATACATACGATTTTCAGAAATAACAAATCCAAGTTGGTATTTTTGGATTTTTTTTTAAATTAGGATCCATAAGTTCAACTTTGTGATATTATTTTAAAAACAATATTGCGGTTATCCGTCGCGTCGTAGCACGGCCTTAATTCTAGTCACCCTACAATAGTGTTGTGTTTGAAACCCCCCGCTTTCAAAATTTAAAACAACCTTTAGGAAATCTTACTTCGTTTATTAGACATGAATTTTCGACCGATGGGCTGCACACTTGCATATGTGCTTTGCTTTGGCTAGAATTTGGCTAGACATTAGAATTGTGCAAAATGTTTTTAATTTTTGGACAAAGAAAATGTGGAGACAAATAATACATTTAATAAAACCGTCGAACATTCTCATATGGTTTCGGTTTCCTCTAAACAAAAACTTTCTTGCGAATAGTAGATGTTGCGATATGCGTGATCAAAGCCTTTTTCTGTCCCCGGCAATACATAAAAAAAGAAAATATCAAATTCAAATATTTAATAACAAATCTCAATCCTTTCCCATGATGTAAAACGTTATGTAGGAAATTAAACCACAAGAAAAATTTAAAATGTACTTGGGAAAATCTAATAGTAACGTAATTCGCAAATTTCAAACCGTTACCCATGAAAGCTATTGTATTACTACACTTCCATTACAAAAAAAGGCATAAAAAAGGAACTTGCAAACAAAAACAAGCACATGGTTTTAGGCGCCAAACATGACTAAAAGAAGAACACGGAAATTCAAGCCAACATATAAATATGAATTTAGATTAACAGAAAGCATACGTTGCTAAAAGCAAAGTTGGATATAATAATTTTGCTAATCTAATGCTTTTAGTTCTATGATACCATGAAGTGATTTAGTGAGAAGATTTTGTGTTACATTTTTTCCCATTAAAAACACGCAAAAAAATTTCGGTCAGATAAAATATGAAATGGTCTTTAGTTTTAATTTTAAAAAAAGTATATAGATATATATTTTAATTTACCAGAATTTAAACAAGAAAATTCGGCTTCCATAATAATATTTTAATTTTTATATGAAATAGGAACATTTCACTTGGGCCGTGTCAAGAAAAAAGGGCACCCAGAGAAAAGCCGTATTGACGCTTCTCTTGCTTTCGTAACAAAAAAATGACGGAGATGACTTTTTTGCGTCTGGATATTTTGCAAGACGGATCAGAGGGAAGAAAGTGTTTTTCAATTTTCAAGAAAATTAATATAATAGATATAAACTTTCTGATCAAGACGAAACCGCTTCAGGCAAAATTATGAGGATGTTATTGTCTGTCGGTCTGTCTGTTTTGTCTGTTTTACGTTTCTTAACCCGTGTACTATAAAACTTCCATTTATCGTGTACTTGGGCACTCAGTGCCCAGATGTAATTCCAATAGAAAATGTATGGCTGGTTTGTTTAAAAATCATAAAAGTTGGTTTATTCGTTAAACAAGTAGAAATACAATGGGAAAATATAATTTGCAAAAATCGACTGAGAATATAGACCACCTTGTAAGCTCGCGAATCTGGTACTCGATTTCTCCAACAAATCATGTACTCCACGAAAGAAAATGCAATACATGACAACAATACAATATAAATATTATAATATAAATAATATAACAATACAATATAATATCTGCATACAAAAAAAATCATAAAAGGGGAAAAACCCAAAGCTGTAGTCAAAATAAAAAAATTTCATACAAAATGTAGGGTAGAGCGGGGCTAGTAGACCCACTTTTTATAATCTACTTTATAGAGGTTTTCCTGTAATTATTTCAGGTGCAGTAAAGACGTTTTTGGTTGGTTTATTCAATTGTGTTTCTTAGTCAATCTTTTATTTTGACTAATTATAAGTGTTTCAAATATTTTTTTTCATTTTAAAAAAAGTTGTTCGATGAGTCGACTAACCCCGTGTCTGGGGTTTGTTGACTCTGTGAACGGGGTTATTTGACTCTATACTTTTTTTGGGAAAATGTGTTGGAACATATTAAAAAACTGTAATAATTCTGAAAAAATGTATTCTTTAAAAAATTAATAACATTTCAGATTAACATAAATTAACACCGATTGCGAGTGTCGTGTCGTTTTCGACAAGAGTCGTTTCACGTGTTGTTGTTGGTAGAAAAACACTAACAATAACACGTAAAACGACTCTTGTCGAAAACGACACGACACTCGCAATCGGGGTGTAAATTTCATCTAATTTAAAAAAATAAAATTAATTAACAAAAAAATATAGGTAATTCATATCAAGTCATTTAACCCCAGTATACTGTGAGTCAACTAGCCCCAAGCCGCCATTTTATTTTTAACACACTCGTGAAAAAAAAATGAAAAAGTATGGGTCAGAAAATGCTTCACTAACTTGTTAACTCATACATAAATTTTGTGGTCTAACGACGTTGGTTCACTGAGAACTGTCAGTCGACTGAATAAACAGTCCAATTCACGCAGGTTTGTTTTCAACCGTGGTTGACTTAACCGTAATGAGTCTACTTACCCCTATAGCCAACTAACCGCGGTCAGCCCTACTGACGTGGGCACTGAGTGCCCAAGTACACGATATTACACTTTTTTTTTGACAACTGCCTCAACCCCCCCGCAATTTGGTTTTTTTTTGTACTCTAAATTACAGTATCTTTCAGAAATATATTGCATTTCATCATATTCTTTATTAAAAATATGGTTAATTTCGGTTCGAAAATCGTTCTGGGCACAGTGCCCAGTACACGGGTCTAGGGTTAAAGAACGCGTTGAGCTAGCGACTTGAAATTATTTATAAATGATTTCTGCGAAAATCGTAGTCTTCTGTCAGCTTCTAAAAAAAGTAATGTTAGCTATAACATGCACTTCCTATACCAGTGTGACTCAACCATAAGTACATGTACCACTAGAGGTAGATCGGCTGGTATCAGACAGTTAGCCACAGCCCAAGTAGGGGCTACTTTATTTCTTTAATAATTACCGCCTTTTTTTTGAGATTTTTATTATAGTTATCGATTCGGACCAGAAAAAAATTATATTTTTGCCAGCATTTTGATCGCAACTGATATTTTTTTTTGCTTTTTGATTATATTTGCAAAAACAAAACTGGTTGTTAAGTGATGGCCAAAAATCGGTTTTTCGATCAAGATTTCCCACTACAAAACACCTCTTAAACGAGATTTTCCACTGGCTTTACACTTGTCTTATAGTTTTCGGCCTACTACAACATATCAAAAAATCAACAAAATCGGCAAGCTCGGGTTGGGGTGATTTACTTTTAATACTATGTTCACACTGACACAAATTCACGTAATTTTGCGAAATGATTTAGATCTTAAACCAAAGTGTTCACACAGAGGTTAGATTTGACATTTCAACTACAGGATTGCTATGAATTTTAGTGTAGGATTGCTATGAATTTTAGTAATATGATGAATAATACAATTCCAAACATCGATGAAATATGTGCAAACAGAATTAGACACTTTAGACGACAATGGAAATTATCTGTAATGAAAATAAACAATTATTTTCCATTTCATATTTAACTGCATCATAAACATGTCCATTTATTTATTTTTTCAGACCACAGATTTACTAATATATCCTCTTTGCGTGCGGAACACGGCTTCTTTTTCTTATATTTCCGTTTTTCCGTTTTTCCAGGAGAGCTGAATAAGTGACGCAGGGTTGTTTCCTTGTTTTTGCTTGATTTCGTTCCTAATTTTGTGGAAATTGCATACCTTTAGTGATTTTGAAAACAGGCTAATGTACTGGAAATCTTGTGATTTCGAGCGCAATTTCGTTCAAAATTACGAAAATCTTCAAAATTACGTGATTTTGCGTCGGTGTGAACTTAGTATAAGTCACTTTTTTGGGGTTTTGTGTTATTATAACTACTTGAACGAGTTTCCTTTTCTTTTTTCTTTTTTGTGCTGAAACCCTTTAAGTCCTCCGATGTCATCCTGCGCTACAATCCTGTTTTTATTTTAAGACTAATACTATGTTCACACTGACGCAAAATTACGTAATTTTGAAGATTTTCGTAATTTTGAACGAAATCTTGCTCGAAATCACGAGATTTCCAGTACATTAACCTGTTTTCAAAATCACTAAAAGTATGCAATTTCCACAAAATTAGGAACGAAATCAAGCAAAAACAATGAATACAACCCTGCATCACTTATTCAGCTCTCTTTAGTACATCAGTTTTGACATTTGTGCTGGATTGGAAAGACGGAAATATAAGAAAAAGAAGCCGTGTTCCGCACGCGAAGAGGATATATTAGTAAACAACCTACGCGGGGCAAAAAAAAAATGGACCTGTTTTTGATGCGATTAGATATGAAATGGAAAATAATTGTTTATTTTCATTACAGATCATTTCCATTTTCTTCTAAAGTGTCTAATTCTGTTTGCACATATTTCATCGATGTTTTGAATTGTATTATTCATCATATTACTAAAATTCATTGTAATCCTACACAAATTTCCTCGATCCATTTTTGAACTAACGTAGTTGAAATGTCAAACAGAATTACCTTAACATCTGTGTGAACACTTTGGTTTAAGATCTAAATCATTTCGCAAAATTACGTGATTTTGCGTCGGTGTGAACATAGTATAAGTCCAAAATTTTTATTTAGAGCAAACCAAATTTTTGGTTGTAGCAACAAAATTATGTTTATCTCAAACAAAATATATTGGTAGCAATTATAATATGATGCCTGCATCAAAAATTATTTCTTTCCGTGTTCAAATTAATCGTGATTTCAAACAGCCAAATTCCAAATTTCACAAAATGTCATTTAAAATCCCGCCTCAGAAAAATGTTCCCCAGATCAATTCCCTTCATGCGAAAGTGAATTTGCATGAACGTGAAAATGGGTTTGATCGAAAATAGAAACTTGTAGTATTTGGAGCTAGAAAGCGCTTAGCCTTGAGGCTATTGCTTTAGGCCAAATCAGGATAACGCGAATACATTTTCTAAATAATAATACAACTTTTTTTTTACAAACAATTTTATTCTTTTTTATAGGATTAGTAGTATACTCTATAAAATCACTCAGCCCACTCCTCGTTTTCAAGTCTTTAACAGAAGTCCAACGTTTCTCTGATTATGGTTTACTTTGTGACCGAAACTTAGCAAATTATCCTTTCTTGCACACATAAGAAAAAATTCGCCCATTTTGAAACTCCCGCCCATTTTACTTAATCATACATACCTTAGGCACATACGTAACTAATGTTAAACTAAAACGATTGCAGTTTTCACAATGATTGCTATTACTAGCCATTAGCTAAATACGTGAGTATCATCAAGAATTCTTAATTTTCCTAAATTGTTTTATCTAAATGCTCCCCTTATTTTACCTTATATACGTATAATTATAATTCCAGGAGTACGGGACATTCCATGGTATCAACAAAATAAAATTCTGATTTAATCGGCAAACGTTGCGTCACCATATCGCAAAGGTTGAAACTTTGTTCATTTTATTCGTAGAAGGAATTTCCTATATAACATACCTTTAAATGGTGTGCAGGTGTGTTAAACAAAAAGAACTACTTTTCTTATTGCTATGTCTCCAAAATTAAATTTATTTTATAATTTTGTCGTTCTAATTAAAGAACATTACGGGTTAATGTGAATACCATCGCACCCCTTTTATATTTTCTCTAATCTCTGAACCTTAAGTAAAGTAAAGTGATGTTGTTTGAGCGTCTCACGGAATTGCGTATATGTTGACACATTTTAAAATACCGAGCAAAAATGTATCCAATTTCAAGTAGGTACCTACTTGAATAATTAAATCTTTAATAGAGATTGGCGCAATACTATTTGATTTATTCGTTTTATTTAAATTTATTTCGGTTACTTCTGTTAAGTCGGTTGTCTATATGTCCGCGACTAGACCGGAGACCACTAAAGCAATTTCGATCGTATTTATTCATACCAACAGTCTGATTCTCTGAATAAGTTATGGGGTGTGCGAAATTATGCCCAAATACCTCCGGCAAACAGACTAAACAGTTTAATAATAGTACTAGGTTTTACGGCCACCATATAAACACAATTTAAACAATGTATCGACCAATAATTCAACTTTATACTAACATAGGGTGACCACATTTAGTTTGGGTCAATCCAGGACTGCGGCGGAGTGAGGCTGCAACTGAGGAAAAACAAATCTAAAATTTTAAAATTTTTCTTAAGAGCTTCACAAAATTACTCTTGGCGGAAAATTTTTATTTCTCGCAGCAATAAAAATTGTCTAACTTTTTTTTGGAGTTTAATATTTTCCAGACAAGTTTGGACCCTAGTTTATTATTTATCACTCGGACACTTTATGTCACACAAATATTCACAGACAAAGCTGGATTCAAGCACAATGTAAAATTTATGCAGTTTGCACGAATTGTGAGATTGCAACAAACTAACGTCTCAAAAATCATGGTAGATAAGCATGTTTACGCATTTAACGGAAGTTAAAAATATTTTATTTGCTACAACTTTTATTTATAAATAAAAACAAATACTTTTTCTGGTCACATTTCGAGCATTTGCATAAATCGAGCATTGCGCAAATCAAGCTTTGCCTATATTTTCAATGCAGTTAAAATCAAATTATTTAACCTATTAGAAAGTTTAACCTGGCAACGACATTTTCTTAAAATGGAAATTAGGCATCTATCAAAAGTATATAACTCGGTCAACGAAACCTCAACTTCTTTATACTCGAGTAACCAGACGTCCTCTTTTACCAAGTGTTGAATATTGAGCTGGCAATACCGAGTCCTGAGCAGTCACATTCGCAGCGAGAACATCCTTCCATTTTTCAAACTTTATAAATGAGTATTACTTACGTTGTATAATAAACTAAAGTTAAAGTGATCTCACAAGTTTCTTTGCGCGTATGAACACAACACCAAGGTATGCCCTCGTTTGAGGTCATAAAAAAGAGTCCGGTATCTTTTTTAAATATTTTCAGATCTTTTCTGTTTCAGCTAGAGCTTAGGGGAAGACCCTTTACACGCCATCCACACCTTCCGGAAACATTATCAGAACTGTTAACAGCAAATGTCATGATTTTGTTGTGACGTACAACAAATTTTGTTGTGACGTAGATGGGCTGATTCTGGCATGACATTTCATTTTCAGAAATGGCATTGAACAGTAAACCACTAAGAGTAGTCAATATTTTAAAGTCTTGCAACAACAAAAATTTTCGCACTAAAATGAAATTCGGCCTCCAGCTGCTCCCACGATGCCTTTTTCAAATCATTTCTTTTGTAAAAATTACTTTTAGTAATCCAGAGACACTCTTTTAAACGGTATTCGTTTATAAAACGTAGCATCTCTCCACATGATAAATTAACAATCCGTTATCTTGAATCCACGAATGTCAAATTTCCGTCACCATTTCTGTTAGCAAAGATCTCAGCAAAAACTGTTTGACTTTTCTGTCGTAACAGCTGACATTTCAGTTTTCATTAGACGTAACATCAGATATAACAGCAACATTGACGGCATTCATGGCAGGTGTGGATGGCTGGTTAATGCCGAAGCACAGCTCAGGATGGTCGGAAGAGCAAAAGGAGATGTTGGTTTATGTTCTGCTTGAACTTTTGCGGGTTATAGTCCGGGGGGAACACTTTTGTCCTCTTTTTGATTAAGTTCCTCAAAATGAGGATAAAAGGTGAAAATACTGAAAAAAAAATTTAAAAAATGAAAACTTCCATTGTTTCTTATGAAAATATTTATCTTAAACTTCTTAAAATCTTGCGTACACGGTAGAGAAAATACGCGAAGGCTCTACTGAAAAAAATCTCTTCTACCAAATACGTTTATTAGAGAGGAGAATTCTACAAGAGTTCCTCTCGTCCAAAGTGACTAGAGCGAAAATTTCTATATAAGATTCTACTGCTCGACTAGAGAAACGGCAGAGCGAAAAGCATTTGCATTTTAATGTTTCGTCCCGATTGCGTTGAAAACAATTACTTTCCTTATTTTCCAGGAATAAATCGAATAAGAAAATAAAAAAGCCACGTGACAATTCCGCAATTTCAGATAAATTTTTGTCATCTAACAATTTCCTAAACAAAAAACAAATATTTACTGATTGCTGTATCGTTCATCAATGATCACTTTCTACATTCGACATTCAATTATTTTCCGATTTTTTCCTTTGTCCATTTATAGTCGCTTCTATAGCGATTTTTTTCCTTCCATGGTCCATTTTAGAATATAACAGTGATTTCTTTCAAATTTAAAAAAAAAATTATTGATTTTTTTACTTTCGTTTTACTTTTAACCAGAGTTCTACCAACTTTTTGAACATGTTGAAATTTTGGAGACGCAAATTTCTCACTAAATAGTGTTTATACGGTAGAAAATATTTCTATCAAATATATCGTGTAGAAGTTATGTAGAGCTCTATCCTATACGGGTGTTTACACGGCTCTAGTGACATTTTTCTCAAACTCTCACCTATAGTTTTATACCGTGTACTCTAGGCTTAGGAGTTTACCTATTTTATTTATGTTTGTTTATATTATTTATTTGTTTGTTTTTTTTTTTTTTTTTTTTTTGTAGAATAAAAATGAATTAAATACAGCTAAATCTGTTTTAAGTTGTGGTTAGCCTACCAAATAGCATCGAAAAGTACGGGAACATGAGATTTGTTCTTTGCGGCTTTAAAATGCAGGAATTTACGCAACCGGGGCTAAAAATTTACACCTATAATTCACATCCGCGTAAAAGAAGCGAAAGAAGTGACGAGCGCGTCGCACCGATTAATAATGCGTCTGCAAAGCCACAATTGCTTTAGTGGGGAAATTGGTGACCCACGGATCATCTTTGGGGCAACATTCGCTTCATGAAAACTCCTGCAGCGATAGAGCAGCATTTGATGGTTTTCGGGTCGAAATAGTCTGCCACTAAAGTTTCATTAAAGCTCCCCGTCTGAGAAACACCAAAAAAAATTGATGCCTTCAGCCGCCATATTTCTCACTGACATTTGATGGAAACGATTTCTTTCGAGAATTAAATTTCTTATTTCAGGCAAATGACTGAAGGATATTGCATAAAAAGTGGATAGCATACATTTTTGAAACAGCATAATTTTATTGGCATCAAAATTGCATTGCAAAAGAAAAAAAAAATTTACCGATAAAATAAAATTAAAGAAATTTTTGATTAAAAACAAAATAATTCGATGGCCCATTAAAATCTGTTTAAATTTCAGATCCAATATTGTCGAAAAATTTTAATGGCAATTAAAATCACGACATGCAACCGGAAGAAAAGTCCATTATAAAATAACACTCCACAAAAGTTTCCATTAATTTGTCGCCATTAGATTTTTCTCGTTCGTCTTCTGCTTACGTTTTTATTTGTTCATCTCTGTTTACTAACAAGCATTCGAGGGAGAAAGAAAACCCGCTCGATGATTTGTGTAATTGTGTGATATAATGCCGTCAGATGACGCTCGCGCATGAGGCAACTAATTACGTCCCTATTGCGGCGCCGCAAACCGCTGAAAAGTGTTCCCCACTAGACGCGCAACGAGACCCATAGTGGGGAACACTTTTCAGCGGTTTGCGGCGCCGCAATTATAACGACAGGGACGTAATTAGTTGCCTCAAGCTTTATGCGCGAGCGTCATCTGACGGCATTATATCACACAATTACACAAATCATCGAGCGGGTTTTCTTTCTCCCTCGAATGCTTGCTAGTAAACAGAGATGAACAAATAAAAACGTAAGCAGAAGACGAACGAGAAAAATCTATGGCGACAAATTAATGGAAACTTTTGTGGAGTGTTATTTTATAATGGACTTTTCTTCCGGTTGCATGTCGTGATTTTAATTGCCATTAAAATTTTTCGACAATATTGGATCTGAAATTTAAACAGATTTTAATGGGCCATCGAATTATTTTGTTTTTAATCAAAAATTTCTTTAATTTTATTTTATCGGTAAATTTTTTTTTTCTTTTGCAATGCAATTTTGATGCCAATAAAATTATGCTGTTTCAAAAATGTCTGCTATCCACTTTTTATGCAATATCCTTCAGTCATTAGCCTGAAATAAGAAATTTAATTCTCGAAGCGAAATCATTTGCATCAAATGTCGACGGGGAATATGGCGGCTGAAGGCATCAACTTTTTTTTCTTTTGTTTGTAAATCGTGGAACTAATGAAACTTTAGTGGCAACAGTGTCGACACTTTTTCCATCACTCGCTTCTTCAAAGCGAAAATGGCATTCAGGCTCCACAGCTAAACACTGTTTCGACCCGAAAACCATCAAATGCTGCTCTATCGCTGCAGGAATTTTCATGAAGCGAATGTTGCCCCAAAGACGAACCGTCGATCACCAATTTCCCCACTAAAGCAATTGTGGCTTTGCAGACGCATTATTAATCGCTGCGACGCGCTCGTCACTTCTTTCGCTTCTTTTACGCGGATGTGAATTATAGGTGTAAATTTTTAGCCCCGATTGCGTAAATTGCTGCATTTTAAAGCCGCAAAGAACAAATCTCATGTTCCCGTACTTTTCGATGCTATTTGGGTGGTTCAAGAATCAAAACGTTGGATTGCTCCGTAAATTGTAACGGTGCGATTTTTCAGCAATTCTTTTTTGACAAACGATACTTACGTATCATTTAGTGTATTTTTGTTGGGATTGGGATTTTTTATCATACGTAGGACCCGATTCCAGGTTTCGGACAAACGAAAACTATCATCTCTATTAAACGTTGGCCAAAATGCATGCTTGATCGAAACGTCTCCAATGATCCAGAGTGCTGTTGTCTGTAACATGCTCGGCTATGGCGGAGGAATCCTTTTTATCGTTTTTAATAGCTGCGAGATGTTCTTTTAGCCTTACAGACACTTTCCGCTTCGTTTGACCTACGTATGAGCTTCCGCAACTGCAAGGCACCTCGTACACTCCGCAATTTTCTAGAGGTATACGGTCCTGAGGAGATCTTAGGTAACCCTGGATTTTCTTGGGAGGAGTGTAATCACATTTTAAATCGTGTTTCCTCAAGATTTTGCTGATCTTATCCGTGATCCCACGGAGATATGGCAAGAAAATCCTTTTTTCCTCTGTTTCGGGTGTAGGTCTTTCTTCCTGTTTCCTTGTAGTGAGTGTCCAATTTCGCATTTTTAGGCCGTATCCGTTGTCCTTCAACGCTAAATCCACATGTTTGAGTTCCTCACTTAGGTGTTCCGAGTCACATATTCTGTGAGCTCTATTGATCAGAAAGGAGACTACTGATCTTAAATTTGCCGGACAGTGATGTGAATCACCATGTAGGTTTCGATCGGTATGCGTTGGTTTTCTGTACACCGTGTGTCCCAAAGTGCCGTCATTTCGTCTTAACACTTTGACATCCAGGAATGCCAAGACTTTGTCTTTTTCCGATTCCATTGTGAATTTTGCGTTCGAGTGAATGGAGTTCAAAATTCTTAAAAATGACTCTTGTTGGTCATTCTTTATGATACAGAATGTATCATCCACATACCGTAAAAATATTTTTGGTTTTACCTGAAAGCTTTTTGTTCGATGTGGTTCATCCAAATATTTGCAACTAGTGGAGAAATGGGTGATCCCATCTCAACACCATTCTTTTGTACGTAAAATTCCCCATTGAACAAAAAGTAGTCGGACTTTAGACAAACCTCTATAAGTTCCAAATATTTTACATTGGTTCCTGAATTTTTGAATATTTGTGTTATTACGTTTAAGGTGTCATCAATAGGAACATTCGTAAACAGTGACACAACATCAAAGATTACCATAATTTCGTCTTCTTCAATCTGTACGTTTTTTAGTAGTTCAACGAAATGATCAATAAATTTAAAATTCCGGGACAAAAGTTTAGTTACCGAGGGGCCGGGACAAACTAGCCAAATTTCAAACTGTCCCGACTGTCCCGAATCCGGGGCGTATGGTCAAACAATTCTAAATTCGTCTGTTGTCACCTGTTTAACTTGTTGATCTCATTAACTGCAGTTTTACAATTGGGTTGAGTAATATTTCAAACGCTGTTCAATTATCAGAAATACACACTAATTCACTTTTGGAACTCCCAAAACTTTCTGCATATTTAAGATATTCCAATCGCCAGATAGCTATCGTCAACACTTTATAAATTATCTAAATAGCTTTAAGATTTGTATTTCATTTTCTTTAAAAAATTTCATCAAAGAAAATATATAGCGACACCTAGTTTAGTGTAGCTAAATTTGTTGGTCTCTATCTACTACACAAACCATATTATATTTGAACGATCGAAAAATTCTATACAGTGGCTTACAACATATGCCTAAAAGTTGACGTCGAAGTGACATTTGAGATTTGGGTAAGAATTATTACAGAAGAGTTTTACAAGGTATTTTTTTATACTAGAGTATAGCGCGAAAAAAAGAACTTTTTTGATATCTTTAAAACCATAAAGTCCTTAGTTTTCAGCCTCTTATCCCTGAAACAGTTACGTGAAACTCACACTGTAACATGGAAAACATATTGGAATTTTATATTTTAAGATTTTATTTAGAAGTTTTTTTAACTTTTACCCAAAAGAGAGCCAATATCATTATTTTATATGGAATCGATGATTTATTGAGCAGGTCTAGCTCGAGAAACTATAATTTACCTATTTGAATTTGGGATTACAATAATCAAAATATTACCTACATATGGGCGCACGTCGATTTATTTTATCATTATAATATTCTCAGAGAGTTGACTGTAAACAACTCATCTATACATTTTCAATTGAAAAGAAATCCATGTATGCACTTACCACTATCTCACAATCGAAATATCTCAACGCGCAATGAAAACTTGTGTCACTTTTCTCGTAGTTAGTTTTGTGTAGCTGTTCAGTGTTCATCGATCAATCTCGGGCGTAGTAAAAACAGCCAAGTTATTCCATCATTTAATTCCATTTATTTATACAGCTGATTAGTAAAACTTTTGCACAAACTTCGGGCCGTTTGAGAATTTTTATTAGCAACTTTATTTGTCAATCAGATGTGATATGGCGGGACCATTATTTGGGAAATTAGCTGTCGTAACTGGTTGACATTAACTACATATCTATTTACTTTTATTATTAACATATTTCTGGTGTAGGTGCTGGATCAGGCATTGGCAGAGCTATAAGCAAAATATTGGTGAGAGATGGAGCGGCGATTGTGGCAGCTGATAAAAACCTAAGTCAAGCCGAAATAACATGCAAAGAATTAGGAACAGGTAGTAAGACCCAAACAACATTTATTTTAGTTGCGTTAACTGTTGCATTGCTCTTTTAAATTCATAACCATTAAATAATTATCACATACACCAGTTTATTTCTAGCTCGGAGTTGCATAGGAAAAAATATTTCAGAAATTTTAAAAATCCGTACTTCTCCAAATCTATGGTTTTTTTTTAGATAAATCTAATTACAAATTACAATTTTTAATAGCATACGCGCACTATAATGCCTATAATCTTTCTAGTGCGCGTATGCTATTTTATGCTAATGGACAACGGGGCATTTAAAAATGGCCGGCAAACTGGAAAACGGGCGCGAAAAACTAAAAACTTGATTCATCGTTAAACATAGTTCCCAAGATAACTAAAATCGACTAATATAAGTAAAAAACTCATGTCTGAGGTATCAAAAAAAAAAAAAATAAAGTCGTAGTTATTTTAATAAATTTAAAAAAAAATGTTTACAAGCAATTCTTATCTGTCGAAAAAGTTAGTCTAACAGATCTAATAGACTGCTCTAATTGGAGTCTATTAAACGCCAATATCCTCTCTAGATTATAGGCTCTATAATGCGCAAGAAAACCCTTAAACTATAAATAACTATAATTTATGGGTTATACCGCGAAAAATAATTCGGAGCCCCCTAAAACTGAAACCTTCATTAAATCATTTTTAGACGACCCCAGAGTAAAATAATAGACTAATTTATAACAGACAGAGAAAAATTGGCGCACCTTTTTTTAGAAGAAAGGCCTTTGGAGGTTCCCAAAATTCTGCATTTGTGGTGAAGTGTAGTAAACAATATTAGAACTGGCAGAAACGAAGTTAATTTGAATATCTTAATACGGTTTTTAGAAATATTATTGGATTTTACACTACATAATACAGTAGAACACGCTTAAATGCACATCGAATTTCGCAGAATTTTATGTGCATTTATCCGTGTTTTGCATTTATACGTAGCACGGAAGCACGGATAAATGCACATTAATGTGCAATTATGCGAGTAAAAGATAAACATGCAACTTTAATATTCCTGTAATAAACATTTAAATTCAACGAGGCTACACAAAAACAAAGAATCTAATTAAGAATTCATTTTATCAAATAAAAATAACAATAATCACTTTTTTTTGTGTAATTACATTTCATTTTTGCATATGTGCATTTAAGCGTGTAAAATTTCATATAATTTATACTTTTGCGGATGTGAAAATGGTTGCATTTAAGCAAGTATTGCAATTAAGCGTGTTTCATTTATCCGTGTATATTTATATGAAAAATGCTTGAAAATCCTCCATGCACAAATTTTGCGTGCAATTACACGAGTTTTGCATTTACGCGTGTTGCATTTAAGCGCGTTCTACTGTACCTAGTTTCCATAAAAAAAAACCTTGAGCCGAGTTCAATTTTGAATTGTGTGTTAAGACTCCCAATTTTAAATTCCTAAGGTTAACTGAAAGTTTTTAAATATCTTTTATTATGTTTCCTGTTCTAATGCCCGGTATTTCAGTGAAAGTTTAAACTCCGTTTAACAGGCGATAAAGTTTAAACTGCCGTTTAACACGAAATTGTGTTTTTCACTGACAGTTTATCTCTAACCAAAAGTTTAAACGGAGTTTAACTTAAACGGCCATGGATGAGGGTTTAATCTGCCGTTTTTTCAAAACTTTTTTGTCATTTGTAGATCCACGAAGAATAAAACACATAAAAATGGACGGCATCACTTTTTTTTGCTGTCCACAATTTCACTATATTTTTTTTACATACTTGAAACACAATTACAACCGAAATAACAACCGAAATCACAACCGAAATAGCATCCGAAATAACAACCGAAATCATAACCAAAATAACAACCGAAATAACAACCGAAATAATAACCGAAATTAAAATTGTTTTATTTTTTATAGAATTTTATAATTAATGCGTAAACAAATATTACGAAAGTGATAACTAGACAAATACATCAATGATTTTATGACTGAAAAATTTGACATTTCAATATATTTTACTTGTATAGTAGACTGCAAAATTGACAAAAAAGTTTAAACTTTAGTTTAATAAAACGTTCAATTCCGTTTGCCTGAAAAACACCAGAAGTTTAAACTTTGGTTTAAACTTCATTGTGAGTTTAACTAAACTAAAGTTTAAACTTTCACTGAAAAACCGGGCATAAGTGTATTAAATTTTTTTTTTAGAATCAATGGCTTTACAATTGGATGTGTCATCAATGGATAGTGTGACAAAATCGTTCACGTCTATTTTGGAAAAATACAAGAGACCACCATCAATATTAGTAAATTCTGCAGGCATAATTCGAGACGCATATTTCCTTAAGATGACCGAAATCGATTTTGATAACGTATGCAAAACTAATTTAATGGGCACATTTATCTGCATGCAGACCTTTGCGAAATTAATGGTTGAATACAAAATTAGTGGATCAATTATAAATATATCAAGTATTGTAGCGAAGATAAATAGTGTTGGACAGGCAAATTACGCTGCAAGTAAATCCGGTGTTGTTTCCTTGACACAAGTGGCCTGCAAAGAATTTGGCAAATTTAATATACGTGTGAATGCTGTCCTTCCTGGCTTTATAGATACACCAATGGTGACAACAGTGCCTGAAAAGACTAAAAATGAAGTCCTTGCACGATGTCCCCTAAGAAGGCTTGGAACTCCAGAAGAAATAGCAGAAGTGGTATCGTTTTTGGCATCAGAAAAAAGTTCTTATGTAAATGGAGCGCTCATCGAGGTCACCGGTGGCTTGTAAGAAAAAAATTGTTAAAAATTGTAAATTTCCAAAATGTTTGTAACACAAAAACTCATTTTTTTTATAATGCTGTAATGTAGCAAGTCATTATTTCTATATATTTTTTTAAAAATAAAGTGTAGATGTAGTTAATACTTTTGTTCTATCATCGTCGAAAGTACAGAAGATAAACATTTTTAATTAAATATGTTGAAACTAAAGTAAAGTCCTTTGTAAGCTTAGAGATTATTTGTCGAAACATTTGGAATTATGTACCATATGGTACGGTATCCTAGGCAAAATCCATTTCTGTGCCAAAATGTGACTGCAATTATTTTGAAAGTACCATATATTTTTCATATCGAGCAGAAAAATAATCGGATAAGTACCAAACTAACTTCAATGTGACGCCACAAGCTTTTTAAGTTGAATTTCAGCGTCCTGAGATTGCGAAATAAAACTGAAACACATTTGGTACGTACCGATACATTTACCAATTAAATTTCTTTACCATCGGTACGCACCAACCGATTTACCAGTTATATTTCTGGAAATTGATAGGAAAAATTGCATTTACCGCTAACAATCAGTCAGTCGTAGGTATAATTCCAAGCGGAACAGTTCGATTTTGCGAATGTAAGGAGAAATACTAAGAAAAATGGCAGAAAAAATATGTTTAAAAAATGCCAGCAAACACAACTTTGAGTTGTTGATACATACTTTGGAATCGAAGGCGGATTTAGACAACCCCCCCCCCCTAATGGCCCTTTTTTGCCCATTAACGAACCTAGCCTTGCATTTTACGAAAAACGAATCTGCGTAAAATTTCAAGTCTCTAGCTCAATCCGTGCGCCCGGAATCCAGACAGACAGACATGCAAGATTCAATTTTTCTTATCATTCTAAACACACTGGTGTAATTCATTTTTGTATGTGATGACGGAATCTTGGCTTGACGATATGGGTATAAAAAGGCAATGATAGTGTTTGGGGGATACTGCCATTAATCATCTAATTCTAGAGTCTCGTATGTGCTTAAAAATCATTTCGAGGACCCAACAGCTATGCTTCGGCATTAAAGTGTCTTCCCCTAACCTCTGGTTAAAACTATAAAAAAAAACAGCGAGGTGGAGGCCCCAGTATTTAAGTAGTAATGGTCCACATTTTTAAAAGCTTTGATTTAGCTTGCTTTTTTGTCTGTTTGTCTGCCTGTGAGGGTTAAATCTTGCAATCAAATTTTTATATTAAGGGTATTCACAGTCCTCTTTTAATTTTGGGTATTCGGTGTTTTCGGTAATATTAAAAGACTGAAAATATTCTGCTGTGAACATCCCACAGCACAGATTTGAAAACAGCGCTTTTATTGGATACGTGACCAAATCATGAACTGCGAATTTGATTGTCAGACCACAGGAATCCATTGAAGTTGTAACAAAAAAAACCAGATTAACAAAAAACCAGATTAACAAAAAACCAGCGAGAAAATTTGACAACTAAAAACATTACTAGCGCCACTCGCGGTTGATTCTTGATACCGAATAATCGGGCCGGAAAACACGACTCAAGGCATGTCTACAATTACCGAATCCGGTAATTCATTTTTAAATGAACCAAATTACCGTCTTGGTAAAAATATGTTAAATTTGACCGAATTACCGAGCGGTAAAATTACTCACAATTTAAAAGAGGACTGTGAATACCCTTAATTCTATTTTCGGCAGTTCGCCCTTGTTAGGATAACGGAAGGTCCTGTACGGATAACGTTAGTTCTAAACTAAATAGCGTTTTTTTTTCATCTTGTACCGGACTGGCCCCAAAGAAAGTATGGCCACCATACCCGTCAAAAATTTTTTGGTACCACCCCCCCCCCCCCCTTCCCCGCCCTGAAAAAACTCCTGCGGACGCCCATGGATGAGTACATGTCCTGGGCACCTGCGAGGTCCAATCCCGATCACGATTTTTCAAGTGATTTTAATACCTCTCTTATTTGTAAGAAACATAAAACAGTACAACCATTTTGGATAGTCTGTCTGAATGCGTAATCCAGCATCAGGAAAACATTTCAACTGATTTCAATGAATTTTTTTAACGATTGGGCGACATGCAAAATATAGGAAATCCCCCCACTTACGCCTCGCCAGTACTTGTTCACTTTTAAATGGTTAATCGATTGGGATGTGGTTTTTCTGAGGTTGGATAAAAATCTCTTCTATATCCTTCGCCATTAAATAATTTACCCCAACTTCTTTGTTAATCCACTCCCCTGCTATCTTGATTACAGCTCAATGAAACGAAAATTATATCAAAAACCATCGTAGGATGAATTGTGATACTTTATGGCTTTATGGGAGCTGTCAGATGATCACAACGTGCATAAGCAACTCTGTGGGAAAATCAATTTCACAAAAAAATCTATTTATATTTACGTAATTAATGACCTTTAATCATACCCACCTAATCAAGAAGAGTGAATCTTTTTTGCTATTTTTCTTATGTATTGTGTATAAAATCGTGGAAAAACGCTCGAAAATGTAAATTTAGCTTGACGGTATTTTATGGAGAGCAATATTACTTCCCTCTACTATGACGATTCTTTGATTTTCTTTTAGATATTAAAATTATTCGAAAATCCGAATCTTATTATATTCATTAAATTTCAATATGTGCGGTAATTATAGATATTAACTAATCAAAATGCTTATTTCGTTCTTTACGAAGGGGACTGGATGTTAAATTTTCAATAACCAGGAAGCTACTGAATCTCAGTGTGCAATAAGTGTTCGATTCTGCTACAGCAAAAATTGATTTTTTGTCAATATTGCTAACGCTTACATAGACTAATTTTAATAAACCAGTGACGAAATTTCAATCAAGGTCATGACATGCGGATGACCACTAATCAATACTCGCATTTTTGAAGAAAAAAACCGTCTTCCAATACTCTAATAGCCACATTCCAATATTAAAAAACTCTGGTGGCTAAAGAACAAATTGATTACATTTACTGACTGGCAATTAATTAATTTCCTACAAACCCTAATGAAAACTAAATCAGCTCAGAAAAAATGTTTTCACTCTCGTTTATGTCTCCCTTTAATTTTTTAAGTAAATATTTGCCAAAGCCCTCGTTTAACTTTACGCTTTGCATCATTTAACTAATACTCTTGACTTTTAATTTCGGCCAAAATATCATTAAATCAAAAATTTCAACAAATTATTTAATTTATTAAAGTGGCGTTTAACGCATAAAATTGTGGACGATTAAAATCTGTCAAAATAATCTGAAAGTGTGATAATATTGCTGTTAAATGTAACGATTTCCTTTTTCAATATTTTGTAATCAAAATTGACACAATTGAAAACAAAAAAAATGTACGTCGAGCTTTATGATCGATGAGTATTGAGTTAAATTGCAAAAAATAACAGTAACATTGATAAAAAAAATAGACGTAAAACAAATTTTTAAAACAAATACAAACTCTCGAAAAAATCCGGATACTAATTAACACCGCCTCAAAAAATAGCTAAAAGTATGCACCTCGCAGTATTATTCAGAAAAAAATTAACACCGTAGCGCGTAATTTTTTTGACACAGAAAACTATTTTTTTTTACAATTTTACCAATCAACAATTTAATAGTGTGTCTTAACCCTTTCATGCATACATTTTTCTATGGAATTAATTTTCACGGTTTTTGGTATTCGAGGGTTTTTGGGGTCACTGATTACCAATCTGAAGTCAAAACTTCAAAATTCAAAATGGCGGAACCAATATGGCGGTCAAAAAAGATAAGATTCATTAGATTACGCTAAAAACTAGTACGCGGAGGTTTTTGGGGTCGGTGATTACGAATTTGAAGTCAAAACTTCAAAATTCAAAACTTCAAAATTCAACATGGCGGATCCAATATGGTGGTCAAAAAAGATAAAATTCATTAGATTACGCTGAAAACTAGTACGTAATTCTATCTTTTTTGACCGCCATATTGGATCCGCCATTTTGAATTTTGAAGTTTCGACTTCAGATTCGTAATTAGCGATCCCAAAAACCTCCGCGTACCAGTTTTCAGCGTAATCTAATGAATTTAACCTTTTTGACCGCCATATTGGATCCGCCATTTTGAATTTTTGACTTCAGATTCATAATCAGCGACCCCAAAAACCTTTATAAAGCTGATCACCGATTTTTTAACTGTAATAGATTTGCCACAGTTACATTTAATCTGCAAAATAGCTACTTTTTTGCTCTTTTTTTATTTATAAAATTATAAAAAAAAGTGCATATTACTTTTTTTTCATAACAATTGATGTCCGAGGATACTTACGAAATAAATTTAGTCAATATAAGTGCATGAAATATATGTTATAATATTAAAAAACTGAATTAGAAAAGGTGTTGTTGTACAACAACACTATGCAACAAAGGGTTAAACACTATTTTTATGCGATTTTTCCAAAAAAGAAGAGTGTATGCTTTCAGTTCTAGCTATGGCAGAAGGATGTTCCAATGTAACTTTGGTTTGAACTGCTCAATGGAGAATATTGAACCAAACCGCGTTGGATTGCTTGCAATGTCGCATTTAAGGAGTAAACACCGTTTGGCGTCATTTTGAATGAATTCCGAAAAGGATTCAAAAATTCACTTGAACTCCTTTAGGAGTTATTTCTATTGTAAACAGTGTTCACTTTTAGAAGAAACTCCGTCATTGGCTTGAATAGCCTATTGGAAAGGCGAAAAGATTACAAATCTAGAGGTCTCAGGTTCGAGTTCCGGTATAGAGACATGCCAGATAAGTTTTTAACAACCAATATTTATCACAGGAACTACATTGACTTTTACTTCTGGTGTACCAACTGGTAAGCTTTTTAGGCGCAATCTGTCAAATTTATTTGATGGGCAAATTGATGTGGAAATATTAAAGTAATATTTAGAATATGGGTTCCATTCCAAATCCCTTTTCTCATAAAATATTGGTAAGCCGCAATTGATCAATCTCGAAAGTTAACTTTCCGCCATTTTAATTTGGTTGTCTGTCAAAATCTAGTATACCAGCACTGTCTACGAAAATGGTATACCAGCACTGTCTTAAGCCTAAACCCCAATTACGCGTTCGCGCGTGCGGCAGCCACGCGGTGAAGGTAAAAACTACGTATATATAAGAGTAAATGTATAATTGCGTGTTGCTCAGACGCGTTGCCGCGTGCCTGCCGCGTAGAGTAGGCTCAGTTTCTACTTTTAGACGCGGTGACAACTACTAGATGCCAGAACAAAATCATGCCGCACGCGCGAACGCGTAATTGGGGTTTAGGCTTTAAAGGGGCAATACACGAAGCGACGGTTGGTCCAACTTGAGTTGTCCCGATATTGGGCCAACGGTTGTGTGTAGCGGAGACACAATGCAATTTGCTTCCGATTTGCTTGCGATCAGACTCTTTAACCATTTAGGTTTGAGCATGCCTAATAAAAAGAACAAAACAATGATGGGCAAGTGTCTTTCCAATATAAAATGTGTGGTCTAGCACAGGATATTTGATGGATAATTCAAACATTTTATAAAATGTTATTTTAACTAAACTTTAATACATTTTTGTACCTTATAAAATAAATATTGAACATGAAACTTTATTTTTTCAAGAAGGTAATTGCAAATATTCATACATATATTCCTGTGAAATGGGATGCAATACTTTTTCCCAAAATGTCAAACTCATCTTCACATTTTTCTTCTTGTGACATAAATACGGAAGCAAGCTAATGATTGATACTTGTCTATAAACTCAATCCAAAAATCTTTTTCCTTTATCGAAACCATTTTTATTTATTTTCATACGGTTATCTTGCTCTTACTTGACTCGTTTTGATTCACTGAACTGTATTGAAATGGGACCATTTGAGACAGCAAATCGAGCGATCTAGTATATCTATGGTCCCATTTCAATACAGTTCAGTGTATCAAAACGAGTCAAGTAAGAGCAAGATAACCGTATGAAAATAAATATAGTCCTCTCGTTTAAACCGTGAGCTGTCAAAGGAAATTAGACTTTCGGAATGGTGTTGGCGCCTAAAGTTATTTGTTTGCGCCTAAAGTTAGTCTCAAACTTGTGAAATTTGAATTTCGCGGCAAACTAAATTTGAATTTCGCGACCTTATACAGTTCAGTGGATGCGTTCAAGTACGATAAAGAGGGAAATACTTTTGGGACCATTTATCCACAGAGCTTTGTATGGTGACAGTTGTTCTATGTTACATAGTTCTGTGTTTCTTCACGTCTTCTTTTACGCATACAAACGAAGTCACTCGTGTACACCTCAGCATGCATGTGTGCGTAATTTCATTGAGTCAGTCGGTGCTTAGCCACTGACTCGTAAACATATCCCAAATAAACAAAAATTGAATGCAAATAGTGAAATACCAATTGCAGGTAGTTTTATTTTTCAGGTATGTACACTGAGCGAAAAAGTCATAGAAAACGCATATGAATTCGTATGTTTCAACTATAAAAGGGCGCCATTGCGCAAAATTGTAAGATTTACATTGAGCAATGTGAAACACGGCCGCATTGTGAATTCAACATTTTGCCATATGAATTGATACCCATATTGTGCATTTTAAGCAGCAAATATGCGGCGTTTTCTTTCTCCCTCGAATCGTTACTTAGCTTGGTGAGTGAACAGAGATGAACAAATTAAAACGTAAACAGAAAGCGAACAAGAAAAATCTAATGGCGATAAATTAATCGAAACTTTTTGTGGCGTATTATTTTATAATGGACTTTTCCTCCGATTGCATGACGTGATTTTAGTTGCCACGAAAATTTTTCGACAATATTGGATCTGAAATTTAAACAGATTTTAATGGGCCATCAAATTATTTAGTTTTTAATGAAAAATTTCTTTAATTTTATTTTACCGGTCGAATTTATTTTTTCTTTTGCAATGAAATTTTGATGCCAATAAAATTATGCTGTTTCAAAAATGTCTGCTATATACTTTTTATGCAATATCCTTCAGTCATTCGCCTGAAATAAGAAATTTAATTCTCGAAACGAAATCGTTTCCATCAAATGTCAATGGGAAATATGGCGGCTGAAGGCATCAACTTTCTTTTTCTTTTTACATTTGAAAATACAAAATTAACCTCACAAAAATATAAAAGTATAAGTTGAAATGCATGATTTTATAGTCGAAAAATGTAATTTCGTATGTAAGTCGAAAAATGTAAAGTCGAAAAATGTAATTTCGGATTTTATTAACTCACATGTATTAAATGATATGGAAAATTGTAAAATTTACAAATCTTCAATGTAAAATTATATATGATTTATATTATTTTGTATTTTACTCTGGGTTTTTCAATAGTACATATCAATTCATCAACAAACAATGTAAAATTTACCATGAAAACATAGTTTTCCCTGTTTTCATATTAATGTATATGTAAGATCAATAAGTTTATATTGAAAATTGCGTGCTTTTCCAATTTGGGGAAAGTTTTTACAATGCGAAGATTTACAATGCATCATTGTAAATATCGCAATGGGGTATTTCTCTCAGTGTAGGTAAATAACAAATTACCAGTCCTTATTCTTCTATTGTTGGCAGTTCCTATTTTGGCAATTAATGTTGCCTCGGTGCTAGCTAATAAAGGAATGAGCTGGAAATACAACACATATATGAGAACCACACACACACACATGAGCGATCGGTTGTTGTACGCAAGTTTTTCCTACTAAAAAGTGAAGAAGCGTGTACGTCAGAAAGGCATTTTGAGGACTAAAATTCACCGCGACGGGAAGAAGCGTGTACGTTCGCACTTTTTAGCAAAACACGTGGATCCGCCTACAACGATATTGGCGATCGTTATTTAAGTAAGAAATTTTAGTGAAAAGGAAATTAAGGAAACAAATTGTTATTTAAAAAATAATTTTATTTATAATTGGTTTATGATAAGAGAAGTATGAAATAAATATCATACATTCAGTGCTCAAAAAGCTACCATTTCTAGTCTTTCGTTCTGCTCCAAAGGAGGAATTGAAATCAATGGAAAATAAAAATTCAGCATTTCAGTAAACCCCCCAAAGAACAAGAACGAAATTATAGTTTTTACGTTCTTGCTCTTGAGATCTTTACATTTGCGTTTTGTTTTTATGTTCTTTGAGAACAGAACTTTAATGCTGGCAATCAGATTTTCTAATTTGTACCCCTATAACCAAAATGTAAGACGTATCCACGTCAAAATCAAAACACCACAAATGCTGCTTGTAAAAAACAAGCATTTGTGGGCTGAAATTTATTTGTTTTTTTAACATCTCTAATAAGTTGGTTTAACATAGAGAAATTGTTAAAAATTAACACCCACAGGGGGCTGTTGTTAAATCCTTAACTGAAATCCCTCGTTCGATTTTCTCCGAAAGGTAATAGACTCCCTCAAACTCCGTTTCGATGCGTCATCCACTCCGTTTTTTCGATTGTGCACTCAAAAGAATAAAATAATTTTGTTGCGAACTAATTTTCCAACATATGTTTAAAAAAGAAAATGTATGGACTACGTGGCTGAATTATCGGTATATTATTGCCGGTAAAGTTTCACTGCCCAGTTACTGAATCATGCAACTAAACAAATCCATAGTGCAACATCTGAGACTTATGCCAAAAACTATCTTTTTAAAAAAAAATTATTTTATTCTTTTGATTGCATCGAGAAAGTGTATATATTTGAAAAAAAAGAACTTCGTAACAATTTTTTCATATACAGTGTGACCTCGGTAATCACAACTATGGTATACAGAGCCTGTTGCAATAACCGAGTCAGTTGCGTTAACCGTGTCACAACATTATCTGTCAAAAAGTGAAACAGCTCCAAAAATAGGATAAAATCTCTACCATTTGTAACGTAGGTTTTACGCTGCAAAATTAGTTGCAATACTAAATAAATAGTAAATACTGCAAAAGTATTTACACCAAGTTTTTCATACATCAAAGTTCAATCGGATTAGCCTCAAAACAATTCAACTGGAATATTATAATCTCGCCATACACAAATTGTACGATTGCCTGCCAATTTTAGTTTTCGTGTGTTTATACCCGTATGGTGAAACCAAAGGGTATATTAACTTTGCCTTACCGTTTGTAACGCCAAGATCCGTCATCACACACAAAAATGAATTACACCAGTGTGTTTAGAATGATAAAAAAAAGTTGAATTTTGCATGTCCGTCCGTCTGTCTGTCTGTCCGTCTGTCTGTGGCGCGGATTGCGGGCGCACGGATTGAGCTAGAGACTTGAAAGTTTGCACAGATCCGTTTTTCGTAAAATGTGAGGCTAAGTTCGTTAATGAGCAAAAATGGACCATTAGGGGGGGTACCCCCCATACGAACGAAATCGTTTTTTGTGAGTATCTCAAAAACAGTGCATCTTATCAAAAAAGTGCAAGAACAAAAGGATATGATTCTACATAAAACTCCCATACATCAAAATCCGATTGGAATAAATTTTAAAAAATCTTATTGGAAAGTTTGACTTCAAAGTGGAATTTTGGTATATCTGTTCGAATTTTGATACGAATATCACCATACGGGTCTCCAATGATTGCCAGATTGGCAATTATAGCTTTTGTTATGTTTTTTTTTGTTTTTATTGGCACAGACTTGTTTTGTAACAGCCATTCTTTAATAAATAAAAACAAGGAACAGAGAATAAAGTCAATAAAAGATTTCCTGTAACTATTTTTTATATTTTTTTGGCCATAAAATTTTAGGTGTTGTGTTAACCGAGGAGTTGCGTTCTTCGAGGGTTGCGTTTACCGAGGTCACACTGTATATATTTTTTTAATTTTTCGTATTTTTTTTTTCATGTTATCATTTTTAGTCTTTAAATAATTGAAAATTAAAATTGACGATAATTAAATAGTGAAAAGATTTTTTCTGGAGTGTTTTCCGAAGAGGGATTACGTCATTTTTTTACAGCATCTTCTGGTCCGAATCGAAAATCAATAGAAAGCATTTTGCTTTCTGGAAGTGAGTCAAAATAAGGCTATTTTAGTTATTTTTTCACATTTCATAAAAAAATACTCTAAATTTTTAGAATTTAAAAATTTTTTTATAAAAAAATAAAAGTTCCACAAAACTTTGGAGCCTTAATTTACATATTTAAAAAAAAAGAACATTTATAAAGTATTTGAAACATACATACCTAAGGCTCCCATCTCATTTTGGCTAAAATACAGGATAAACCTGCGAAAATTAAGGATTTTACAGGATTTTACAGGATAAATTTTTCAAAATACAGGATAAATACAGGATACAGTTCCAAGTCACTTATTTGAAAAAAATTTACATAAAAAATGCAATACACTTGTGAATGTAATTATTATTGTATCATTGATTAAGTGTAAAATCATTGCTTTTATCGTCATTGTCAATTTCGAGAGTTTTATTATCAACTCACGTCTTGTATTTGTCTTTAGAAGCTATTTTCCGAAGCATTTCCGGCTGCGAAAATATGTCAGGAATTCATAGAATTCCAAGCAATATAGTTTCATATTGGTTTTGATCGTGGGAATCGCTTTTAATGTTTCAATTTATAAATTGAATATAAAATTTATATTCGGACACACAAAACGAACTGTAATAATATCTTGCACAGTGTTACCAGCTTTTTTCTTGCGAGAGGCTATTTATTCTCTAGTCGCTACGAGTAGAGTGCCTAAGTGTTCATAACATTTGTGCTAGTCTGAGCAAAATAGGAACGATATACGATATTTTCCTCATTAAATCTCGGTTATACAGGCAAATACAGGATAAATACAGGTTTTTGAAAAAAAAAAACAGGATCGAAAAAAAATACAGGAAAAATACAGGATAGAAAAAAAATACAGGATTGCACTCAAAAATACAGGATAAACCTGTAAAATACAGGATAGATGGGAGCCTTATACATACCCCAAAGTGATGTTAATATTTACTATCACGACTTCTGAGCCAAGAAAATATTGTTACGTCGTGTTTATTTTGTTTAGTATTCAAAAGGTTTAAATTAGATTTTCTTGTAATTAGGGGGGCTTTTTTCGACCTTTTGAACTCCCTTCTCCTTGTCATCTTTTTACGATTTTTCGTATGCAATCGCGTTTTTCCCATTTTTCATATGGAATTTAGTACCGCCGCCATACTACCGCAGACCTACTCCCTCCCAAAAGTGTGACGGATTTTACGGACAGCCTCCAAGAGCCTGTTCACATTGGTTGAAATAGTCCGCCAAATTCTGACAGAAACTGGCAACATTAGGGGAAGGTGAGGAAGTGGTGCTTAGTCACACTTCCACACCTTGCCTGAATGTTGAAAGTTTCTGTCAGAATTAGGCGGACTATTTCAACCAATGTGAACAGGCTCTTACTAGCGATAGTAACACAATTTAAAACCTGGTATGTAATATTACCAACCATATACCGCTGTCCCCTTTTCCCCCTGAAATCTGGGGACCATAGATGAGGGTGATTGTATTATTTAGGATAAAAAGTAACACACAAAAGTAACACAAAGTGATATTTATTTAATGTAAAATGTACAGTTCTTTTATAAGCGAATCTTTTTGACTAAAATATAAAATAAAAATCCTAAATTAAATAAAACACTTAAAGCTACGAAGTACAAGATGGTGTCATATGAACAGAATGTCACAATATTTATACGAAAATGCTTTAATTACAACGTAATATTAGAATGTCGATATTTTAATATCAACAGGTGAGAAACAATATGATCATTATCAACACAAATGTAAAAGTTGTCAAGGAAATTTGTGTAATAATTTACACTGAATGAGTTTATTTATTTTTGTAAAATATATTAAATATTTTTAACATATGAATTTGTGTTTTTTTCCTCTAAAGGTAAAAGCTCAATTTATAATGTTATGACGTAATAAAAGACATATTTATTACGTCATAACATTCGAATCAAAATTTAAGTAATCAGTTTAATTTTTTTGGAAATATACATCTTTACACGGTAAAAATTTTTGTGCTAACTTTTAATCTTTTTGGCATTGTATACAGTTCTACACTGAAAAAATATTAAAATTTATTCCTGCGATAGATTTTTTAAATTAAAATGTAATCGATGTAAATTACTGATTTTATTACTTGTATTTTAATAAAACTCAATGCATTCTCCTATTACGATGCAATACAAATGCGATATTTTATTTAAAATACTATTTTTGTTCAAATTTAATATTTTTATTAAAGTTTAATTTATTGAAAAAAGGAAGTATTAAAAAATAGAGCTTTTTGAAACCTCCGTTTTTCAACACATCCCTTTTGCATTATATGCTCGGCTATACCATATGCAAATTATAACTGAAGGATAAATTTCAAAAAATATTGAAAAATAATACAAATTTTATTGAAAATGTAGTTAATTAGTTTTAATTTAATAGAAAAAGTACTAAAAAAATGTCGAATTCCAGAACTGGGATTAAAAATTAGCCCAATAACTTTTAACCGTATACAAGTATGGTAGATAATTTTATTGTTGTTAAATACATATGTGTAAACTGCGTAATTTTTCGTTGTTTTTTTCAACAAAGTCCTTGTATTTGTAATATTATATGTTTCCAAGTTAATAATATGTAATAGAAATATGAATACATATATAAATCTCTTCTTAAATTTCAATAAATATATCAACATATTTTTCTTATGAGTTTGTATATTTAGAATATTGGAAATTCAAAGAAAAATTAATGGCGACTTTTTGATTAATTTATTGTAGTAAATTGGAAATAAATTTTATAATAAAAGTTTTGAAAGTTTATTTTCTATATTTGATCTATCAATGCTGTTCAGTAATTTACTAAATATATTTATTACTATCGTAATTTTAAGACACACAAACTAATGCTTAGCAGCTAATCAGGTACATTTTTCTTTTTTTTTTCTTAACTAATTCTTTGTTATATTTAAATTGGCTTAAGCAGTGTTTTTAAAAAAGAAGACCAAAATTACAAAGATAAGCTATTTAGGCACAAATATGTACGAATATTTTAGATATAAAAAATTGAGATAAATCAAAACAATCATAAAACTAATGAGAATTACGAGTATATCTATTAGAACAATCAAAATATACACATTAAAGCTGTTTGCTTAACCATAACCAAGTGAATTAATTTTGGAAAAGTTCACCCATTCGATAATAGCGCCCGTAATTCGAAAGCATAATGGCAAGTTGACATTAGGCTAGGTACTAGTTGCTAATTGCTAATTGACAGTAGTAGGCAACTAGGACAAAAGTTGGAAGTTTTCAACCAGTTTGACGCTAATTCAAAAACCAGCTGACTAGTTGTACATTGGCAGTTAACTAGATACAAACTAGCGTAATGCCAACGGCATATAAGGAAGTAGTATTTTTTTATTTGTTCGAATTAAATGGCATATGAAGACGTTCACACTAGACATGGGTAACGGAGCGCTGCGTTGCGCCAATGCGTTGATACAGTATACTGCGCTATGTGCGCTGATACGCGAATAAAAATTTTAGTAGCGTAATAGCGCACATAACGCAAACGAGTCAAACGAAACAACTTGGTTATTGAGCCAACTGTTGGGGAAATTTTTACATATGTATTCAATACGATAGAGGGAAAATATCGCCTTGTCTTGCTTTCTCGCACATTGACTTATAGACAAGCCCAAAAACACAATTTCTTGTTATGTACATACATATTCTCTTTTCATGGGTCTTGTTAGCGCAGTAACTCAACTCAGCACTGTATCTCATGTCTATTGTAAATACATATGATACACAGCGCAGTATTGAGTTATTTTGTTTGTTCCTCCTCTTGATCGAAAAATTGACTGTTTCACACAACGAATTGACAGCGCCGCAAAAAAGCGCAGCCATAATGACCATGGTTCCAACCGGTGCGCCATATGGCGCAATTGCGTTAACGCACTGCGCTGATACAGTGTACTACGCTTGCGCTACTGCATCAGCGCACGAAATTTTACTGCGTTACCCATGTCTAGTTCACACCCCGCTTAATACAGACCAAAAATTTGCTTTTAGGATTAGAGTAAACTCTCCTGAGTTTTTCCGGATAAACTTTTTGGTGGGTATGTAATCCAAACAAATGACCTTTTACAATTTGAAGAATAATTTTTTTCATCCAATGACAATAAGGATGAACATAACTAAATACTGCGGTATTCGCAGTATAACTAGACTGAAATTAATTAAATTCTTATACTTTTTAAGTGAAAACTCTTTAACGGTTAAGAACACAGCTTTAGTTCAAAATATTGAATAAAATTTTTTAATTTATAATTTTTTGATTCGAATACATTACACTATTTCAAACGTGCAAATAGCATAAGAATATAAAAAACCAATACAGTGAAACCTGTATAAGCCCGACCCTGAATAAGCCGGAAACCTACCTAGACCAAACATTTTTCAAACTCCCGTAATTTTGAAGACGTTTTTTTTATACAAAAACAACTTGATAGCCCGGAAATTGGTTAATGCGAACCCGGATATCACTTTTTCTTTGTATACGCCGAATTTTTTTTTCAATCGGAGTTTTTATATATGTATATGAAAAGTTAGCATACGCTTTTTAAAGCATAGAATCCACTGTCCAATCAAAAAATTGATAACAACAGTGTGTTTATGATAATAAAAGTTGATTTTCGCTTGCGGCAATACGTTAACTCTTGAACAAATTCACCTAGAAAGATCTGTTTCTCGTCAAAAGCAAGGCTAAGTTCTTGACTGGGTAAAATCAGACAACATTTTCTTCCCCCTCCCCCCCCCCCCCCCCCCTGTCCACTCCCGCATACAAATAAAACGGTTTTGGAAATTGTCTGAAAGACACTGCTTTATATTGAAAAGCTTCAAAGACCAAAAAAGATAAAATCGGAAATTTTGAATAACAAATTTTCGCATCACAAAATTTTTTTATGGAAAAATCACATATAAAAGCCTTGAAAATACATAAAATCTTGCTCAAAGTTAGTAAACTTAATACATATGCAAAATATATGCGAAAATATAAAATGAATAAGTCCAAAGTTGAATCCCTTGAGAAATCAGAAGGGAAGAAAAGCCCGAAGTTTCGAAGAAAAGCCCCCTTTTATGAAAACATCAGAAACAGTTTTATTGGAGGCATTTTTCAATCAGGGTATTCACAGTCGTCTTTTAAATTGCGGGTAAATTTACCGCTCGGTAATTCAGTCAAATCTAACAGAGAGGGAATTCACAGTCCTCTTTTAAAATGCGGGTAAATTTACCGCTCGGTAATTCAGTCAAATTTAACAGATTTTTACCGAGACGGTAACTTGGTTCATGTAAAAATGAATTACCGGATTCGGTAATTGTATACATGCCTCGAGTCGTGTTTTTCAGCCTCGGTATTCGGTATCAAGAATCAACCGCGAGTGGCGCTAGTAATGTTTTTAGTTGTCAAATTTTTTCGCTGGTTATCTCATCGGACTGCAATTTTTTTCAATTTTGATAGCCGTTGCCACAATAGAAATTCAGAAGAATACATCAAACATGGATTTAAAGGTACACTGTAGAAAATGGATTTGAATTTAAACCGAAAAATGGGGTAAAAACGGGGTAAATTTACAAAAACGTCGTAAAATTTCGAAAAAAAATCAGAATTTAGCTCGCACACCATTTAAGTTGTAAACTCACCCAAAAGAACATTAATCTTACACTAGAAATAGGGTAATTTTAAACCTTGCGTAAAATTTCGACCAATATTCGTATTTTTACTCTCATTTTGATGTAAAAACACGCTCGCAGGGTATTTTTGCATTATTGTACGGACAATTTAACCTTAACCTTATAATTCGCATAAGGTTTGTGGCATCGGAGTATAAATACTCGAATCGAGTTTTACTCTACCAAAATCCTGTGTGGCGCCTGCCACATGGCAGACATGCCCGGGAAATTTGGATGTGAAAACATCCGCAAAAATAATATATTATTTTTTTTTCAGACCGTATAAGCCGAGAAATTCTAATACCATTTTCGGTGTAATTTTAAACAAAAAATGTCGTAAAATTACACCAGTTTTGTACTTTTACTTCTTATTTGGTTTAAAGTTCCCCCGTAAAGGAAAATGGTTTCCTACTATTATAGGGGTAAAATCACAATAAAATTTTCTAGAGTGTATGTGACATATTTTACAATCAAATTCGCAGTTCATGATTTGATCACGTATCAAATAAAAGCGCTGTTCTCAAATCTGTGCTGTGGGATGTTCACAGCAGAATATTTTCAGTCTTTTAATATTACAGAAAATACCGAATACCGAAAATTAAAAGAGGATTGTGAATACCCTCAATATTTTTAAATACCACTCTACTATTTTTAAAACCCATTTGAAATGTTCCTACTTTTTGTTGTCACATGCCTATACAAGAACCGATTTTGTTTTCATAAACCGAACCTTTGAACTAAGAAGTAGTTTACAAATTGAATTGCTTACAACCCGAGATTTCACTGTACGTTTCTGTAAAACAAAAAAAAATATAGTTCAACCTGTGTAAGCCGGAAACCTGTCTAAGCCGAACAAATTTCCTGCTCCCATAACAGTCCGGCTTATACTGGTTTTACTGTATACTAGTAACCATTTTTGGAATTTTTGTTCTACGTTCCTGACAATATTACAGATGTAATAATCTTAAAAATCTTGACTTAAAAAATTCTGTGCCAAAAATCTGTATTCTTAATTTATTCAGCAAATGGATCCAAACATTTCTACATGAGTTGTATTTAAAATTATGTCGCAATTCAATGCACATTAAAAACAATTAAAATTCTCGGTATGATATTACATCATACCGCAATTACATATTAAACATGAAAATTTATGTATTTTTTCTCAAAGCCCATACGAAAGTTTTTATGGAATGGTAGTAATTTTAAAAGTCTAATACAAAATTATAAATCGAAAAACTTTTAAAAGCATCATAGAAATCATAGGAAGACTATTTTTTTTGCGAAAAACAACATATTAATGTTTGATAGCACCATAATTTCTAATCACAAAGTTACAAGACTTAATTCTTTGTCAGATTTTTTTGGTACTTTGCTTTGAAAATTTATTAAGATAATATTTTATAAAAATCATGTCTTTAATTAATGGCCATTACTACATTTAATAATTTAGTTACACTTAAGCGATTCTCAAATTTTGAGCGCCTGTATTTACACAACAAATTTTTCACACTACTATGGTAAGTAATCCCAAATTATAAAATCCAAAAAATTTATCTGAACGTTCAAAGTTGCATATTTTTAAATCGGTTTACCAAAATGTTCGTAGCATAAATTCTGAAAACTATTCATTAGTCAACAATGCTGCAAAAAACATCAAATACTTTACTGTAATCAATACACACACTTTGGATTTCAAACATTTTAAAAATATTATTATGACGCCAATTAAGAATACAGATCGATTTAGGGCCAATAATTATGTTGTTTGAGATCATTTTATATTTGGCACAAAACTTTTTGGTCAAAGCAATATAATTACAAAAAGTTCATGAATTTGTATTATGTATTATCTGTTTCAACACTACAAAATAGAATTTCTATTTTTTTTTTACATTTTTAATCGGAAGTTGCTGATTTCCTATTCGAATTTTTCTTGAACATCTTTGAATTTTTTTTTTGTGTTTTTGATAAATGTTTTCTAATTGAATATTTTATTAAATTCCAGATACATATATGTTTTTGTAAGTATGTTTTTGGAAGGTATCTGGAATAAAATTATCGCAACTTCCATAAATATTTAAGATTATGAGACATAATCTGGAATTTTAAAATTTTGGCAAACTAATATTAGTGTCTTTAATTTTACTTTTGTTTAAAATTTATATTATTTCACATTTATCATAGTATTATATATTTAAAATCAGAGGACGCAATATTCTTAGAATATTTTGGTGTATTCTGAAGCAATTTTTATAGTTTAATTGACTCACTTTATGAAGAAAAAATCAAAGTCTGAAACAAAAATAAAACACAAAATTAAATTAAGAATCAAATCAAAATTAAAACTTATAAATTATTTCTTATAACCAAAACGAAAGTGTGAAAAATTAATGTCAAAAAGTGATATTAAAGAATTTAATTTTAAAAATAATCTAGTAACCAGTTCGTTGACAAAAAAAAAGTTTCTTAAGCGAAAAATACAATTGGCTCGACACAACATTCATCCATATAAAGGGTGTTTTTTTTAGACGTGTGGTTTTCAATCTGGCACTACTTTTTTCGGAGTTGGTCTTTTTGACAGTTGTCACTTGATTTATGCTCAGTTGATGGCCACCGAGATGGCCACCGATCTCGATTTTCACAAGAAAATTTTGTTCAGCGATGAAGCTCACTTTTGGTTGAATGGGTACGTCAATAAGCAAAATTGTCGCAGTTGGAGGGATGGTAATCCACAAGCCATTCTTCAGATGCCGTTACATCCTCAAAAAGTCACTGTTTGGTGTGCTCTTTGGTTCCAACAAGACGGCGCTACATGCCATACAGCCAACGAAACAATCAATTTATTGAAGGAAACTTTTGGTGAGCGCATTATCTCGCGTCGTGGGCCTGTGGCGTGGCCTCCAAGATCGTGCGATTTAACACCGCTGGACTATTTTTTGTGGGGTTATGTGAAGTCGCTTGTCTACGCAGATAAGCCCGAGACAATTGACGCCTTGGAAGAGAATATTCGGCGCGTTATTGCTGACATACGGCCCCAATTGCTGCAAAAAGTGGTCGAAAATTGGGCCTCTCGGCTGGAATTTATTCGAGCCAGCCGCGGCGGCCACTTGCCCGAAATCATTTTTAAAACATAATGGCAAACCCTTATATTTATAATAAAGCTAAACTCTTGGCCATAACATTAAATTATATGCTTTTTTTTCTTCTTGAAAATCACACGTCTAAAAAAACACCCTTTACAATTGCGCACACTTCGTTGTTCTAAAGCAGAGTTGGTCGGATTGATTGTATACAGAATCATAAGGTGCTATGTGTTTAAAATCTGAATTGTCGCGTAAATGTTGTATGGGGCCACTTGTATTCCGGCATTTATACTGCAATGGAATGAAGCTTGTTGCGTGTTGCTTATAACCGGGGAGTTCGGTGTTGCTTATAACCGGGACGATTTTTTCGTCAAACAGTAATGATTTTTTAAAATTTATTTGCCAATATTTTGTTTTGAAACATATCCCGGAGAATAATTTCTTCGTAACAGACCGAAAAACCCTGATCTAGGATATAGTCAGTGAACAATTTGAAAATGTGTGAGTTTAGAAATTGGAAATGTGAAAAGTTCATACATGGAAAGTGAAAAAAATAATGATTAATTTTCTAAACTATAAAAACTCGTCTGAAAAAAAATCGAGAAATTTATACACAAATACCGGAATACCAGGGATAGTCCCACATTCAGGCATGTTGTCACGGCGTCCCGGAAACCAAACTTTTGTCCAGTAATTTTGCAATGTTATATTATAATTTCTTAATCAATAATAAAATTGACCTCGAAACCCAAAAACTATTACTTCTAGCGTATTTTTATTAAACAAATTCGCTTGCGGCGCATTTTATTATATAATTTTCAATAGTGGGATGATCGTTTCTAAAAGTGTCACTTGCGGTGCAATTTTTGTTGTACAAACCCTCTTCCCTCTGCTAGGGATTTCAAAACCTTCGCAATTAATTTAGAATTAAAAATTCCCTCACAGTTGCATAGGTTCAAACTTTTTTTTCTTATTGTTAGTTCAAGTAAAAAAAGAAGTACACTGGACTCCCGCATTCACATGTTTTCGTTCTATGCGAATTCACATGAACGCGGTTAAACATTTTAGAAACTGGAAATGAAATTTTTTCCTTTGTACATATTGTGTTTTAGTGAAACCACTATAGGTAAAAAAAACTATAAGTTTTGATAGTTAAGATTGGGCATTTCGACCCCATATGTCAGCACAATCCTTTGATATAAATATAAATGACATCATTACACAGTGGTCCCGCTCATAGGTCATAGGATCCAAAAAGCGATGTCTGAATTATGACGCCATATTACCCCTAATTGCACACAATTATCTATAGTACAGAGGGTATATAAAAAATTCTGGTTCCCTAAAACTGCATTCACTGTTTTTGCATGTGAAGTGGCATGCATTACATTACTGCTCATTAACTTTATCAGCGCGCTAATATTCACTCTGTGTGTGTTTGTTCATTTCTTGGAAAAAGGTTTATTGTGGCGGTTGTCTTGCGAAGGAGTTTCAATAAGAAGGTATGTACAATGTTTTCCATATTTATTATTATATTTATTTCATCAGTTGTTGTAATTATGGTGGGTACTATTCAGGACCAAAAATTATGCTCTTTTTAAAGTTTTAATCTCCATCAAATGATTTTAATCGCAAAATATTTGTCAACGTCTCTAGTTTTAAAATCACGAATCATTGTCTGCGTGAAGTGCGTTTGGGTACTCCTATGCCGTTAATAGTTGCGTTTTTTTTAATGTTCTGAAGCCGTTCAGAACAAGCTTTCCATACAAAATCCTGCACCACCTTTTCATCTCGAACAGCGTTTGGAACAAAGGGAAATTTTATACGGTAATGTACGGTAATGAAATGCTGCTAGCTTCAACGTAATAATTTTGACATTTTATTTTCAATTGAGGATTTTCTGTTGGTGGTTGGTAGATCCTGTGTGACAGTTAAATAATTTTAAACATGGGAGTTAGCGAATCGTGAGTACAAAATAAAATTAAAAGTACTTTTTAATAGATTTTGTTTTACAGTGTACGCCGTATATGGCAGCATAATGAAACTAAAGCGCTGCTGGATTGGTACTCTCGCCGCCCGGAAAGAAGAATTTGAAAATTCAAGAAGAAAAAAATTTGACTTCCAGAATTCCAGTTCGAAGATTTGACATCTTTAAATATTTTAGTGATGTCTTGTACATTTAAGATGAAATATTTACTTATATGTTATTTTTAATCAACACTGTAGAAAATGAATTTGAATTTAAACCGAAAAATGGGGTAAAAACGGGGTAAATTTGCAAAAACGTTGTAAAATTTCGAAAAAAAATCAGAATTTAGCTCGCACACCATTTAAGTTGTAAAATCACCCAAAAAACATTAATCTTACACTAGAAATAGGGTAATTTTAAACCTTGCGTAAAATTTCGACCAATATTCGTATTTTTACTCTCATTTTGATGTAAAAACACGCTCGCAGGGTATTTTTGCATTATTGTACGGACAATTTAACCTTAACCTTATAATTCGCATAAGGTTTGTGGCATCGGAGTATAAATACTCGAATCGAGTTTTACTCTACCAAAATCCTGTGTGGCGCCTGCCACATGGCAGACATGCCCGGGAAATTTGGATGTGAAAACATCCGCAAAAATAATATATTATTTTTTTTTTCAGACCGTATAAGCCGAGAAATTCTAATACCATTTTCGGTGTAATTTTAAACAAAAAATGTCGTAAAATTACACCTTTAAGACGCGGTTTTGCTACCAAATAGGAGGAAAATTACAACAAAAATGTGGTAATTTTAAACATCCATGTCGTAAAATTACACCCGTATTGTACTTTTACTTCTTATTTAGCTTAGAGTTCCCCCGTAAAAGAGGCTTTTGTACGCCACAAAATGAGTAAAAATGCATAGCTTTTAAGCCATTACGACTCGGTTTAATTTTACCCCTATTATCGTAGGAAAATGGTTTCCTACGATAATAGGGGTAAAATTACAATAAAATTTTCTAGAGTGAACCTAGACTGCAAGAACTACTGTTGGGGCACTCGAAAACAAAATTAAGAATCTTTTTTGCGCGTATAAATCTGCAAAGGACAACGAGCCAAGAACGGTCAGAGCGCCAGCGTTTTATCCATTTTGTTACAGCCTTATTTACATGTGCATTCACTTTAGTCAGTACAAAATAAAACCAAAATAATCAACGCTGTGTTTTTTTTTTAAATTTATATAATTCGAATGACAATTTCGATAAACGCAACGTAAAACGAAACGAATTAACTTCGCATTTTTTAACAGAAGTCTCGGAATTAAATGAATTATTTTTCCTATATATGTCATAATTTGAAAAAATACAACAGTAACGGCCTACTGATGTAACCAACGTGAAGTCAGTCGCGATTGAATTCGATGAAATTTCCCATTTACTCTGGATCGTTTTTTTAAAGTTCTATGTTCTAGAACATTAAAAAAACGCAAGTAAAAATGCTTTTTTTAGCTCCAGGGAATCAAATGCCCCCAAAGACAAAAAAAAATAGTCGCTCGGTGATAGGAGAGGAAAGGTAGTCCCTCCTAATTTTTTTTTCAAGAAATTTCAAACGGCTGTCAAAATTTAATTTTATTATGGATTTGAGAATTTTAAACACCAAAAGGCGTCTCCGGGAGAGCATTTTCGAAAAATCACAAAAAAAAAGTTTGAAATTAAGTTTTTCGGCTTCCGGAGAACTTAAAATACATTTTGAGCTTTTTTTGTGTGGAGCAATAATACCATGAAAATGTCACGACTTGTAACCAACACCGATATTTTATACAAGCTTTTTCTTAACTCTGATCCGCTTTATCTTAGTTTAAGGAAATTACCACCCAAAAAAGATGTGCGCAAGCGAGAGTGATTTTAATAAGTCGCAATAAAGTTAAAAATATTTGCGATTTCGGGACCGAACTCCTATTTTTTACGTGCTTTCCATAGCTCAATTTACGCGGTTCCGATCTATGCAAAGTTTTCATTAAGCGAATTACTTTCTAAAAACTTGTTTTGCCAGGAAAATGTTACTAGATTAATTTCACCAAAATGCTAAAATCAAATGTGGAATTCGCAAAGTAAAGTCTATATTTTAATAATTGGCAAGATAGTGTATCCGAAAAATCAGAATTTTTTGTGTTCTTTTTATTGACGTTTTGTAGTTTAACTAAAGCACTTGCATTGTAGGTATTATCATATACAAAATGACGCACGAATTAGTCATTTTCAAGCTAATATTTTTATATATTTCATACGCTAATTATAAAAGATGTATTTTTCTGACAAAAAAAAAATTTACTCACCTTTTTATTCGTTGAGATCAGTCTTTAGTTTTGTTAAATCAAATTTTTTTAATATTTTACATAGACTATTTTCGATTGTAGAGCAATGAATCTCTTTTTGTTTGTGTCTCCTTATAAAAAATCTTCTAAAACGGTACTTTTCAGTATCTAGTATTTTCATAAGCAACACACGCTACTAAATTATAATATTTATGTGAAACGAACTATTTATGTAGAATACAATATTATTAAACAGCAGTTGGTGGTGGTAATAGAGACGAATTGGAGCTTCTTAAATATGGATTACCATAAATCGCACTATACCTTGGGTCAACACTCAAGGTATTTTGCATATATGGTGTCATACTATTACTACTGCTGCCGTTAGGTGATGAACTTATCCCAATACTGCTTGTGCCATGCCCCGTTTGCAGATGTGGGAGTCCATTGTCTTGTCTGATTTCAGTCCTTGATCCACACATGCTCCCCGTTAAACTGCCATTCATGTGTGTCATGGGCAAGATTTGACCACCATTTAGGCATGCCTTGTTACTAATTGTTGTTAAATATTGTGGCGGTGGGCTATAATGCGTCGTATAATCAGCATAAGGCACATATCCTGCTGAGATATCAACTTTAAGATCGCTATAATTTGAAGTTCTATCTCCTGCCTCCTTATAGTGTTTAGAAATTTGATGTTCTGTTATCACATCTGCGGGCGGCAGTGTTTTCTTTTTACATTTAAAGTACACGATTAATATTATTATTATAATCATAAGTATGGCAAAGGATGACACTCCACCAACGATTGTCATTAAAACCGGAACATTTTCTATTAGAAAAGGGGGAAAAAAATCAAATATAACGATATAAAAATAACATAAAATATCTACTAAAAATAAAATTAAGAAAAAAACATACTTTGTCCCTGTAAAGTTATTTCAAGGATATCATTTCCATAATCATTGACGACTGTGCAATTATACTTTCCATAATGGTACGATTGGCTATCACGGATAATTAAAATTGACCTCACTCCACCCGGTACAGTGTCAATCAATATAGAATAGTCCTGACCATAATCGGCATTAATTTCATGACCATTAAAAGTCCAGGAAACATGCCGGGCTTTTGGTACCGATGTGGCATAACATTCTATCCGGACTGTATCACCAATTAGGCCATTTTGATTTTTTGCGGATTGGATTTTCGGTTGGCCTTTTACATAAACGTATGCATCGGATGATATTTCCTGATATCCGGGAACACTTGCTTTGCAGTAATATCGTCCAGCAGTCTCATTTGTAACGATAAATGTTAGGTTTGACGTCACTCCAACAACCTGTTGATTAGAAAATACAGACTAAAGACAACTTTTATAGCAGTTAGGTCAAGCACTGAGACTGCGAAGGGGTCAAGGCTGCGGCCTCTATTATTCATCGCTTGAGTATTGTTTTGACGTATCCGCCAAAATCAATTGGTTGATATTTTTGGCGTTCTATAGGTTTTTTGAGATACTCTATAAATTTATAAAGTCCGCTTTCAATTAATTACTAGAAGATTCGTCCTTGACTCCGGTATATACCGAGTTTTCATACACATACGGAAAAAATTCAAATCAATTTGTGAGTACAGTTTTGCCGTACACGCTCGATTTTTTTTATTTTTGTCCATAAAATCTTTTATTCTAGAAATTATTTGGTTGCTTTTAGAGGTGAACACTTACCCTATCAATTGGGTGTTGTATCCAGACAATATCAGCTAAGGGATTACCATCTACTTCACATGTTAAAGAAGCCACAGTGCCAACATCCGCCTCAATTGACTTAGGCCGTTGTATGAATTGTGGTCCATCTGAAATAACACAAACAGAATTGTTGCCAAACACAGACAAAACATTTTTCAACTGATCTTCAAAAGCAATCAAAACTTTCGTAGATTTAAACTTACAGCTGATATCTAACGTTTCGCTATCCTCGCTCTCGCCTACAGAGTTCTGCACTTTACATTTTACAATGGCATCATGATATTTGCGTGTGATATTTCGTATAATCTATAATTCGTAATGGACATTTTCAATTATATATATCTTGTGTATTTTCAAATATACCCTTACCATTTCTGTTTTGTGACCACCAACTAAAGGGTCATCGTTTATATACCAACGATAGGATAAATCATTCGGATTTGCGTCAGCGCTACACTCCAGGCGAACTTCAGAATTTTCCGGTATTCGACCACCAGACAATGCACCACCAATTATGCGAACTTTCACTTTAGGTGCGTATTTGACCTAAATATGATTCGATTAATTAATTTTCTAAAAAAAACATGCGACCAGAAAACTTCTACCTCGATTCTAATTTTCGCCGAACGATACGTTCGATCTGCTGTATTTTGCGCTTGACAGGTAAAGAATGTTTTGTGGTAGTCTTTCTTCGGTATCAGTCTTAAAATAGATTTCGCTGAATATCTTCGCATATCTGGCAACTGTTCTACACTATATTCAATGCCGTCAGTAATAACGTTTCCCGAACCATCAATCCACGTGAGCTAGAAGATTATCACCGACGTTTACAAATTTGGAAACATTTTTAATAGCCGAAATCAAAGTTTACCTCAGAAGCTGGTTTTCCTCCGGAAGAATGGCACTCTAATTCCACTTTTCTATCCTCCGTTGTCATCATAAATTCACCTTGAATGATTTTTGGTGCTTCGGGTGGAACGAGTACCGTTAATTTCGCAAAACTCGACCGAATTGCCGCCTGGCCCTCGCTACCAGTACTCACTTGGCATTGGTACCGAGCATCGTCATCTAGCATTACTGGATAAATGTCCAGTGAAAAATCACCCTCTTCATCGCTTCCCACCATCGAATATCTCTCGAAGCCACTTAAGTTTCGAGACGTACCCAAACCGAAATCATCCTTTGTCCATTGCAGCAATCCTTGCTTGTTGATCACACGACACGGTAATGTGACACGCGCTCCGACCACGGCCGTCTGATCCTGTGGCTCCATTGCGAATCGCTGATTATAGTTAAGTCCCGAATGTGTGTGCAGATAGTGTTTTCCAGATGCACTATTCACTATGCCCATAGCTGCCAGTACGATAATAACAGCTGAAAAGTGCCCACTTGACTTACACAACGCAGGCATCATTTTGAGACAACTTCCTTAAACTATTTACAGTTTTTTCTGAAAATAGAAGATAAAAACAAGATAAATATAAGAATCAACTCTTATGAAACTAACATAAATATTTCATATCTCCCTAAAGTTTAAGTGGTTTAAACAAATCTACGTTACCACGAAAGGGTCTTAGAAAACTGAATTTTTGCTCTTTATTGAGATCATATTTCAAAGCCCTAAACATTTTACAGTTAAATTGCATTACGAAACTTGGTGAAAAACAAATGGCATCAATTTTCGTACCGACAGATTTTAGGGTTCCTTTAATAGTTTTTCAGTACCGATGAAAACCGTTTATAAATCTGTTAAATGATGCCGGACTGTGAATCAGGCTCAAACTAAGTGGTTGCCTGCGGTTTAAAAAATATTTTTCGGGGTAAAAATAAGATTTGTAGGGTATTTTTCCATGCAATTGCATTAAAAAAAAATTTCGTTTTGACTGAACTGATTTATTATACCCGTATGGTGAAACCAAAGGGTATATTAGATTTGCCTTACCGTTTGTAACGCCAAGATCCCGTTATCACACACAAAAATGAATTACACCAGTGTGTTTAGAATGATAAAAAAAGTTGAATTTAGCATGTCCGTCCGTCCGTCTGTCCATCCGTCTGTCCGTCCATCTGTTCGTCCGTCTGTCCATCCGTCTGTCCGTCCGTCTATCCGTCCGTCTGTCCGTCCGTCTATCCGTCCGTCTGTCCGCCCGTCTGTCCGTCCGTCTATCAGTTCGTCTGTCCGCACGGATTGAGCTAGAGACTTGAAATTTTGCGCAGATTCGTTTTTTGTAAAAGGCAAGGCTAAGTTCGTTAATGGGCAAAAATGGAAAATGTTTTTTGTGAATATCTCAAAAACGGTGCATCTTATCAAAAAAGTGCAAGAACAAAAGTTATTTAGGATATGATTCTACATAAAACTCTCATACGTCAAAATCCGATTGGAATAAATTTAAAAAAAATCTTATTGAAAAGTTTGACTTCAAAGTGGAATTTTGGTACAACTGTTCGCCGTTCACGGGTTTTCAATAATTGGTAGATTGGCAATTATAGATTTTGTTATGTTTTGAAAATGACACCAGGAAACGCTCGGTCGTTATTTTGAATCCCAACAAACGTTAACAGGTTTTGTGCGGGCAAAAACAATATTAGAAGCAAGGGAATCTGAAAGTTTTGAAAGGTAATTATTTATCATTCAATACGAGCAATATATAAAAGCACAAAATACAATTGGCCCGATACAACATAACATTTACGGCGGCAGATTACGGCGACAATTGCGCCCTTCATATACAATTGCGCACACTATGTTGTTCTAAACATCCTTTGTTTTTCAATTGATTTTGACACACGGACTGTGAGAGACATAAAACATTTTGAGTTACCAATTATACAAATTAGAAAAATGAATGTAAGCAACACAGCATACAAACTTGATTTCCTAATACTTTCGTTAATTTACCCTCGAGTGACGAAATTTAGATTTTATGACGTCCCCATTAGATTTCACATCAAATTTTGTTGGCGAGCTGATCGAAAAAAAGTTAAATTCGATCTAACGTTTTACGTCGATAAAGTTGGTCCGATTAATTGTATACAGAAGCATAAGATACTATGAAATTAAAATCTGAAAGGTCGCCGTAAATGTTGTGTCGAGCCAATTGTATTCTGACCTTTAAGCATTTAAACCCCAGAACTATATAACATAGAACAACTGTCACCATACAAAGCTCTGCTGAAAGATTGTCCCAAAAGTATTTCCCTCTTTATCGTACTTGAACGCATTCACTGAACTGTATAAGGACGCGAAATTCAAATTTCGTTTGCCGCGAAATTCAAATTTCATAAGTTTGAGACTAACTTTAGGCGCAAACAAATAACTATAGGCGCCAACACCATTCCGAAAGTCTATTTTCCTTTGACAGCTCACAGTTTAAACGAGACGGCTATATTTATTTTCATACGGTTATCTTGCTCTTACTTGAGTCGTTTTGATACACTGAACTGTATTGAAATGGGACTATTTGAGACAGCAAATCGAGCGATCTAGTATATCTATGATTTAAACTCATAGCACAATCAATACAATCAATCCGACAATCAATCCGACCAACTTTGTAGTCGTAAAAATTTGAATCGAATTTAACTTTTGTCGACCAGCTCGCTGGCAAAATTTTATAGTTGATACAAAATGAAATCTTATGGGGACATCATAAAATCTAAATTTCGTCACTCAAGGGAAATTAAAGAAAATGTTAGCAAATATAGTTCGTATGCTGTGTTGCTTATATTCACATTCGTATTATGTATGATAAATAGTAACAAAATAATGTTATATGTGGCTCACCGTCCGACTGCCAAAATCGAATGAAAAGCAAATAACGTTTAGGACAACAAAGTGTGCGCAATTGTATGTGGGACACACCATTATCGCCGTAATCTGTCGCCGTAATCTGTCGCCGTAAATGTTGTGTCGGGCCAATTATATTCCGGCCAATTATATTCCGAATTATATTCCGGAAAGTTACAATACCAAGAAAGCCAATTTCTGCGGTAACACTCGAGTTATTCGTAACTGTAATATATCCAGGCCTCAAGAAATCGGCCATAAATAACTTAGATTTTTTGGTTATTCGAATGTAGTTTTTTTTTCAAATGGTTTATTTATTATATAGAAATTTTTTTATCTTGGCTTTTAACGTGTATATTACCCAACCTTGCTTTTGATTGCCTTTTTTATTGTGTGAGCAGCAAACACCTTTTCACAAATTCACTCACCCCAAATTATTCGCTTTTTTTCCTTTTGTTGTCACTGTTTTTAAACTTATATTACTTTGTCCTCTTCTTTTAATATTTTTCTCATGCTTCATGAGGCTATTTTAGATCTCCAGCAAGGAGCCAAAATTTAAATTCTGAATACAAACTCTCCCTCCAGCAAAAGCCTTGTTGGTTTTCAAGCCGAATACAGATTAAGTACTATGGTATATTCTATGTTTATATGTATACAAGTCTTTTACACAAGTATAAAGGTAGAAAGATACTATATCTGGCAAATATGGAACAAAAAATATATCTATATATATAGACATACTACTAATATCATTTTCTCTTGGGGAAATGGTTTCCTTGTTGTCTTCTAGCTTTTTCCAACATCTAATATCATGCCCGCCAATATTTAATATTTATTCATGACGTAATGAGATTATGTTGCTTTAAATGCTTATTACCCGTTTTAGGGATATTTTAAAGCTAAAATACGTCTACTCTGTGTAAGGTGTATATTACACTGCACATAGTTACACACTAAATTACAAAAAAAAAAAAATCTGCTAATATAAGGCTAGCAACATTTTAGCAGGTTCAGCGTTTGTTGTTGGGAATCATCATATAAATTATCACTTTTCATAATTATATTTTTATTCTTTGGTGAGTATGAAAACGAGGACGACAGCAACAACAGCTAAAGTATGAATTTCAAATTACATTTTTGCAAAATATTTTTATTTTAATTAATATAATACCTTAGGGCGAAAGCAGTAATTTTCATATTATTTATATTTTCATATTATTTATTAATTTTTAAGGAATTGTCGAATTACATATTCAAGTTTTCTTTATAGTTTCAAGGATATTTAGTGCTTACATAAGTTCAATTTGAACTAATTAAGGCCTCACCACATAGTTCTTAAAACTTCGTTGATGCAAACGTCCCTAACTCCTTAACCTCTTGCCTTCCAGTGTACTATTTTCAGTACATCAAAAAAAATTGTGGCGTAAACCAATATTGGCGCAAACATTTGCCAAAGTTAAATTAATACGACATCCACAAGTTTGATCTTTTTCTAAAAGCAGTTTTTTTCAATTTTTGAAAAAAAAGTATTTAGCGAATACTCCATTTTTGAGTATATTTATATCTTTGAATATATGTATTTATATCAGCATAAGTGAACGGTTTTTTTTTGTAAGATTACGCGATTTGTTGCGCAGTGAGGTCTCACAAGATAAACATAATAAAGAAAATTACAAGAGATTTTCTTTAACTAATTCTATCAACTTTTACCAGGGACCGAATCGTATGATCCAAGAACGCATAAGACCACGCATAGTTTAAAATTCTGTAATACATAACACGTACGATTTGTTTGGTATTATGCCAACGGTGAAGTTACGAAACGTATTTTGTATAAAGGAAAATAAAAAAGTATTAGATTTGAGGGTGAAAAGTACTAGATTTGAGGGTGAAAAGTACTAGAATTGAAGGTAAAAAGTACTATTTTTTGTCATTTAAACTTATAACTTACGTTTCGTATAAAAAGGGCATAAATAATTCCTTACTTTGTGAATAATTTATAAAAAGGTAAATTTTCAGAACTATTATTACTATGCTTAAGCTCGAGCGATGAAAGTGAGAGTAATGTGAGAGTAGTACCAGAGAACAAATAATCTAGAGAATAAATTCTTAGAACAAAGGCCATAGAGGGATAAGGGAACAAAAAGTGCCCCCAGAGATATAAGCTTGAAATTTTTTTCGTAAGTTGCCACTATTACAACAAAAAATTTCCCAAAATTTCAGTTCAAAAAAACGAGTAGTTTTGGAGAAAAAAAATAAAACATGATTTTTTCGAAAAAATTCTAGCTCCGTAACGGGTTAACCGATTTTGATGAAATTTGTCGCAATTTTTTCGTTGAAAGTCATAGTTTTCAAAAAAAATTATAGCAAAAAAATTAAGTGTGAGGAACCGTTAGGAAAAAATATTTTTTGTTTTCAAAAAATTATAACGGTAACTTAACGGTTTTGCACCACTTTTATTTTTTTCTCAAAAACTCCTTAATCCCTTACCTACAAAACAAAAAAAAAATCAGGGCAATCGGAGAGGTACTTCATATTCAAAAAAAATAAAATGTGAAGGTAGTCACATTATCATATATGAAAGATGAATCAATTTGTGAACTAAATAATCCAGGAAAATTAGGATTTAACCTCTTAAAAAATCCTAGTTAACTGGATTTTTGCACAGACCTTTATTTTGACATAACAAACAACGTCCCCAAAGTCCATTCCAAAATTGCACCGGCGTCGTGCGTTATTCAAGGTCAAAGGTCCCGAAAATCAGTTTTTTACGTTTATCTCACTTTATACGAGTTATACGTCTTTTTGAGGTTCAGATGAATTAATCACAATAAAATTCTCTACAAAAAAGGTTAAATATAATTTTCTTGTAGGACAAACAGTTTTCGAGATACAAGTCGTCAAACTATGCGTCGCACAGAGAAATTGCTATTATTCAAGGTCAAAAGTCAAAAAAATCGTAATTATCTCGCTTTGTATAGCATGTACGCATTTTTTGTATTCAGATGAATTACTCCTCCGAAAATTCTCTACAAAAAAAGTTAAATAAAATTTTTTTGTAGGGCCAATAGTTTTCGAGATAGAAGTGAACTGTACATTCTTTTCCCCACCGCCATTAAGGTAGAATGCAAGGCGCGTTTTTTTACATGACTTCCTCATTAGGCCTAATCCATATTTTTCCACCTTCATTCATTTATTCTCAAAAATGTCCATCCCATTTAACAACAATGTCTTGGAACATTACTTCCACCAGCACCGAAAGAACTCCTGAATTCCGTTTTTTGCAACTGCACAAAAGGTTGTGGTTCCAATTGTGGATGCAGAAAAATTGGATTACCGTGCTCCATCGTTTGTAGCTTTTGTCGGGGTCAATCATGTTTAAATCCTGCTTCTTGTGATATCACTGAATCCTTTGACAATTTAAACGATGTCGATGATGAACTCGATCTTATTGGTACCTTAACATTAAATCCAAGTGAAGGTGATACCTAAATGGAAGATGAAGGGCAACAAGAACAAGAAGAAGTAGAAGAAGAAGAAGAAGAAGCAGAAGTAGAAGAAGAATAAATGAATGAAGGTGGAAAGAATATGGATTAGGCCTACTGGGGAAACCATGTAAAAAACGCGCCTTGTATTCTACATCAATGGTGGTCGGGAAACGAATGTACAGTTCACAGTGTCTGGACTTATATCTCGAAAACTATTGCCCCTACAAAAAAACCTTATTTAACCCTTTTTGTAGAGAATTTTCGGAGGAGTAATTCATCTGAATACAAAAAATGCGTACATGCTATACAAAGCGAGATATTTACGATTTTTTTGACTTTTGACCTTGAATAATAGCAATTTCTCTGTGCGACGCATAGTTTGACGACTTGTATCTCGAAAACTGTTTGTCCTACAAGAAAATTGTATTTAACCTTTTTTGTAGAGATTTTTATTGTAATTAATTCATCTGAACCTCAAAAAGACGTATAACTCGTACAAAGTGAGATAAACGTAAAAAAACTGATTTTCGGGACCTTTGACCTTGAATAACGCACGACGCCGGTGCAATTTTGGAATGGACTTTGGGGACGTTGTTTGTTATGTCAAAATAAAGGTCTGTGCAAAAATCCAGTTAACTAGGATTTTTTAAGAGGTTAAATCCTAATTTTCCTGGATTATTTAGTTCACAAATTGATTCATCTTTCATATATGATAATGTGACTACCTTCACATTTTATTTTTTTTGAATATGAAGTACCTCTCCGATTGCCCTGATTTTTTTTTTGTTTTGTAGGTAAGGGATTAAGGAGTTTTTGAGAAAAAAATAAAAGTGGTGCAAAACCGTTATGTTACCGTTATAATTTTTTAAAAACAAAAAATATTTTTTCCTAACGGTTCCTCACACTTAATTTTTTTGCTATAATTTTTTTTGAAAACTATGACTTTCAACGAAAAAATTGCGACAAATTTCATCAAAATCGGTTAACCCGTTACGGAGCTAGAATTTTTTCAAAAAAATCATGTTTTATTTTTTTTCTCCAAAACTACTCGTTTTTTTGGACTGAAATTTTGGGAAATTATTTGTTGTAATAGTGGCAACTTACGAAAAAAATTTCAAGCTTATATCTCTGGGGGCACTTTTTGTTCCCTTATCCCTCTATGGCCTTTTTAGAGAAAATTTTTCCACTGTGAGATGAAGCAAGAGGATCCGATGTAACACGGAAAAAATTATCCATTCGATTCCTCCATCTCATTGAATAGATACGACGAAAATGATTAGAAAATGTTCTCTCTGCTTCGTGCTCCCTAGTCTAAAAGTAATTAACTTTTAGGCCGTAGCTAGTGAATGATAGGGACATTTTTCCCCCCTTCGAAGGGGAAATTTGTCAAAAATTTGTTCTAAGAGTTTATTCTCTAGATTATTTGTTCTCTGGTAGTACGGAGGCAACTTAGAGATCAAAGCAATCCTTTGTCTCTGCCGAAAAATGCGTAATACTAAGTTCAGACTGACGCAAAATCACGTAATTTTGCGAAATGATTTAGATCTTAAACCAAAGTGTTCACACAGAGGTTAGATTTGACATTTCAACTACAGGATTGCTATGAATTTTAGTGTAGGATTGCTATGAATTTTAGTAATATGATGAATAATACAATTCAAAACATCGATCAAATATGTGCAAACAGAATTAGACACTTTAGACGACAATGGAAATTATCTGTAATGAAAATAAACAATTATTTTCCATTTCATATCTAATCACATCAAAAACGTAGGTTGTTTACTAATATATCCTTTTCGCGTGCGGAACACGGCTTTTTTTTCTTATATTTCCATTTTTCCAATGCATCACAAATGTCAAAACTGATGTACTCAAGAGAGCTGAATGAGTGATGCAGGGTTGAATTCATTGTTTTTGCTTGATTTCGTTCGTAATTTTGTGGAAATTGCATACTTTTAGTGATTTTTGAAAACAGGTTAATGTACTGGAAATCTCGTGATTTCGAGCAAGATTTCGTTCAAAATTACGAAAATCTTCAAAATTACGTGATTTTGTGTCGGTCTGAACTTAGTATAAGATTCTATACGATGAAAATCATCAGGTATCTTAAGTTTGCCATGCCGTATGTTTTTTAATTGTCTAAATATTTCTATTTATTAAAATATTTTTTAATATTTATTAAAATATAGAGGTTAAGTGCTTAGGAGCTTATATAAAGGGTCTTTCAATTTAAATGTAAATAAAACAAGTTGTGTGCGAGGTATTCACTTAATTTTTTTTTGTTTCAAAGAATATTTAATGGCATTAAGTATGAAATATAGCGTCGTTCAAATGTCCGCCGCGGCTTTGCTTGGTGGCACGTATTCGGGAGGTTCAGTTTTCAATAACTTTGTCGCCATTAAGAGGCCATAAATGGCATATAATATTGTATTTGGTTTAGAGTGCCTAAAAAGAAGTGTTTATAACAAATCAGTTGCACGAAAATTGGTTTAAAATTATTTTTCCGTACAAAAAAAATGATAGGTTTTTTTAACGGTTTTTGGCTTAAAAAAAACACCGGGTATAACCGTGCAAAAAAAACACCGAAAAAAACCGGTTAACCGAAGCAAAAAACCGGGTAACCGGTTTAACCGGTTCTTTTTTGACATCCCTACCTCAAAGCCGCGCGAGATATACATGCCCTCAAATCTTTCGTGCAGAATGTCCATCGTGGCATGCGCTGTGTGGCCCGTACCGCCGTCCTGTTGGAATCACATATTGTCGGTATCCATATCATCCAGTTTAGGCCACAAGAAGTTACTTATCATAGATCTGTAGCGCTCGCCGTTGACGGTTATGGCAATGCCAGTTTCGTTTTGGAAGTAGTACGGACCGAAGATTCCGCCAGACCAAAATCCGCACCAAACTGTGACTTTATCGGAATTCATTTGGGGCTGGTATCGCCTCAAATCCAACAATTTTGCTTGTTTTCATATCCATTCATCCAAAAAATTAGCCTCGTCGCTAAAGATGATGTTTTTGGCGGAACGTTTCTCGAACGGAGCACTAATTTTGAAAATAAAATTTGATGATTTGCACATGTTGTTCAACGCTATAACCACACACTACTTTTGACAGATGTTGCCTTAACAACATGGCTGCTATAACCTAACAAACTTCGAGCGTTCTTACTGAAAAACACTTTATAAAGATTCATTCCTCAACCGCAATACCCCCAGCCTCGCAGCGACGTTATCACTGCAGGGAAGTGGAGAATTTTAGTAAAAATCGAAATCATAACGGGGCCCCGCATGCACCCGGGAAATATACCTATTGACTCAGTTCGATGAGTCTGCAACATGTCTGTATTTGAGTGTGTGCGAATCGTAGGTGAATTCACTAGTGAACGTTTCATTTATCCACATGACATTAATTTGGTCTACCGGGAAGGCACCTGAAAGTTTTTGTTATAAAAATACTCTACTCAGTAAGATTTTACAGCTTTGCAACACTCTTGCACCAATTCTAGAAGAACAATATTATAAGTTACTAGAAACGTTTGCATTTGAAGTAAATGGATGTCGCTGGCAAGAAACAATTTGAAGCAATATTACTTTCCCTGTAGATCAACAGAGAGCATACTTATATCAGTTGAAACATCCATATTTGTTCCAAAAAAAAAAAATCAATATTTGTAAAAAAAATATCTCCCAAAAGATCAGGTATCTAAAGAAGATTTCTTTATTTTGTTTTCAAAGTATTTAGAGAAAATAACAATTTTATGTATTGAAGGTTTTTTTAAAACCAACGAAAATAATTGACTAAACATAATTAGATGTCAACTTCACTTCATGAACCCCTTATATTTATTCAGGCTTTTTTCTATATGATTTCACCCAACGTACGGTCGGCGTTTTTATCTTAAGGGGATTTTTAAAAGGGACGCTAAAGATTTCTTTTAGATATTTTGCAGATGGGCGCGGGCTAACAAATTAAAAGTTTGAAAACCTCCAGACTAACTCAATCTTATACAGTCAAATAATTTAATTACTCAAGATTACAGGGAAAAGTCAGAACACAAAATTAAACTTTACTTGACTTGCCTCGATTGTGTAACTTTCATTTGGGGTTTCGAATATAAACTTAGGCTCTTACGTTCTTTGTGTTGTTTCACTTATTCTTTCTTCTACGCCAATTTCTCTCGACCTCTCTAATTCTCTTTGACTTTCTTGTTAAAAAAATTCTTTTTTTTACCCTGACAGTTTCCAATGCTTAACCCAAAGAAAGTTAGATACTTTTTCTTCAAATTAACAAAAAATATTTCAATTTTTGTTAGGTTTCAGAAGTCTGCTCAACTGACACAGAGCGACCGAAACTTTTCTAAACAAATTTGAAAATGTCTGGAGAAAAGGACGTGTTTCGTTAGACAAAGAATAAAGGTGAACTAATACTAAATCAACAAAATTACTAATATGTTTAAAATCATTAGTCCCAAGATGTACGCGTTTCGAAATCAAATAAATACAATTGCATGAAGCCAATACCGGGGGTTTTTATTAATTAACTGCCGTATTCTGGCGTTGTGATACTTAAGTCACAAGTCACAAGTCCATAGAATTTGAGGCTCTTGTGACCGAGTTGTGACTAGTGACCGTAGCTAGAATAAGGCTGTAAGTCTCTAAAACCGTTTTTAAAAAATAAATAAACATAAATAAATAAGCATTATTTAAACGAAGAGGAAACTTTATAGGCGTAAAATTTGCTTTTATAACTAATAGTGTTTGGCTTTTTTTACGAAAATTGAAGCTAATTTCCGTCGCGGAACGTCCTGTAATCATAACAGGATTATGCTTTTCCTCAAATTCTCCAGAAAAATCGAATCTGTACCGCTGTCGCTAAATTCGATTCTGGAGTCAAACATAACAAAAGCTATAATTGCCAATCTGGCAATTATTGAAACCCCGTATGGTGATATTCATATCAAAATTCGAACAGTTGTACCAAAATTCCACTTTGAAGTCAAACTTTCCAATAACATTTTTTAAAATTTATTCCAATCGGATTTTGATGTATGGGAGTTTTATGTAGAATCATATCCTAAATAACTTTTGTTCTTGGACTTTTTTGATGAGATGCACCGTTTTTGAGATATTTACAAAAAACATTTTCGTTCGTATGGGGGGTACCCCCCCCCCCCCCTAATGATCCATTTTTGCCCATTAACGAACTTAGCCTCGCATTTTACAAAAAAAAAACGGATCTGTGCAAAATTTTAAGTCTCTAGCTCAATCCGTGCGCCCGCAATCCGCGCCACAGACGGACGGACGAACGGACAGACAGACGGACGGACATGCAAAATTCAATTTTTTTTTATCATTCTAAACACACTGGTGTAATTCATTTTTGTGTGTGATGACGGTAAAGCAAAGTTGCCGTTACAAACGGTAAGGCAAAGTTAATATACCCTTTGGTTTCACCATACGGGTATACAAAGTCCGTAAGAATATCTCAATGGCAAGGATATATATTCGAAGACTAAATAGTATAAAATAAAAAATGAAAAAAATAGAAAAAAAAATTTAAAAAAAAAGCTTTTGTATAAAACAAAAAATGATAAAAATAAAATTTTTGATAAAAAGCTTTTAATACAAAAATGTACTAAGAATACGCAGTGTACCAGGAATAAAAGCGAGATAAAAGCATAATAAATAAAATAAAAGGCTCAAATACCAAATTTTTCAGGAATCATCTGCGACGAACAGTGGTAGAAAATCTTGGGTGATAATCCATATAATTTATATGCGAGAATCTTTCTCTGTAGCCCAGTGTAAAGTCTCCATCTTCAGACCCCAATGTGTTAGGGCAATAATAGCATGGAAAGATTTTTGAACCTCTGTATAATCTTTACTCTGTAGTAAAAATACACATCTACATTCTCAAATGCAATCGAACGCACATATTCGTGTACAATAAGCCTATAAATATATGTAGGGTAGATCGACGAAGATTTGACGAAAGGAGGATTTGTCATTTTCAAATTTCTCGTACCTCGCAACAAAAAACGTCTTCAACTATTGTATGCTAAATCAGCATATTTAATTTAAAAAATGCTGAAAATTTTGAGTTCTGGCACTGGATTGGTTGATGTCACATGAGTTTTTTTGATTTTAGCAAGTTCTAATGTTGAAATGGAGATTTTGTTATATCATTTTTTAGGAAGCAATTTTTATTGGTTATTTCATTTATCACAACCTTGACAAATGTTATATTAAATTTACTGTGTCTTTTCCATCAAAAATGTTAAATTATTTTGTAAAGGTAACAAAAATCTTTTAAGGGAAGGACGGTTTAACTCTATAAAAATAACTGGAGTTGACAAAAACTCAAATCGTTCTACTGTAAAATTTCTAACACTAGATTCTGTAATTTACTATCTACTACATCACGAAAAATGACTGATTTTTGGAAAAGTATGCACGTCACGTGCGGGTCACGTGCTATTATCAAACCCTCTTACCAATTTTTAGAATTCCACACTTTTCGATCTCTAGAAAAGAAATCAATTCTAAATAGGGTTATAGACCATGTTCAGATTGGTTGAAATAGTCCGCCTAATTCTGACATAAAAACTGGCAACATTAGGGCAAGGTGAGGAAGTGGGACTGCTGATAGGAAAATCATCCTCAAAACTAAAATTTCCGTTCTCAGAGTTCCGCCTGTCGTGCTCTGATTGGTTGGCTGCCACACTGAATGTGTTCCATTGTCATTATTGTTTCGGTCGTCGTCGATGCAAGGCGTCGCAGAGCAAAAGGCAGCTACGTATTACTTGCAATTCTTGGCTAAAGTTTACTTTAGGGGCGCGGTTGACTAGGATCTTCATATTTTTTTCCTAGTTTTATGGGGTCAAATGGATTTAAAAAATAAAAAAAAATTTAGTCGCTCGGCCATAGGGGGAAGCCGGGAGCCCCCCAAAGTTTGTTCGCAAAAACTACAAACGGCTATGATTTGTTTGTTTTTTGACCGATTTTAAAACTGTAAACGCCAAAAGGTGTCTCTCAAAGAGTTCTTTCCAAAAAGTTTTTGTTTGCCCCCACCCAATACAAAATACGCCTACGGCACTGAAAACAAAAAAATTCTCTAAACACGGCTTTTTATGAGTTTCTAAATCCAAAGAAATACTTTGTATGACTTCTGAATGTTAAATTAACGCATTTCAGTGGGTGGGGGTTTGGGGGGTCACTGACCCCAAAAATACAAAAGTGGCTCAAAATGCATTTTGGGAGCTCCGGAGTCCAAAAAAATACATTTTAGAGAATTTTTTTGTTTTCAGTGCCGTAGGCGTATTTTGTATTGGGTGGGGGCAAACAAAAACTTTTTGGAAATAACTCTTTGAGGGACACCTTTTGGCGTTTACAGGTTTAAAATCGGTCAAAAAACAAACAAATCATAGCCGTTTGTAGTTTTTGCGAACAAACTTTGGGGGGCTCCCGGCTCCCCCCTATGGCCGAGCGACTAAATTTTTTTTTATTTTTTAAATCCATTTGACCCCATAAAGCTAGGAAAAAAATATGAAAATCCTAGTCAACCGCGCCCCTAAAGTAAAATTTCGCCCAATTCTTTAGAAATGTTCCGTTTCCAGTGACGTTTCTTCTAAGGTGCGAGGGTGTTCACTGCACACCCTACTGAAATCCAATATGTATCGGAAATCGATTGTTAATTAATTTCTTTTTTTTGTGCCAATTCTTTCGACAATTTACCAATGGCAATGGTTGCCTAAAGCACCCGCACCCTACATTACCAACCAGTTTCTTTATCTTTCGATCTTTCGACCAACCAAGTGTTCTCCACTTTACAGCGAACCAAAGTAAAAATTGCTTGTGGCCTTCTTTCCTACTCGCCCCCTTAGCGAAACACACTCGAAACGCAATACCGACTCTTTCGGTCGTTCGACCGACTCGAGTGTTTTCCAATTTACAGCGCACCAAAGCAAAGTAAAAACACATATGACTAAGTAAAAGTCTATAATAAAAAACGTTTCACCGCACACAAAGTTCACAAAAAGCAACCGCACACAACGATGAATTTGGGTGCTCCAGAAAAAGCCGCACGGCGAACCGATGCGATGTTGCTTGCTGCTGGCCGCGATGCTGCGAAACCCGACAATAGAAAACCGACCATCGTATGGCCGTTCGGCTGACGTGCTGATGCGTGTGGGTGTGTGTGCCAAGCAAAACAGCAATATTGCTTGCTCATCAGCTCAGTCGGTTTCTGATTTTACAGGTGTTCAGTTGGCTTTTGTGTATGAGAAATAATTAATTTAATATTATGGCTTGTGAATGCGGATGCGCAATCGAAAAATTGTTTGAGAAACCATTTTCTCAATTAAATATCGAGGAAAAATTGGATCTTCGTCTATCATGTTCCCGACGTGATCCTGGATAAAACTAAGAGTAGACGTCTATCATTTAACAGAAACTTAATATTGAACACCCTACTGAAAGCAGCACGCCACGTCACTGTCCGTTTCCCAAATATTTCACGCCAGTCTGATTGCTCACATCTACTGGTTCAAATAGTCTCGATCTGAACACGAGCAATATTTCATCCGTCCTATTTAGGCGGACTATTTCAACCAATCTGAACATGGTCATATATGTAAGTCACATTCTAAGAAAAATAATAAATCTGATCCAAGCCTTTTTAGACATGTCAACTCGGGCCTGTAGCAGGCAGACAGAGTTATCCATTACATGACATTACATCCTCGAAATACCTATATCAAGTCGATCCGTGCAGCTCTTTATTGAAACAGGTTTAATTTTTGAATTCCTGCCACCACAAATTGACACATTTTAAAAGCTTTTATTTAGCTCGCTATCTTGTCTGTTTGTCTGTTTGTCTGTCGGGGTCAAATCTTGCAATCAAATTTTGACCCACTTCCACTCATCCGATTCACTTGAAATTTTGTACACTTATATAAGTCCGATGACAATACAATATTTTCTCTACTTCGTCCTTGTAAGGATAAAGGAAGGTCCTGTGAGGATAACGTGATTATCCTTTTCTCCAAATTTTCCGGAAAAAAATCTATTCTGGGGGTTTTTGAGGTCGCTGAATCCGAATCTGCCATTAAAAAGTCTGTAAGGATAACGGAAGGTCCTGTAAGGATAACGTGATTATCCTTTTTTCAAAATTTTCTGGAAAAAAATCTATTCTGGGTGTTTTTGGGGTCGCTGAATCCGAATCTGTCATTAAAAAGTATGTAAGGATAACGGAAGGTCCTGTAAGGATAACGTGATTATCCTTTTCTCCAAATTTTCCGGAAAAAATCTATTCTGGGGGTTTTTGGGGTCGCTGAATCCGAATCTGTCATTAAAAAGTCTGTAAGGATAACGGAAGTTAATGTAAGGATAACGTGATTATCCTTTTCTCCAAATTTTCCGGAAAAAAATCTATTCTGGGGGTTTTTGGGGTCGCTGAATCCGAATCTGTCATTAAAAAGTCTGTAAGGATAACGGAAGGTCCTGTAAGGATAACGTGATTATCCCTTTCCTCAATTGTTCCGGGAAAAAATATATTCTGCGGGTTTTGGGGTTCGCTGAATACGATTCTCAAGTTAAAAAGCCTGTAAGGACATCTCAAATGTAAGGATATATATTCGAAGACTAAAAAGAACAAAATAAAAAAAATAAAAAATAAAAATTTTTAAAAAAAGCTTTTATTAAAAAAAATGCACTAAAAAGAAAAAAATAATTTTCTGGACGCTGTGTATCACAAATATAAAAGCTTTTAAAAAGCGAGATAAAGCATAAAACAATAAAATAAACATTTATCTCGCTTTTTAAAAGCTTTTATATTTGTGATACACAGCGTCCAGAAAATTATTTTTTTCTTTTTAGTGCATTTTTTTTAATAAAAGCTTTTTTTAAAAATTTTTATTTTTTATTTTTTTTACTTTTTTTTAAAGTAGGTAAACGCGCGCCTGGCATAGGCTAAATTTTCCTGCAAGAAGCCAATTACGCCGTACGCAAGTCGAGTTTTTTTTTTTTCATTTTTCTGAATGAATTTTCCAATTTGAACCATTTTTGTGTATTTAAAGAAAACTGTGTAAAATTTTGAAAATGCATTTTTGTGTCAAATCCTCTACTCTGTACTCTATATGTATGTATATGTGTGAGTATGTGTATATCACATGTATATATCACTGTACATTAATAATAGGCCTTTATAAATACAGGAGTGGTATTCCATAACTTGTTTCAAGCGTTTGTTTCGAGTTAGAAGAAAAAGTGGTATTCGCTATCTCGGTTTCTCTCTGTCATTTATTTCGGCCAAAATAGAGACAGCGAATAGTTCTGGTTCTTGTTCTTCTAACACGAAACAAACGCTTGAAACAAGTTATGGAATACCACTCCAGGTATTGTCTTCGCCAAAAGTGCCTAAACGTATGGGGGGTACCCTCCCTAATGGTCCATTGTCTTCGCCAAAAGTGCCTAAACGTAAAAGTGCCTAAACATGAATATTTACAATATACATAAAATGATTTTTTTAATACAAAATATATGAAAGTACACGGGTATTTAGTCACCCTGACCAAGGGGCAAGCAAAGCCCCTTTCTTAAATCAGGAGATTTTATATAGAAACTCATATTATTGGGGTAAAATACATATATATATATATATATATATATATATATATATATATATATATATATATATATATATATATATATATATATATATATATATATATATATATATATATATATATATATATAAGAACGCATTGCCGATGACTAATAACAGGAAAACGGCAAAACTATTCACCTGACCTAATGTCAGTAATGTGTGAGTCCTTTTCATGAGTCATATTTTATTTGCCAATACACAAGTTTTGCTTTAACTTCAACATGTAAAAAAAATTCATATGGGAGTAGTCACCCTTGCCTTTTGCATGTAGTTACGAATTTCAATGATTAAAAATTTAATCAGTGAAATTCGTAACTACGTGCAAAAGTCAAGGGTGACTAGTCTGGGGTGATACTCATAAGTAAAGAATTGCGGATTGGCAGTGATTGAGTCAGAATGTGGAAGTAAAATCACGTTAAAATTATTGAACACCGATTTCAGCCTTTTGAATCGATAGCCAGTTCAAAATATAAAAAAAAAATATAGAAGCGTTCCTTATTTGTACATAATTGTAACAGGTAATGAGACGTGAAGGCATTGAAAACTAGATCTCCCGAGGCGAAGACGTAAAATATTGGGTAAAATGCAAATAAGTATAATCTGGCCTTTTTTGTTAAACTCAACATTTTTTCGTATGATCCTGACATGAGCTTCTAAAAATGCATTTGAATTGAAAAACTCGTTTAGAATCATATCAAAATAAAAATGGTAGTCATAATATGGGACGTTCATAGATAAGGTGACCACACATCCGATTTTCCGATTTTCCATAAAGAACGCACGAATTGAACGACTAAAAAGATGTTGCCTCTCATTTCTTTCAAATTTGACTCACTTAATCTACCCTCAAAGCTTGTTAAAAATGCTAAACTTCAGGTTTTATTTGCAGTAGTTTCAGAGTTAAAATCGGATTTGTTTGAAATTCTTAGAAAATCGCCAAATTTCTAGGAATGACCACTAATATTGTCTTGAATTGACTCAAAAAAAATTGTCATTTATTATTTATTAAATCAGATTTTCTGATACAAATCTGATCCGAAATTAAAAACATAAGAAAAGCCAGGGACCAATCGTCAAATACTCTATATGATAGACAAAATGTTCATTTAAAAAAATCCATTTGTATAGGAGAGAGGGATAGGAGTGGTCCGATTGGATTTTGGTATATGGAATGGTTATGTAAAATCATATTCTAAACAGATCTTACCTTTATAAATTTTTCAATACGACTCACCGTTTTCGAGAAAATAGAAAAAAGTTTTCCATACGACTCATCGTTTTCGAGAAAATTGAAAAAAAGTGGTCTGATTGGACTTAGATGTATGGATGAGTTATGATTCACTGTTTTCGAGAAAATTGCAAAAAACCTTTTTGGTTGGTATGAGGGAGCGAGGAAAGAATGCTCCAATTTTACCTGTTCAAGAACTTAGACTAGCCATTAACGAGAAAAGTAACTGTACAGAATTTCCAGTCTCTAGTTCAATCCTTTCAAACGTTATGATGTTCACGGATAGACAGACAGACGGACGGACGGACATGCGGAAATCAAAATCTTTTGTCATCCCTAACACCCCGGTATAATTCATTTTTGTGACTAATGATTGGTTTGATGTGCGTTACAAACGGTATACCAAATCTAATATTATACTTCTATATGATAGTACAAAAACCGCTAAAAAAGCATCTGTTAATTAAGTTAATGGGCAATCTATATATATAAACATAACAAAAGCTATAATTGCCAATCTGGCAATTATTGAAAACCCGTATGGTGATTTAAGTGAACAGCGAACAGTTGTATCAAAATTCCACTTTGAAGTCAAATTTTCCAATAAGATTTTTTAAAATTTATTCCAATCGGATTTTCATGTATGGAAGTTTTATGTAGAATCATATCCTAAATAACTTTTGTTCTTGGACTTTTTTGATAAAATTTACCGTTTTTGAGATATTCAGAAAAAAAGTTTTCGTTCGTATGGGGGGTACCCCCCCTAATGGACAATTTTTGCCCATTAACGAACTTAGCCTCACATTATACGAAAAACGGATCTGTGCAAAATTTCAAGTCTCTAGCTCAATCCGTGCGCCCGCAATCCGCGCCACAGACAGACAGACGGACAGACAGACGGACAGACGGACAGACAGACGGACGGACACGCAAAATTCAACTTTTTTTATCATTCTAAATACACTGGTGTAATTCATTTTTTTGTGTGATGACGGGATCTTGGCGTTACAAACGGTAAGGCAAATCTAATATACCCTTTGGTTTCACCATACGGGTATAAAAATGGAAGTTTGTTGGTTTGTTTGAGATTACAAAACTCGAAAACTACTGGACCGATTTTTACGCGGTTTTTTTGCAAAACGATCTGCGTTGCCAGGAGCAGGTTTTTAGTTATGTTAGATATTTGAAATTCGAAACGAAAGGTCCTGTAAGGATAACGAAAATATCCTTTTTCCCATTTTTCCCCGGAAAATTCGCCATTATAGGGTTTTTGGGCTCGCTCATCACGGCTCTGCTGTTGGAACTTTTTAAGTTATTTATGGTTTTTTGGCATTCTAAAATTTATACAAAAAACTTTTGCTGGCCACGTAGGGTCGGCTAGTATTATCTAATAATTTTGACAATATTCACGTTCTATTTTACGAAGTTTTATTGAAAACCTCATATTTCTGGATAAAACTTTGATTTGGAAATGATAAAACAATAAATTTTTAAGAAATCTTAGGAAAATGTTTTATGATAATAATAAAAAATTAATTAACAATTGTCGTAAGGTGCTATAACTGAACGCATAATAAAAACTGATTTGAAAGTAGCCTCAAACATACACAAGACTTTAAAGTTTACTACCAAATTTAGCTATCGGTTTTTATAGCTCATAATTATCTTTAATGAGCCATCGCAGACATTATACATATTTTTCCCGTTTTCATAGACGTTTTTAGTCCACTTAGTTTGAGGTGAGATAACTTCCTATATTTAAGTTCAAAAATAAGACAAAAGGTAACCAAAAAGTCTGTAATTGGGATGATTCGGGTGCCCAAATGATAGGTACAAGGCAAGTCAATTACAAGTCATTCCCCGCATTTTATAAAAAAAAAAGCCCGAATAATTTTTTAGAGAAAGATTCGAAAATTTTCGTTCCTATACTCCAAACTAATGGCACTTATAATACAGAAGCCACTTTCCAAAATGTATGTTTTCATCTCCTAAGACATTGAACGGGTGATAGGAAATTTTTACAGATTAAATGTATTGGATTTTCTTTGTTCCAATGCCATGGGATTTAAAAAAAATTGTACAGATAAACTCAGGTATTTTGACACGAAAACGGAAATAGTAAAATTATCGTCATTAGATTTAGATTATCTACTTATGTGGACATCAGCCATGTTATAAGTGTCTGTAATATTTCCGTCAAAACTTGTTTTTTTTTTATTAGAATCGATAGTGGTCTTTTTTTTACAGGACGATAGCATTATCGTTCTCACACTCCAAATTTTAAGATACCCATGAAAAGAATTTTGACCTACTATATGTACCTATTTATGTGCACGTATGAGTAGTTATGTTATTCAATATCTGTAAATGGAACTATCTGTTTTCGATAAGTGCTTACGAAAATTTGAAGAATGTTTTCGAGTACAAATAGGCTAACTACTTTAAACAAAACCTTTTTGGCTTCCATGAATTTAGTATTCAGTCATGTTTTTGATAACAAAAGATGTAGAAAGAATAATATTTTTTCCTGAACCCAGTGAGCATTCCAAACCTATCTAGAGCGTTTACATATAAACATAAATACTAAAAACATAATGAAAGTGACGTGACTCTAAGTTTACAAATAGATTCAATTTCATTATAACATTCCGATTGAATTTTTTTAAAGCTGCTCCGATTGAATTTTTATGTAAGGCACTTTATAACTTTTTCGACACGACGTACCATTTTCGAAAAGATTGCAAAAAATAGTTCCATTTATTAGTGGGAAAGGGAAGGATTAATCCGATTTTGTTCATTAACGAACTCGACCTCCCATTGTACGAAAAAAACGATAGTAGGTACCAAATTTTAAGTCTCTTCTCTAGCCTAATTCATTCTAAGGGTATCGGGTTCAGGGACAGGCAGACAGACAGAAAGACATGAAAAAATCAAGTTGATTTATCATTCTAAGTACGCTGCTGTTCGTTTGACGAGAAACGAAACTGTACAAAAGTTCAAGTCTCTAGCTCAATCCTTTCGAAAGTTATGATGTTCACGGACAGACGGACGATAGTAGACAGTATAGTTACGTTTCTCGTAAATGGCTAAGCTAAATTCTTGAACGGGCCAAATTCGGCCATTCCTCGCCCTCTCCCCCACACAAACGAAACAGTTTTTTTTTACAATTTGCTAGAAAACGGAGGGTCATATTGAAAAACCTGAAAATCCAATTGGACCACTACTTTCCCCCTCTCCTATACAGATGGATTTTTATACCCGTATGGTGAAACCAAAGGGTATACTAACTTTTCCTTACCGTTTGTAACGCCAAGATCCCTCATCAAAAATGAATTACACCAGTGTGTTTAGAATCATAAAAATAATTAAATTTTGCATGTCCGTCCGTCCGTCCGTCCGTCCGTCTGTCCGTCCGTCTGTCCGTCCGTCTGTCCGTCCGTCTGTCCGTCCGTCTGTCCGTCCGTCTGTCTGTGGCGCGGATTGCGGGCGCACGGATTGAGCTACAGACTTGAAATTTTGCGCAGATTGGGTTTTCGTAAAATGCAAGGCTAAGTTCGTTAATAGGCAAAAATGGACCGTTAGGGGGGGGGGGGGGTACCCCCCATTAAAACGAAAACGTTTTTTGCGAATATCTCAAAAACGATGCATCTTATCAAAAAAGTACAAGAACAAAAGTTATTTAGGATATGATTCTACATAAAACTCCCATACATCAAAATCCGATTAGAATAAATTTTAAAAAATCTTATTGGAAAGTTTGACTTCAAAGTGGCTTTTTGATACAACTGTTCGCCGTTCACTTAAATCACCATACGGGTTTTCAATAATTGTCAGATTGGCAATTATAGCTTTTGTTATGTTTTCTTCCAAGTTCGATCTAATTTCACAATGTTGAGGAGATATGGAAAATATGTATGACAACAATAATATGATATGAGACGAAATAATTGATTTTCGAGAACATTTTAGACAAAAAACTTTAAGCGAATGAAATTGCTCGATGGAAGTGTTTCTGTTGCTTCGAAAAAATACTTCTCCCCCTCAATATTTTGCGAAAAAAGGAATTTTTCAAAGAAATCTGAAAACATCGGCATATAAAACATAGTAAATTCGTTTCTAAATGAAAATATGATCCCCAAAATTGATTTTTTTTAAATCTGTGTAATGAAATAATAGTGCTATAGTTTTCAATTGGATTTTTATGCCATATTGTTTTGCAGACGACTGAAGCGGGTTATTAGACCACTTCTTGGTGATGACGATACGAATTAGTGCTCCGACTACTTAAAAGAGATGGAAGAAGAAATTCGTTTTCCGTATTCCTCTGCCACATACAAATTGGACGTCATTACCACGTATGATGAAATGGTTGGCACAGTCATTTAAAAAAAACTTATTATTGACACAACCATTTAATGCAGGGGTGTCTAACTTTTCAGCTTTCCTGGGCCACATTGGGAGAAGGCGAGTTATATTAGCACGTTGGCTACCATGTGAGTCACCGGTGTACACACACTATTGTCATTACCGTCATTTTCTCAAGTCACCGGTGTACACACACTATTGTCATTACCGTCAGTTTCTCAAGTTCCATGGTTGAGTGCAGTCGTTAAATTGAGCTTACTATACATTCCTATAGTTTCGATGTTCACCGGTGCCTCACAGTGTGCAAAAGTGAAATAAGAGTTTGAGTCACCGGTGACTCACAAAGTACAGAAATGGTTTTTGCGTTTTTTCCCAGTGTATACTAGCGAAGTAAGCGTTTTCTTGGCTGGTAGCCAACGTGTTAAGCCACAAATGAAATTTACTAACCCTGAAGATAGCTGATTAGTAAGAAACGTAGAATATATACAAACTTAGTTAACAATTTTAAGTAATTTAAACTTAATTAATTCATAAAGTTTGTCTTGGTGCTTGTATTCAAGCCATTTCCATGCTCGACCAGAAAAGTTCGCATTACAGAGACCAATATATCAACCACAATTCGAATTACAAGATATATATAAAAATAGTTGTTCGAATTAGCGTGAATTTCGAATTACCGAGTGTTCGAATTACCGAGTCTCTACTGTATTTGCTACCAACTAAAATTTCCCTTTTTCTGCTTTCCAGGTGACTGCTACAAGTATAAAAATTTTATGGAGAAAACTTCGCAAGCTTGAGTTGTGTCTTCGGTGGAGTTATTTGTCTGCTAAGATTTTCGCGGGTACAAAAGAAAGCAAAGTTTTAAGCTGAAAACTGCATAAAAAATAGCATATAGCCTGGGCAGGCTGTAGGGAACAAAAACCACATCAAAAATCGGTTTGATGGTTTTCGAGATCAATATTTGTGTAACGACATTCAATTTAAATTACAAGAAAATATTTATCGAACCAAACTTTGATTGCAATTACAGATGTACACAACTTAGAATATCATATATTGGAACATATTTTCAAAACGCTCGAAGAACTTTACGTTAAGATTTTAGCTCATGGTTATCGACTAAACTGCAAGATCAACACACCTTATTATAGAAAAAAAAGAAAAAAAAAATGCCAGGAAATTCCAATGCCATGACAGACAACCAGTTTGACTTTTTATTTAATAAACGTAATCCGTGGGTGGTTTATATTTCTTATGAATCTGTGTGGATGGAACATAAAATTTTCGTGAATTTTTGTATACATAATTTAAGCATTTAAAACAAATGCTTATGATAGCATAAATATAGTGCATGACAAAAAGAAAAAAAAATTAATCAAAATAGAAAAAGGTTACGGGTCACATGGCATTTTATCGTTAAGCGAGCCAAAAGGTGACAACTGGAAAAAGTGAAACGAAAAGTTTTCCTCGCTATTATTTATTGTTTATATTCACGCTTTTCAAACAACTTGTTTTTTTTTTGTTTTTTCATAAAAAGGCAAATTCAAATAAACGAAATTAATAAAACATCAGAAAATGTGTGGAATTTGCATTTTTAATTAGGCAGAAAATAAACATCGCTTCTCCATTTTGTAGTCTATTATAATATGGTACAATAATCAAAACACAAGATACTAATTTGAAGGACTTGTTATTCCAAGGCAATTATAAGAGTGACAAATTTTCAAATGCACTTCAAATAATTGAGTCTCCTTACTATATAATCTAAATTTAATAATTTTTGCAGTTTTTTTACTCTCACAATTTTGTAAGTTAAGTTTTGTCGCCTTCTATAATATTAAACAGCTTTTTGGGGAAATGTTTAACATATCGGTACACCCACATTCATCATATATTATCAAGAAACTTGTTTGACGTTCGTATTATGCCATTTTTGAACAACTCGTGATAATCAATTTCGTTGGAAATTTATTAGACCACTTCTGCTTAATTGATTGGATATAGTTTTGTGTTAAAAGCTATCACGGTTCCATTTCCATGTATATTGAATATTTCCAAAATGAAATCAAACCAGTTATACACTGTATCTAATCAATTATTATCATTTGTTTTAAATCAAATATACTTTGCTTGCCATCCCGGACTATTTCAAATACTTATCTTCAATTTATTCTTACTTAAACTTCATCAGCCATCTTTGTGATGTTCAAGTGTATTTTTTTTATAGAATCAGATGACCGTAAAACAGAACAAGAAAAATCATCATCTGATTATTTGTAGGAACGTGATTTAATTTAAAAAAAACGGAAGTCGTAAATGGACCGCATCAGTTTTAATTGTCCAAAGCCAAATCTCACCTTATTTGCTTTCCAATTCAGTGGTTCTTAAACTCGATGGAGCCTCTTCAGTGGTCTTCAAAAAATTGATGAGAATCCACAAAAGATCTTAAAATATAGGAAAATCTCGAATATTATCGATACCAGATTCGATTTTGTTGAGCGATAAACAGCGATCGTTTTTATCTTAAAATAGTGTTTTTCAAAATTGTGTTTAAACATATTCGCAGGTCCATATATTAAGAGGATGAAATTTCCTTAATTATATAAGAAAGGTATTAAAATCACTCCAAAAATCGAAATCATAACACACCCCCAGGGCATATACCCATGAAATCAGTTCGATGAATCCAGAATATGTCTGTATGCGTGTGTTCCTTCGTATGTAACGAAAATTGTAAGATCGACATCTACCAATAAACCTTAACCGATTTTGACGCGGTCTTTTGCTGTTATCGTCCCATAAAACCCCATGAAACGTGATTGTGGGAAAAATGAACCGTTTCGAGATAATCGCAAAATTCTTTTCCCTTTGTATGAGAGAGGGGAAAAGGAGTGGCAGAATTTAATTTTGGTATATGGCAGAATTATGTAAAATAATATTCTAAACACATTTTTTTTAAAAAAATGAACCATTTTCGTAAAAATGGGAAAAATCTTTTACATTTGTATGTGGAGGGGGATGGGGTGGTGAATTTTTTCCCATTTTCGGAAGAGGTTTATCTTTTGATAAGTCTGTTCTATGCCAGATTTTTACTTTCTACTTTTATTAGTTCTCAAGTTTTCAAATGTGTATGAATAAAAACTTTCAACTTTATACCCACTTAAATTCATCATATCCCAAGGAGCACAAAGTCCTAAGAAAATGTTCACGACCGCTTGAAGACGTCGTCAATATTACTTTTCAGTTGCAAAGACTTTCTCCGGTCGTAAAACTGTCTGGTGGACTACAAAACAACTGGTTGTTGCGTAGTCGTAATTTGCATTATTTCGTAGGGCTAACGACTTATTACGCAACCATCGGACTACTTTTCAGGCCAGGAGGTCGTCAATCCAACCCCCGTACGTAATTATGGGTCAACCTTACGACGGTCGTAACAAAGGTATTTAAAACCACGTTACAACCACTGATGGAACTTGATACCGACCCGGTAAATTATTGCTCACTGAAAACATTTTCTCTCTTTCCAACTTTGACATTTATATGAATCAAACTTAATTAAATACTGCTTTTTCTGATATTCTTATTTACTGGGCATCACATAGAAGTTAATTTATTACACTATTAATGCTCTCAGACAGCTAGAATTATGTTTTTAATCGTTAATATTATTTAATATGAAGTCAACAATCAATGGGAAATGAAAAAAAAAACCAATACAAAGCGAATATAATGGGAAATACGTATGGGCCCTACAAACGGCTCAAATTCCCAAATCGAGGAAAAGAGAGAAATGTCAAAATGATATTTATCATTTTCCCTCTAACCAGTGTTCTCGCTCATAAACTTTTCTAAATTAAATTTAGAAAAAATATTTACGATTTCGACTTTTATTATCGTTTTTATTAGAGCTTTTACTAGAACCACGCGCATAATATTTTGTCCATCTTATGTGAAATATCAACGGATATGATCAATTTGATCATTTTTAATAAAGGCAACTAAAAACAATTATGAAAGTATTTTAAATCGAGCAAAATAAAGAAACGGCAACTCTGTTATTTGACAGCAATGAACTAAAAATGGAGGTAAAATACAAATTGAAACGAAATTATATAAAAATCGAAATTTTAATCGGAATGTGTGTTGAAAAAGCGTTTAAGTGACTAGTATTGTGTTTTCAAGATATTTAAGTGACATTTTTTGACTATTCGAGTAAAAAAATACTCAAATATTGTCGTGGGAAAAAAATTATTTAGTGCAAAAAATTGTGTAAAATGCATTTTCTGCAGGACGCGTGAAATTTTACGAAGCATCATCATGATATTCGTCAAAAATTTCCAAGGGTTTGCCAATTTATGCTAGAAAAGCTCTATAAAATCGGTATTAAAAGTGCGTGTTCTCCATATTGTCCATAAAAATCATCATCTTCTCGTGTCATTTAATTTCTAAGTTTGTTTTCTCTTCATGTTTATGTTTTCGCTTAACCAATATTAGTGTGGATTAATTTGTGTCAGCATTTTATGGTGAGAATTTTTTGTCGTTGTGTAGCATCTTCGCTCATTTTTTCTCTCCCGGTCGTGAAAAGGGTCCTTGCAACCGACTTACGTAGGGTTTCGGCAGACTTATCAAAGTTCTACCGCGGGATATTCGACGTCTTCAGGCGGTAGCGGCTATTCGCCACTCAGTCGTATTTGGGTCGCCAGCACTTCTTCAGTACCACAATTTCAGTCATAAGGACGGTCGTGAGTCATGACTTCGTGTGCCATAGGACTACTTCTCAACCGAAAAATGCTCCTTCCCAAGGAGCATTTTTCGGTTGGGAAGTAGTCCTATGGCACACGAACCGACTGAAAGTCATGACTCACGACCGTCCTTATGTCTGAAATTGTGGTACTGAAGAAGTGCTGGCGACCCAAATACGACTGAGTGGCGAATAGCCGCTACCGCCTGAAGACGTCGAATATCCCGCGGTAGAACTTTGATAAGTCTGCCGAAACCCTACGTAAGTCGGTTGCAAGGACCCTTTTCACGACCGGGAGAGAAAAAATGAGCGAAGATGCCACACAACGACAAAAAATTCTCACCATAAAATGCTGACACAAATTAATTCACACTAATATTGGTTAAGCGAAAACATAAACATGAAGAGAAAACAAACTTAGAAATTAAATGACACGAGAAGATGATGATTTTTATAAACGATATGGAAAACACGCACTTTTAATATCGATTTTATGGAGCTTTTCTAGCTTAAATTGACAAACCCTTGCAAATTTTTGACGAATATCATGATGATACTTCGTAAAATTTCACGCGCACTGCAGAAAATCGTTTTTACACAATTTTTTGCACTAAATAATTTTTTTCCCACGACAATATTTGAGTATTTTTTTACTCGAATAGTCTAAAAATGTCACTTAAATATCTTGAAAACACAATACTAGCCACTTAAACGTTTTTTCAGCACACATTCCGATTAAAATTTCGATTTTTATATAATTTCGTTTCAATTTGTATTTTACCTCCATTTTTAGTTCATTGCTGTCAAATAACAGAGTTGCCGTTTCTATATTTTGCTCGATTTAAAATACTTTCATTATTGTTTTTAGTTGCCTTTATTAAAAATGATCAAATTGATCATATCCGTTCATATTTCATATAAAATAGACAAAATATTATGTAGCGCGTGGTTCTAGTAAGAGCTCTAATAAAAACGATAATAAAAGTCGAAATCGTAAATATTTTTTCTAAATTTAATTTAGAAAAGTTTATGAGCGAGAACACTGGTTAGAGGGAAAATGATAAATATCATTTTGACATTTTTCTCTTTTCGTCGAGGTGGGAATTTGAGCCGTTTGTAGGGCCCATACGTATTTATATTCCATTATATTCGCGTTGTATATTGGTTTTTTTTTCATTTCCCATTGATTGTTGACTTCATATTAAATAATATTAACGATTAAAAACATAATTCTAGCTGTCTGAGATCATTAATAGTGTAATAAATTAACTTCTATGTGATGCCCAGTAAATAAGAATATCAGAATAAGCAGCATTTAATTAAGTTTGATTCATATAAATGTCAAAGTTGGAAAGAGAGAAAATGTTTTCAGTGAGCGGTATGAGCATAATAATTTACCGGGTCGGTATGGGTCGGTATCAAGTTCCATCAGCGGTTGTGACGTGGTTTTAAAGACCTTTGTTACGACCGTCGTAAGGTTGACCCATAATTACGTACGGAGGTCGGATTGACGACCTCCTGGCCTGAAAAGTAGTCCGATGGTTGCGTAATAAGTCGTTAGCCCTACGCAATAATGAAAATTACGACTACGTAACAACCAGTTGTTTTGTAGTCCACCATACAGTTTTAAGACCGGAGAAAGTCGTTCCAACTGAAAAGTAATACTGACGACGTCTGCAAGCGGTCGTGAGAATTTTCTTAGGACTTTGTGCTCCTTGGGTTGGGATGTGGTTTGATTATGTAAGAGAGGTATAAAAGGTCGTTGGGTAAATTAAGCTGAATTTTTTCCATTGCTGAGGATATTTAATTACGGTTTAATTCTGTGGTAATTTGCCAAAACTTGATAACTACATTTTTCAAATTTTGAACAAAGCATTTTCAAAATTTAAAAAAAATATGACATGATCAAATTTTTAGTTTGTTCGTTAATTAAACATTTATTTTAAACGTTAATTTAAACTTTAAAATAACCAGCCAAAGGAAAGTTTTGTCATGTCATATTTTTTTTAAATTTTGAAATTGCTTCGTTCAAAATTTGAAAAATGTAGTTATCAAGTTTTGGCAAATTACCACAGAATTTAAAGGTTGTATAGTTGAAATAAACAGTTTGCGACCAACAATGTTTAAAAAACTTTGGCATTTTTCACTATTAGTAAACCTTTAGCACTTTTGTGTTCTCAGGTGTGTTATTAAATTTCACATCTAACGAAATCTAACGAAAAACGTGGCCATATGCGAGATTCTAAGACAACAAAAAATTACAATTTTCTACCTTCTGAAAATGGCCTTTTGAAATTATCTTTTAAAATGGACAACGGAAATGAAATATAAAAAAATAGTTTCCTCAAAATTAATAAAACGGGGAGGTTTTTTTTACAACATATTACAATTTTTAAAAACAAAATTCTTCAAAAATTATTATTTCGCAGAATCTAGGTTAACATTAAAATCATGAATGTCGATGAATAATACAAAAACATTTTTAAGAAACTGTGAAAAAGCAAAATTACATAAACGTACATAAATACACCGAATATTCCTGTTTGTAAATTCTCATCCCAATAAAAGTACGTATAATGACGTTCCAAAAATAACTCACTAAATTATACGACTGCAGTAAGGCTCATTTCTTTCATATTGTCCCTAATTAGATACAGTGAAAAAGCCCTTTGATTTTCTTGAGTTTAAAAATATAACGCCATCCTATTTCTAAGAAATTATAATCCTCGATGGAAAATTTGCTGGATTGGTATATTTCTATTTCAGTCCCAGATCTTCTGCAGTTGGATGTAATAACATTCAAAATTTCTATCTCTATAAAACTTTTCTTGGGCAAAGTAACAATAATCAATGTCTGCCAACACCTACGATAACTTAATATTTCGTATCATGTTTGAGGGGCACTCTTAAGGGCCAAACAGATGACGGCAGCAACTGCGACTGCGGCGTGGCGTCGATTGCGACGTCAAAAAAATCAGAAACCATGAATTCATACGGGGCAGCCTACATGACGGCAGCAACTGTGACTGCGGCTTCGGCTTCAAAATAAATTTAGCAAAATCTCTAAATTCGACGCCGTCGTCGTGTGGGTGCCACCGAAAATTTTATAGAAAATGAGGACTGACAACACCGATATATAATAAGTGAACGTCAAAAGTGTTTTGTGCAATATAATAACATTAATTAATAATAACATTATAAAACGCGCACACAATTAACATCAATTTTTGAAAATTGTCGTACAGAACAATCATTTTTTATATCTTGCAAACACGATTCAGAAATGTCAAAGTTGTTGTTGTTGGAACGCTGCCCGACGTCGAGTTTCATGCATGTGTTCCACTCGACTATTCGACGCCCAAAATGACGTCGCAGTCGACGCCGCAGTCGACGCCGCAGTCGCAGTTGCTGCCGTCATCTGTTTGGCCCTTTAGGCCCAACACACACGACGCTATTCAATAAAAACTGAAAAGAAGCCCAAATCACTAACCAGTCCGAACCTGTAATTGAATTTGACACTGCAGATGGCGCTACTGATTTTTGACCAGTCATTAACGCGTTGGTAATCAGTTGGAGGAAACTCGATCTGGCAACTCGAAAGTGCTTTTTTTACAATCTCTGAGGATACAATTAGTTAACAAAATTTGAAAAAAACCAGAGCTAAAGTTTTTTTTTACTCATTCACTTGACATTTATTCGCCCGGAAACTATAAATTTCTAGCGTAGTCTCCGTGTGACTAACTGCATCACCGATGCGTTAGTAACCGGTTAGTAATTTCAATCACAAACCAGTTCAGTTTGTTTTGAATAGTGTCATGTGCACTGTGCCTTAACCATCATACTGTCCTTAAGAAAAATAACGTATGATGTCTTCGTGGGTCAAGAATGACCCATTATGACCCATTTATGACCCATGAAGACTACAGTGCTCTTCAATGGATTAAAATATGAACAAATAGATTATTGTTTTCGGTATTCAAAAGAAATTTGTTCACAGAGCCTACACCATACAAACATTGTTCATGTAGTTGAGAAGATACTTTTAATTAAAATCGAATTTGGGTCAGAAATGACCCGAGGACAGTATGAGGGTTAAGAGAACTAGAGAGACGGAATAGTTCGATTTTGTCCGTTAATGAACTCAATTTCACACAGTTTATATCTTAATTTAATTTATCGTATCAACGGACAGATAAGCCGACGGACGTACAGACGCTCATGCAAAAACCAATATTATTCACCATTTTTAACACACTCACACACAAAGAGACATAATTATGGGAAAGATGTATAAAAAAAATTCAGTATATGAGACAGAGGACTTCCTTGTAATGATTTCAGAAAACTTCCTGTTTTAAGATTTCTTGTTTTGGAAGTTTTTGCAGAAAAGCCCACTGTTCTACATCATAATTTTTTTAGACGTAGGTAACTAGAATGTGGACCCGTCGTTGCCCGGAGGATTTTGTACACATTTTAGAAACACGGAAAAAAATCAAGAAATAATTTTCCTAACAAATTTTGAGAAAATCATGCCTATTCTGGAATCCGAAGTAGCGTTAAGTTTGTTCGATTTCCCCTCAATTTGTATTCTTGAATCCGCTGTGTTTCACTTCTGTTCGATTGCGTGTGATCAGGTAACGTTTTGAGGGTAGAAATAATGTAACGTTGAATTTCGTTACATCACGAAATTTGTAACTCAGCAAATTTCTTTTCCCCTGTTTTGCATTCTTGGTACATTTTTACTTTCTTATACGTAGTATAATAAAATTGTATTCATTTCGACTAAAAAACATTACCCGAGCATTATCTTGGAGCATTATCTGTCAGTTTATCAGTCTGTCAGCCTGTGTAAAAGATTTCTTAAAAACTAAAGGTGGGTTTAGAAACACGAGCATTTTCATTTTTACTGGCAAAGTGAGCGGGATAGCGAAATTCAAATTTACGTGCGCAAAAAGTCGATCACATCAGTGTCTCACACGTACTTTCCCTTCCACTTTATGGCGAACTGTCACTGCACATCACCTTCTCGCAGCAATACGTTTGTTATCACTTCAATTTCACCTAACAAAATCATTTTGTGTGATGTTATAATTAATAACATAATTAATATTACCTCCCGTTTCCATTTAAAATGCGTAGCTTTCAAATAAACATCGAACTTAACCTTACTTTTGCTGGCTGCCATAATTCCCCATAATTCAGGGGTAACATTTCGCTGGCAGGGCGGGGAAGTCCAATGTGTTTGTTGTTGTTTACTGCCATAACTTTCCTATCGTCGACGAAAATTATGGATAGTAAAACCACTACATGCAAGCAAAATTTCCAGTAAAATTTTTACTGAGTGGTTTCCCGTCCCTTTCCCACTTGGTGAAAAAGTCATAAGAAATCTGGCATTTCACTCACTTTGCCAGTCAAAATGAAAATGCTCGTGTTTCTAAACCCACCTTTATACAGCTAGAGCCATGAAATGTTACAGTCATGTTTGGTCCTGGAAAGGGACGATTTTATGGAAATCCTTTGACTGGAAGTAACCAAAATGGTGACGAAACTACGTGTTTTTCAGTAGACTTATGTATGAAGAAAATTGTAGATAAAAAAATTTCCTACATTTTTGTCTTTCACTAGAACAGCATATCCCAAGCCGTTATCGAGATATGCCGTTTTTTAAAAAAATATCAGTTTTTTGCCATTATCTCGAAAAATAACTGGTTTTTGGTAGTTAACCCTTCTATTATGTTCGAGTCATTTCATGGTCCAACGAAATTTAAACCAAAATTTTCGTTATTAAAAATTCTATGAGTTTAAATTACTTTTGGACAGTGGAGTACACAATGAAACAATTTTTGCGAAGATCATGTATAAATTCTAATTTACAATTATTTTGTATGCATTATACGGGGAAATACACGTGGGTCATTTTATGACCCCAAACATTCTCAAGGCCCAACTAGGATAGATACAGGAGTGCATATGTACCTGCATATGTCATTTCCAGAATAAGAAAGTCAATTTCAAACCTTCGTTAAACTTTCGTTAAGCATGATTGATTCGATACAAATGGAACTAACATATGAAAATAGTAAACATAACCTAAAATTTTACTGTAAATTTAATAATATTCTTGCCATAATAATTTCCACTTGTGGTAAAATGAAAATTTGCTGTTATGTTGACAGCTATGTATGCCAACATTCGTTGGGAATTTGACATTTACATATGCGCTCCTATGTCTATCGCAGTTGGGCCTTTATTTGTGTATATTTTTTGAACATAAAGGAAGGGTTAAAAATATGAGATGAATTGAAGAAATTAAATATTTGCCACAATTTTGTCTTTCACTATTATTCGTTATCTTTTAGCGTTATTGAAATATTTTCATTAAAATTTTTAAAAATAGATTTTTGCGAATTTCTTGCAAACTAAGGGTTTTTTTAAAAAAAAATATATAAAGATAGAATTAAATTAAAATTCTCTACATTTTTGTCTTTTAACGTAAATCGATATATTTTACTGTTATCGAGATATTTTAGATTTTGTAGAAAAAATCACTTTTTTACATAAACTAAAATTTTATTCGTCGACTTATAGTGTTCTCGTAAATTGCGCAAAAACGTAGATTTTGTATAAAAAAGTCATATGCTGTTCACATCAGATATTTTTATATAGGTATAAAGATTTATTTGAGTGAATAATTTAGTTTTTTTTCTGCTGCAAATGGTGTGATAAATCTAATTTATCCTATTAAATCCTGTGATTTTTTTTACTTCTGAACATTTGGAGATACATCCGGTTTACGTACAAGATGTCTTGCCATAGAAACCGGAGATATTCAATAACTCGAATTTCCGTTGAATTGCCCACTTCAAATTTGACTGTCGAAATGCGAGACTGTATTTGCTTTGTAGCGAAAACAGTTTTATTTTTCAAGCATTTGCTTTAAAAAGAATTTTTAGAATTATCTTGATAATTGGGAAGATAAATAACGACATGCTCGTCAGCAAGCAATCGTAAAAATATTATATATATTGTGATTTAAATACTTCACCCATATTTTTTGCAAATTCAAACGGGAATTAGATTACAAGTATATTTTCGAAAAAAAGCTTTTTCGTCTAAAAATCTGTAAAATCTAGAAAAATTTAAAATCCAGGAAATTGTAGGTAAGTAGAGTAAAATAATATGAAAATTTCAAAAATATCGTTGTTAAAAAGCATCATTCCGTCTGCATAGAGAATTAAAGCGGATGAAATAAACTATTTGGCTACGTATACAAACGAATTTAATGGGGGGCTGACATTGAACCCTAAAAAATATACCCGGGCGGACTTGCCAGATATTAAGTTTGTCCACGTTTTATGGTTTCTTTAGCGATAAAAACACGAATATTTAAAACAATTTTTCTCTGTTTAAAAAAAAACTCAAATAATATAATTCTAGATACTCTTCAATATTTAGTTTTGATTTATTTAGGAACGAAAATTTTTCTCAGTAAAATCTTTACCAACGCAAATAATATTTGCCATCAAGATACGTTTTTAGAATTCAGAAATAAAGTCAACACAGAAATACAACTTCATTGTCTGGTAATGCCGTATCAGCCACAGATGTTATCGAGATGTCTTATATTTTTTTCATGTTTTTCTATTTTTGTCGCTACGCACTCATGGAAAATTGAACTTGGTACGATTACGCTTGTGAAGTTTGAAGAGGATTGATTTTTTTTCATTACGAATAGCTATATTTACAGTGCATATGTGGATAGATAATCTAAATAACTCGTCCTGAGGATGCGTAAACAGCATAGACTTTGTGTTATAAAAACGAAATTTCTATGCCAGAGTCACTTTTGGAGAACATTTGTAAGCAATAATTTCCCATTGAATTTTCACATCCCAAAGTTGAGTTCGGTTCAAGTCTGGGATGCTTTTTTGTGACTGATGATGTAAAATATTATCAACATATGCGAACACACATATTTTTATGTCTTTCGAGAAATACTTCTTACATTGAGGAATTTTAAGAAATTATCAGTTTAATACTTTTACAAATTTGCAAACTATTTCTAGTGAAATAAGAGATTTCCTAACAACTAAATATATTTCCAATCTATTAAAGTTCTGTTAAAATCTACAAAAACGATTATTTCTGCAAAAGATAAAATCCTAACCAGCAGATTTTTCGGGAAGATGGTAAATGACATTTTGACTCTTTCGAAACAATTTTTTTCTTTTCAAAAAATTGTGTCTTGCTAACGGTTTTTCATAACACACGATCCTCATATCGAATTGCAAAAAAAATGTTTTATAGAAAAAAAATCCCAAAAATTGATTATTTTCATGATATTTTTTCTTTAGATATCGAGTTCGGTTTGGAAATTTATGCATTTAATGCAATTATTGTATGAGAAATTCTAAAAAAAATCTTCGAGACACAAATTTTAAGTGCAACTATACGTGTTTTGCATTTAAGCGTGTTAAATTCTACTATGCTACGTTAAGTCGAAACGTATGAAATAAAGGGTCTTTCAATAAGGATGCTCGTAGCTTGTTAGGTTATAGTGGCCATGTTGTTAAAGCAACATCTGTCAAATTTGTTGTGAATTGCTCAGTAGTGTATGGCCAATCACCATGGAAGGTTATAATGTTGAAAGATGTGAGCAAATCATCAAATTTGTTGCAGTTGGAAGGTGACCCAAATTTCGCAAAAAAAAATCATCTTTAGCGACGAGGCTCATTTCTTGATGAATGGATATGTGAACAAGCAAAATTGTCGGGTTTGGGGCGACACCAATCCATACGAGATACACCAGCATCAAAAGCATCCCGAGAAAGTCACTATTTGGTGCGGATTTTGGTCTGGCGGAATCATCGGTTCGTACTTCTTCCAAAACGAAACTGGCATTGCCATGATCGTCAACGGCGAGCACTACAGATCTATGATAAGTAACTTCTTGTGGCCTAAACTGGTTGATATGGGTACCGACAACATGAGGTTCCAACAGGACGGCGCTACAGGCCATTCTGCGATTCTGCGATGGCGGCAGCGACGTGAACTGGCTACCGAGAGCATGCGATTTAACGCATTTAGACTTCATCCTTTGAGGCTATATTAAATCGCAGGTCTATGCGAATAAACCGCAAACAATTGATGCCCTCAAAGCCAACATAACGAACGACATCTGGCAAATTCAGTCAGATTTATGCGACAAATTGCACCTCCCGAATATGTGCCTACAAGCAAAGCCGCGGCGTACGTTGGGGCCAAAGTGCCATTCGGCGGCCAAAAATGTAAATTTTGAGTTCTGCCTTTGAAGGATTTCATTTATGTCATTGCGTTGAGAATTCTTAGGAACCTAGAAATCCAAAAGGACACTCTCCTGGGACAAGTAATTTCCGAACGCCATGGGGTCAAAGTTGGTAAAATTTCTGGTTTTTTCAATTTTCGAATTTTCAACAAATTTTTTGAATTTTATTAAGTCACTTAGTACAGAAAAATCGATTTTATCATCAACCTGAGGACATATTTAGGCAATTATAATAAAAATTACAAATTTGTAGTACTACATTTTTTTTCTTAAAATTGTTATCCCGGAATTCTGGGCATTCTAAAAATACTATTTTTTTCGCGAAATTTTGTATATATATGGCTCTGCAAAAAATGTACCGGCTTGTACCGGTCAGGCGTCAGTTGGACATGATAGCCAAGGTCAATACCTTTCAAAATATCTATATTTCATCTGCTACTACCTGCAACTCTGGTCACCGTAAACAAAAGTCTGATTTCTTACATATTATTTTAAAAAAAATGTCTTATTTTGTCATAACAAAGAACAAAGATTTTTCGTCTTATATGCTAGGAAATTGTTTTAATTATTTTTAATATACATTAAAGCGGAATATTTTACATACCAGCATACAGTGAAACCATTAAATATCACCCTTCTTGACAGTAAAACTGTTTAAAACTGGTAATCTTATCCTATAATATAATACGAGAAATGACTGCACAACGATCTCGAAAACAAGCCAAACGATTTTCACGAAACTTGGGGGGTAAGAGATTTTCGGGGACAAGGAATCGATCTAGATAGGTCTCACCTCTGAGAAAATTCCCCTCGATACCCCTCGCCTGGTATCTTCGAATTGGGTAGTCCAATCTTAATGAAACTTTACAGTATTACTAAGCGGACTAAGGGCTTTCGATTTTTCCACTACAAACCTGACTTTTCCCTCCCCTCGATACCCCTCGCTTGGTGTCTTCGAATTACGTGAAGGTATCTTAATGAAAATTCGCAATATTGCTAGGGAGTAAGGTTTTGCGATACGTATTCTAAAAATATCACTTTTTAGATATCTATCGGCAGCGATAAATAGTAATTACAAAACAATCAAGTTCCCTGAACCTCGTTATACGAATCATGTTGCAATTATAATCGGATTCAGCTACTCAGAGACAGAGGCAGAAGGAGGATTTTGAGATCGCCGAGCATGGCTCGATCTTCCTGGTACTATGAATAATTAGAGCAATAAAAATCAATATCTTAGATACACATATGTACATATGTATATATGTTAAAACAGAATATTAAGAAATTTACATTAATTCGACGATTGAAAGTTATATTATCGGTGCTTTCAAGCAAGCAGGCAATAAATCCAGATAAATTCAAATCATATGCCAAGTCCACAGCTGATTTGTATAATAGACATTACAATTGGAGAAATATTTCTGCAACAATGCATAAAGTGCTTTTCCATGGCAAGCAGATAATTGAAAAAAGCATTTTACCACTTGGGGAGCTTTCAGAAGAAGCTCAGGAATCGAAAAATAAAGACTACAGACATTTTAGACTAACCAACACTAGAAAAAACGATAGAATCAACCAAAATGAAGATTTGATGAATATATTACATCTATCGTCAGACCCATTTTTGGCTTCTCTGCGTTCTAAATGGACAAATCCAAAAGATGAATTCGATGACGAGGAAGATCAAGAAATCCTACAATTGTTAAAATTCGACGAAGATCAAGACATAATTAGAATATAATTTTTCCTCAACTTAATGTAATTTTAGCCATGTGTATTTGTATCAAATTGTATTAAAATAATCGTATTAAAAAAAAGTTGTATTTAAAAATGCTATATTTTTTTATAACATTTAAAAACAACTTTAAAACAAAACCAAAAAAAATATTACAACAACAAATACTATAGTTTTGATTATTTCATCATATAGGGTATTAAAGTTGCTCCTATTCGATTTTCATGTACTGACGATATATGTAAAACGGCATTCTAAATATTTTCGTCATTAATGATTTTTTCTGTACGACCAACCGTTCTCGAGATTTTGGTAATTTTTGATTTCAAATGCATATGGGTGGGGGAGGAGAGAGGAGGGGGTGATCAGATTGTTAGGAACTAAAGCTTGGATATTTATCTAGCCAACAAAAAAAAACCCCATTCAAAAATATTGATCCGTTCAAAAGTTATATTTTTTTGGCCGCCAAATGGCACTTTGGCCCCATAGTGCGGCGGGCATTTTAATGACGTTATATTCTATACTTAATATACCATAAAATATTCTTTCAAACAAAAAAAAATTGAGGGGATATCCCACACACAACTTGTTTTATTCACATTAAAAAAAATGAGCGTCCTTATTCAAAGACCCTTTATAACTTATGTACAAAAATTACAGCGCACGGAGGCGATCACTGAGTAATGCCTTGACCTTGACGTTCAGTTAAAAAAATTGTTTAACACGTTGACGGACAGTTGCGTCTATAGCCGTCAAGTTCAAGTTCACTATGTGACATGACGGCAATAGCCGTCCAATACGAAACGGTCGTTTTTAGACACTGCGGCTGTAGCAGCACAAATGTGCATTTACCAGCGTACAAGTAGAAGCCTAGTGTCATGTTTTCGAAAAAAAATTTAGTATGCAAGGTTAACACATTGAGTATGCACGTGGTTGTGAACGGAGTAGTGCGATCTTGTTTTAGTGTCAATTTTCGAATTTCACTTGTTTCTACTGTCCGTCAACGTGTTAATAGGAAAACTTAAACCCGTTCGGTATTTTGATTCCATATGGCAACGCAGTTAAAAATCTGAATTTACTTATTTACTTATTTATTTTCAACACTCTATTCTCATTCAGTGCACCATTAAGTGCATTTGGGACCCAATTTTGATTTTTTGAGTAAAAAGCTGAACCACAGTATTTGAAAAAAATTAAAATTTTTAATTTTTTTTTTAAATTTTTTTTTTGTTTTAAATGAATACTAATAGCTTAAACATCATTAATTTGTATATAGAGTATTTTTAACCCCCATAGAAAAAAACATGTACCGAACGGGTTAAATGAAGAGAAAAAAACTACATCAGTTTATTCGATTTTGTTATTGGATGAAAATAACCACTTGTGGTGCAATTGATCCCAGTTAAATTGGAGATATGACGATATTGAGTTTTTTTTTATTCTAAAGAAAAAGTTTTAAGTCCTTACCAAATCTTGCAAGTGAGTACTCCACACAAGTTCCTGTAAAAAACAAAAATGGTGAAATTTTGATTTTTAATTGGAACTATTCAAGACAAATGTTTAAAAATACTCGAATATAATGACGCAAATGCTTTTATTGTTGAAAAGTACAATTTTTAAGATTGTCTTAAACAATTTTACAAACAATTTTGTGTGTACGCACATATAAGCGCTACACACTTGTTATATACATATATCAAAGTCATCCATTGTACACAGAAGAATGTGACTTCTTTCAGAAGATTCTACAAGAAGTTCATCAAGGAAATTACCATAATGACGAACAAATCTTAGAATTTACAACAGAAAAGATATTTTAAAATGAGTAGTCATTAGTGAGCCCCACTGAACGAAGCTAAACATTTTATTTGAGGGAAATTCTACAACAACCTCATTACCGGATAAAAAATCTGTGTACGTTTAGCAAAACCGCAAAAACTTTGTTGAAGTTTTTCTTTTCTACTTTTCTTTGTGAATCCATAACCAATGAATATTTGGTGAATTGAGAATAATTCCTCATTACCTGATAACTGAAGGATGAGGTTTGTTTTTGCGGTTCAAAAGTTAAAGGTTATTGATATATTTGTAAATAAATTATATTAAAGAGCTAAAAATGTTGTAATTTCTGAGGAATGTTTGAGTTTGTGTTTCTTTCTATTTAACAGAAATTCTAATACATTTACCCACATGCCATATACATAATATATCTTAAAAATGCCTGTTCTATTAAAATTTCATTTAAATTTTTTCCTAATATTTTATTATTGGACCTAACCAACAAATTACCAAAACCGGGTTCGGAAATTGTTTTTTGTCTGTTCGATCCTTACCTTAACAGTGGTTGGATTAAATGTAATAAGTACCTACTCAAGTAACTATTTTTGGCCGCTTATGAGTTATATAGAGCGTGTAACTACTTTAAGTCACATTCTTCTGTGTAAAATGGATGACTTTGATATATATAGCAACTTGCAACCGTCACTACAACCCAATTTGTGGTAATGGCGACGTAGTGTAGTTTCTTGTACAATTCGTTGGATAATCCGCTGTAAACGGATAAACGTCGTATAGCGACTGTGAAACTCCTCACAACCGAGAGAGAGAAAAATGCGCGAAGAGAAGAAATGCGCACTTTTAATAATAAATTTCTAGAGCTTTTGTAGTTCAATTTTAACACTAAAACCATAGTTAAACTATAGTTAGGAAACCTAGGGATTTTTCCGTGTACCTATGTTGGAGTAAAGATAACCGATATACTCGTGGACGCGGTTTTTCTTTCTTTCCTATGCGTAAATTACCAACAAAACACAACACATGTAAAACCTAGCCATATTTTCATACACCACCAACACATGCAATCTCCCGCTGTCGGAAAATTGCATGTGTTGGTGGTGTATAAAAATGTGGCTAGGTTTTACATGTGTTGTGTTTTGTTGGTAATTTACGCATAGGAAAGAAAGAAAAACCGCGTCCACGAGTATATCGGTTATCTTTACTCCAACGTAGGTACACGGAAAAATCCATAGGTTTCCTAACTATAGTTTAACTATGCTAAAACTACCGATACTTTATGTATATCTATCCCTACCATAACGGGTCAAGTTACCCGTCTTCAAAATTCAATTGACCCTTGAAAAGTTACATATTTCGTAAAATTTGGAGTATGAATAAAACGATAAGATGCACCGTTTTTGAGATATTCGCAAAAAACGATTTCGTTCGTATTAATCTAAAATTCACATCCAGTACACAGTTAAAAATTTGACCCGTCAGTGTCAAATTTCTTCTAGTCTCAAAGAAAAAGTGTTAATTTTTAACACTTATGACGTTTTCGACTGGCAGATTCAGGGCAGATTCAGAGCACGCTCTACCCCAGTTTAGAGCAAGGTATTTCGAGCAGATCTCGAGTAGATTTCGAGCACCTCTGCTTGGGAGTCGAGCATTTCTCAAAGAACAAGAAGAAGCATAAAACAAATTAAAATTAATTTTGATATATTCCCCTTAAGTTGACACTACACTAATATATTTCTGACCAAATGAAATTCTTCTTCACTAGATGAAGAAGAATCCAAGAAATCAAAATCATAAATATCTTCCATTTACGATTCCACACGATTTTGTTAGCCTTAACCTCAAAAGAGCAACTCAAATCTGACTACATTAGGCAGATCACAAAATTGCTCGAAAAATGCTCTTTTAGTGCTCGCATACGGAGTACTTGCGTCACTCGAACACGTAACTCTTTTTCGAGCGATCAAAAAATCTCAGTCGAACACAAGATCTCAGAGTGAGCAAATTTAGAGCAACTTCAGAGCAAAAAGAGCATGCCAGTCGAAAACGCCATTATAAATATCACTTTAGCACCTTTGAAATGTGTAAAAAAAATAATAACACATTGAAATGTTAGGGTTACACCTTGTTGGGAGTTAACTGACTTTAACACTTTCGAGTTTCAAACAAATTGGGACTTGAATGCCTTAAAATGAAATTCTTTATAGATTTGAAGGTAATTGGAAATGATGTAGTACTAAGTTTTATTTTCTAAAAAATAATGTTACTATACAGAAAGAAAAATATGGCAAATTTAATCAAAACGTCTTGGATAAATAAGTTAAATATGGGTTCAAAAAAATATTGAATTAAATTGAATGAAAATTAAAATTGTTATATTTTTATTTTTTTAATTCAATATTGAAAATATTGAATTAAAAAAATAAAAATATAATAACAATTTTAATTTTCATAAAAAATGTGAAAAAAAATCGAGTCGAGATCGGGACTCGAACCCGCTCAACGGATTTTTTTCTGTTTTTAGGGTTTTTTATTATTTTTATTCATTTTTTTATTAAAAACAATGAATAATAGTTAGATGCATTTCATGTAAGTCTTTTAATTCGATAAAAATGAAAAAAAAAATTCCAAATTGATTTTGTTTTTCCCAAGACTGATAAGTGTTAAAATTTTTTTAACACTTTAAGTGTTTATCTAAAATGACACTTAAAAGTCTCAATGATTCAACACTGAGATCCAGTGCTAAAGTAACACTTTTTTCGGTTTGGACACCATGGAACACATAAATGTATTAAAAAATTTTAACTGTGTATAGTGGAATAACTATGACGAAATCTTTGAATTTTACGCTAAGGACTATGTTTTGCATATTTTGGGATATTTTTTTTTTTGTATTAAATACAATACTGAATTGAAAAATTCGTGACAAAAATTTAGTTTCCGCATGCCTAATGCTACATTTACACGAATGACAAATTTGTCATTTTTTTCTTGTCATTATGTTAATTCCCGTGTAAATGGCATAATTTTTGTAATTTTTTCTGTCAGAAAATGTCAATCTCTCATAAAAGAATGAACTTGTCCATTCTTTTATGCCAGATTGTCATTCGTACAAACGCAACCCAAATAGCATTTTAAGCAGCAATTATGGTGTTTATCCCCATATTTCGTCACCATGCAAGTCGCGGCGATAAGCAATTTATGTCGCAAATACGTATCTAGTTGTGCCAACGAGACGCGCAACGAGACCCATAGTGGGGAACACTTTTCAGCGGTTTGCGGCGCCGCAATTATAACGACAGGGACGTAATTAGTTGCCTCATGCGCGAGCGCATTGCCTCCTATAAACACAAGGCCTCAAGATCTAAAACTGACGTCACATCAGTGGTAAAGCTCTTTTCGATGTTGCTATGCAATTCAAATGGAGACAAACGAAAATTCGACTTTATCGGCTTATATCTCGGAAACTATTAATGCGACAACAAATTGACTTACGCACTATTATACTCAATGTAATTATCTGTCGTTTGGTTCATGTCCCAATCATGTCGAATATATATCAATTAAATTATTTGCGAAAACCCAAATCGATATGATTTTAGATGGAGAGTAGGAGTGGAGAGCGACGTGAAGAGAAAACGAAAAATCACACTTTTGTTAAGATTTTGTTTGATAACTTTTTTTCTGTTCGCCTTTGGTAACTAAGGCATATGACTGAAAGCAAGAATATCGAATATTCTATAGGAAAGTGAAAACAGTTTTTTCGGCAAAGGAACAGTTTCCGAGATATAAGCCGATAAAGTCGAATTTTCGTTTGTCTCCATTTGAATTGCATAGCAACATCGAAAAGAGCTTTACCACTGATGTGACGTCATGATAAAGTTCTTTGAGATATTGAGGCCTTGTGTTTATAGGAGGCAATGGCGAGCGTCATCTGACGGCATTATATCACACAATTACACAAATCATCGAGCGGGTTTTCTTTCTCCCTCGAATGCTTGCTAGTAAACAGAGATGAACAAATAAAAACGTAAGCAGAAGACGAACGAGAAAAATCTAATGGCGACAAATTAATGGAAACTTTTGTGGAGTGTTATTTTATAATGGACTTTTCTTCCGGTTGCATGTCGTGATTTTAATTGCCATTAAAATTTTTCGACAATATTGGATCTGAAATTTAAACAGATTTTAATGGGCCATCGAATTATTTTGTTTTTAATCAAAAATTTCTTTAATTTTATTTTATCGGTAAATTTTTTTTTTCTTTTGCAATGCAATTTTGATGCCAATAAAATTATGCTGTTTCAAAAATGTATGCTATCCACTTTTTATGCAATATCCTTCAGTCATTTGCCTGAAATAAGAAATTTAATTCTCGAAAGAAATCGTTTCCATCAAATGTCAGTGAGAAATATGGCGGCTGAAGGCATCAATTTTTTTTGGTGTTTCTCAGACGGGGAGCTTTAATGAAACTTTAGTGGCAGACTATTTCGACCCGAAAACCATCAAATGCTGCTCTATCGCTGCAGGAGTTTTCATGAAGCGAATGTTGCCCCAAAGATGATCCGTGGGTCACCAATTTCCCCACTAAAGCAATTGTGGCTTTGCAGACGCATTATTAATCGGTGCGACGCGCTCGTCACTTCTTTCGCTTCTTTTACGCGGATGTGAATTATAGGTGTAAATTTTTAGCCCCGATTGCGTAAATTGCTGCATTTTAAAGCCGCAAAGAACAAATCTCATGTTCCCGTACTTTTCGATGCTATTTGGGAATATTAGTTATGACAAAAGTTGAATACTAAAGTTTCATAACTAATATTGCGTTTGCACGAATGACAATCTGGAATGGACAAGTTCATTCTTTTATGAGAGATTGACATTTTCTGACAGAAAAAATTACAAAAATTATGCCATTTACACGGGAATTAACATAATGACAAGAAAAAAATGACAAATTTGTCATTCGTGTAAATGTAGCATAATTCCGTGACTGTCCCTCCGAATCCGAAATGTATGGTCACCCTAGATAAACGGAGAGATAATAACGTCGCGACACCTTATTTTAAAGAAGTATCTTTCCATATTAAGTTTTTTTTTGTAAATTTCATTATTTGAAGAGTAAGGGTCGAACAAATCAAGGCACAGTGCACGAAAATTATTTCGTTATAAATAAATAGGATTACATTATAGAGAGATTTCATTTGATGGATGTTTCATTGTATAAAATTTAAGTTGGCGGAATTTTTTTTCTACATAATTTGCAACATTGTAGGAAAATGAACATTTACGGAAGTTGAAACATTAAATGAACTTTTGGTCATACAAATTAATATTATAAGCAAGAACAATGGTATATGTTTATTTACAGATATAGATAGTAAGTTTTTTAGAAGTTCTTTAACATTATAGCTCTTAAAAAGCTATTACTCTATCGAAACGATGAGATATGACTGTGATATACCACCATTCACTTGGCCTGAACAGAAAAATAATGTTCACCTTAAGAAGTAATCATATCTTAATATTAAATTCCTTATAATTTTTTCAGTTCCTATTTCTTTTTGTATAATAATAATAATTAACTGGTGATTTTGGTTCTGTCATGGATGTAATAAACTTTTATTTCATCTTCATAAAAACAACACTTAACAACTTTTATGATAGCGTAGTAGACAATATCCTGTGTAATAAGGGCCCACTTTGTAATATTGCAAGTAATTTCTAATAATTATATTCGAATGATTTGCAATTTTTGTTGAAGTTTTCTGTCATCTTGTATTCACTCGCTTGATGAAAAATATCACCGAGTACTACATCTGTTATGATGTTCAAATGAAACTAACCGCAAATTAACTTGCGATTGGTTTTGGATATTGTCCCAGACTCTTAAAGATTTTTGAAGAAGCCATAGCCGGATAACCATACTGAAGCTGCCCTTGGCTCCAAAATGAAAACTTTTTACCACGCTTAGTACGCCTTAGTACTAGAAAAAAAATTGTACTCTTTGAAGCCCAGTGTTGCCGAGTAAATTAAAAAAAAAAAGAATTCAAGAAAATATCTTTTTTCTCCGAAAGGAAACAACCTAACCACTTGTGGTTATAGATATACCTTAGGAGTATTATCAATAAAAAAAACATGAAGTATAGAAAACCAAGTTATTGCTATTTAATTTTGTTTTAATTTTTGGGGGTTCTGAGAGAAATGCACCCACAATTTTTACTTTCTTCTACGGAGTATAATAAAGTATTGTATTCATGAAAAATTTCGACCTCTTAATTTTGCCTAAAAAACATTTCCCGATCACTCCTGAGTCGATTGGAGTCATATTTAAAAAATGTCTTTCTGTCTGTCAGTCTGTCAGTCTGTCTGTCAGTCTGTCAGTCTGTCTGTCAGTCTGTGTACAAGATTTCTCAAAAACTAATAGAGCTAGCGCCATGAAATTTTATAGGCATGTTGGGTCCTGAAATGGGACGATCCTATCAACTTTTGGTGGAAATCCGTTAACCAGAAGTATCCAAAATGGCGGTTTTTCAAAGATCGCAATTTCGTTTTTCTCGATTTACTCCCAAAGTACGCGTTTTTTAGTGGCCTTAAGTATGACAAAACTTGGAGAAAATTAAATTTCCCACACTTTTGTCTTTAACTATAACTCGATATCTCCACCTGTTATCGAGATAAACCGTTATTTCCAAAAAATCAGTTTTTTGCGATTATCTCGAAAACTAACGGGTTTTTGCTGACTGAATGTATGAAGTGAATTAATGAGAATGTCATTCTGCACAATTTTGTCTTTTACCGTTATCCGTTATCTTTTACCGTTATTGAGATATTTTCATTAATATGTAAAAAATCATATGTTTGCGAATAATTTGCAAACTAACGGTTTCTCGACAAATCAGTTAAAAGAATAATTAAAGATGTTAACATTTTCTACATTTTTGCCATTTACCGTAAATTGATATCTTTTACCGTTCTCAAGTTATCTCAAATTTTGTACGTTTTTGATATTTTTGGGTGAACCAACAATTTATTGGGAGGTCTTCTTAGGTTGACAACGCGACAGGGCTCTAGCGTAAATTGCGCAGGGTCGTAGATTTTGTAGAAGAAAGTTTTGTGTTGACCACAACTGATATTTTTTTTTTGTTTTTGAAGAAATTTTTATTTAACGCTAATCCGCACACCCGGTGACTTTGAGTCACCGTTTCAGTTTTAAGAGTGATTGTTACGAATGTTACAAAAAATTATTGCATTCATGCTCCTTGACTTTGTTTTTTTATGCCAATACTATTTAAAAACGAAAAAAAAAATTAAAACTTTTTTACTACAACAATAATATTTCGCTTTTATGAAATTCACCCTTAATTCACGCAGGCGGTGACTTACAGTCACCGTAACGGTTTTACCAGCAAAGAAAGGTTATTTTGGTATCATTTTGCTTCTGTTTCGCAAAATATCGGAGCGTATTAGGGGATAATAACTGTAGCACTTCCCAAAAGAGATAACGTTGCATCCTGTGTCCCCATTGCTAAGGTCGCGCTTTGAAGCAAATATGTGCAAATGCAAAAAAATGTTTGTAACGAAAATTTTTGAAAATCTATTTTATGCTACAATTATAAAGAGTACGAATGATGTACATATATATAAATAATTATTATTAACTGAATTAAAAAATGCAAACTTACGAAATTTTTTTTTAATAAATTATTCTTTTTTTCCGTCATGGTGACTCTGAGTCACCGCCTGCGTGGATTAAGGACAAAATTAGCCTGAGCTGATTAGGGTTAAAAGTGTCTAAGATATAATTTTACGGGGGAGTTCCAGTGGTGCAACACAGTTTAAAAAAAACAGTTTTTTTTTCATTTTTCGTTTAGATAAACCATATAAACTTCAAATTTTGTGAACTCCAAATTTTGTGGAAAACAACCATTAAAATATTTAAATCTGGAATTCAATTTTTTTTTTCTTCATACGAAATATGAAAACATTAAAACAGTTACTTGGTGTTGCTTTTAGCGTTTCAAGAGAGCAATTTTTTATTTAGCGTTTCGAGAGAGTAATTTTTTTTTGAAATCATACTAATAAAAATGAGTTGGTGTATGTCTGTCACTTCAAAACGGGTAAATTTGGCACATATGTTCGTCAGAGGTCCAACTCTAACATAGAATCATATAAAAGTTACCCGAGTGCTGGGGAGAGTAAGCGGAAAGAGTAAAGTGAATCTGTTACTCTTTCGCGGGGAAATTCGACGGATCCAAATTGTAGTACTTCATAAACATGAAGTAATTTTTTTTTAGATTCCAGGGGACCTATTATGGAATACGATTGTAATCGTAATGGTTCAACCACAGTAAAGGCGGCAAGCGGCAACGGCGGGCGGCATTTTTTTTGCACTAACGTAGCGAAACGAGAGCTGCTACAATACAGCGGCAACGGCAGCGCACATTTTCCGTCGCCGCTGAGTTTGAAACAAAGTCAAACTTGCCGCCGCCGCCCAAAATGTTTTATGAAAACCACCACATTCGGCGCCACATTCTATGACGACTTTTCTTCGTTGTTTTGTGACAACCACCACATTTGGCGCCACATTCTATGCAGATGTTTTGACGTTTTGATTTCGCAAGACAGAAGCATATGCCGACGGTGCGGCTATTATTGTACACTCAGAAAAATGGAGGCTAACTCGACGACCTACATGCGGCGTAATTGGCCTCGGGCAGGCGCGCGTTCGCCTGCATGTGGGCAAGTAAAACTGAGTTGACCTGTGGTCGGAGAAATTCTGAAATTAAGCCACCAGCAGGTGAAGTAGGGCATTGGGAGCTGCACGAGTTGACCTTAGATAGACAGAAACCTCTGTAAGGTCAGAGTTAACCTGACAAAAAGTTGACCTGGACATTTTTCTGAGTGTAGCTGGCTCGGCGGTATCTGTGGCGGCGCCATGCCGCCCGCCGTCGCCATGCCGCCCGCCGTCGCCGCTGCCGCTTGCCGCCTTCATTGTGGTTGAATCATTACAACAACCCACAAGTCCCGATCGTTACGATTACGATCGTATTCTATAATAGGGCCCCTGATTTAAATATATTTTTCGGTGCACTCGATATTAGCTATTGCTTGTCCACTTGTTATACATGTTACCGGCCAAACACGATTTCAGACTAAACTAGTTTAGGCCTAAGCGTATTAGGATAAATTAGTTTGGCCTAAGATATAGGCTAAACTAATTTCGCTTGAAATCGGGTTTGGCCGGTAACATATACACTCTCGAAAGAATCCGGGGACGAATTAACTCCGCCTCAAAACATAGCTAAAAGTAAGCACCTCGAAGTGTTATTCAGAAAAAATGTGACACCGTAGCGCGGAGTTATTTTTAAATTTTTATTTTACGGAGCTAAATATTCAATTTAACACCGTTTTGACCTAAATTTTAAATGAACTCCGAAAAGGAGTCAAAAAATCACTACAACTCCTTTTAGGAGTTATTTAATTGTAATGGGTGTTTACGTTTAGAAGAGGCTTGGCTTCAATTGGCTTCAACAGTCTATTGGGAAGGCAAATGGTTTACGATTCGAGAGGTCCCATGTTCGAGTCCCCGCAGAGACATGCAAGAAAAGTTGTTAACAGTCAATATTAACTTTGAAAACACAAAAAAAACTCAAAACAACTCAAATGCTTGCAAAAAAAGAGAATTTGCGAGGTGAAATTTGTTTGTTTTTTTGGGCCATCTAATAAGTTGGTTTAGCACCGAAAAATTGTTAAAAATTAACACCCATAGTAAACTGCTGTGAACTCCCTAGCCCGGAGTTCGATTTTCTCCGATAGGTGATGGACTCCCTCAAACTCCGTTTCAGTGCGTGATTGACTCCGTTTTTTCGACAGTGTACAGAACTAACCGCTACAACGGAAAATTAATCATACTTCGCGATCACGAATTTGGTGTTGGAAATACAAAATTCGAAACGGAGTCTTGAAGCGATCACGTTTTTCCCTATTTCCGGGGTTGTTTTTTTTTTGCAAAGTAATTTACACAAAAAAAAACTTGAACCCGGCAACGATGGGTCTGCATCTAGTGGTATATAAAAACATACACGGCTTGCATTACTTTTCGACGCAATTTACATTGTAGCGTCTATGTAGTAACTCTAGTTAAATCAATTAGAAAACCTAGTCAAATCACCTGATTCTAGTTAATTCAACTAGATTATTTAGTGAATCCCGGGAACAATTAAAAACTTAAATTTATGTGTTTCAACTAGATTTTCTAGTTGCCTTAACTGGATTTCGGTTAAAAATTTTAACTAGATTTTTTAGTAAAACGTTTAACTAGATATTTAACTAGAGATCCACTCTAGTTGAATTTCACTAATATTTAGTGAAAATAAATTTAGTGTGTACGAAACTTAGGTTCAAATTTAATTGTAGTGAGTTTGAAAGAACTTTTATCAAAAGATAATTACAATTATTCGAAACTGTTGAATCACGCCATTTAAGGATATTCGAATGGTGAATCTTGTCAATTCCAATATTCAAACTATAGCCTAAACTTTACTTCTATATCTATTCAGGTCTTCCTGTAACAGGAAGTAGAAAAGTTAATCTAAGCAACAAAATTTTGTGTGCAACAACAATTAAGTCACTTCTTCTGTGCGTATTTACTAGCTAATAAACACGTTTTGTTAATCACTTATTCTTGCAATAAATTCTGTGGTATCATCACAATAACAATAAATTCAATGATTTAGATGTGCTACTTTATATGGATACTAAAATTCATATGTTTATATAGATATATGTATATTCAATACATAAATAATAAATAAGCATGAAATAATTCGAAAGGAAAATGAAGTATAAAATAAAGTACAAAAATAATACTAAAAAATTGTAATGAGGAATACTGACAACATGGCTAGTCATCCCAAAACTCATAGTATTTGAAGAGTGAAATATAATTTATTATTCAGCTTTACCAACCCTTTCTCCAAAAAATTCTGGACTTCCCTTCAGATACTAAAATGCACGCAACATGTTCCCAAGTGGTCAATATCACGCACTTACCATTTGGTCAATGTATTCTTATAACTGAAAATATAGACTAACTGTGGGACTCGTACGTATGATGGCAGTCATGTCATGGTAATGTAATAGTATGAAGTGAACATAGCATTTTTTTTTCAAGGATCTAAGAAAAGAAAAACAAACAAAATACACACATAAACTTTTTGTTTCTAAATAATTTATTGTCACGCAAACTGCCAGTGCCAAACTACAGACATTGCCCATCAGAAAGTATAGCACCAAATATCCACCAGCTAAATAGATAGATAATTTAAGCCCCTCAACCTCATTTTAGTTATCATAGTTATCAGTTATTTTATATATGAAATTGTTTAGTCATTCATATAGCGCGTGTAGTTTGATTATCCATCAAAAAAAAACATACGAAACTTTGTAGGTACAGGATGTGTGTGTGTGTGTGTGTGTGTGTGTATGTGTGTGTGTGTGTGTGTATATATGAGCGTATGCATAAATACATAATGCTAAAAATGTTTAATATGTTAGCACCGTGAATGATACATGACGTCATAATGATCATTTGACCAAACACAACGCCCTAATATTAACAACATAGAAACATATTTATCGTGATATCCTAGGATTGTTCCTTTGACATATATGGGAAAATGTTTTGGTGCAAATCTCCTAGACAGTAGGTACATATGCCAGAAACTTTAGTACGAATTATTAGTCATTCATGAATAATCCGATATACTTAGAGTGTCATTCAAAGATTCGCTGAAAAAGTATACAATTCGTACCGTGTGACCTTTAATAAATAACACATGTATGGAATACCTACATAAGGTGACAACTTTTTTCCTACTTTAGCTAAAATTCGCGAAAAAAATGTGAACCACGAGAAAATTTATTGTGACACTTCCTTAGATTAGCTGTCAAGGATATACAAATACATATATTTTATGTAAGTAACTATATGGAAAAATATACTTAAATAGAGTGAAGTTAGCTGGAAATATTAGTGAGTAAAACTCTAAGAATTTTTTCGAGGGTTTTTAACACAATTAAAAAAATGAAATATTTGAAATTTGTAAAAAAAAAAATCGCTTTGCAGAAGATGTAGAGTTTTCCATTACATTATATTTTTCACGATTAATTCGCAGAAGAGGGACGCTTATAAAAGTAAAAATTTCCATTTACCACACTGAAAGAACAGAAATCTACAATTTTATTATAAAAAAACGAAAATGTGAATCGCTTAAATGTCCAATTTTGACCGTTCAAGAACTTAGTCTGGCCATTTACGAGAAATCAAAATTTTAAGTCTTTAGCTCAGTCCTTTAGAAAGTTATGGTGTTCACGGGGAGACAGACGGACGGACATACGGAAATGAAAATCTTATAGCGGCAGGTTGGCGTGACACGTGACGTTTCTGTCACCGCCAAATTCGAAGTGAGAGTATTCGTCCCGCTCAGTTAAATACATTAGATGAAGAGAAAACGTAAATTTGGACATTTCTATTGCTCAGTATTCAGTTAGACAGAAATTACGGTATGAATTTAAATTGTCGATTCTCGCGACTATGAGAATAGCAAACTCGGCGTGACGTGACGTGACAATCGTCACGTCGAATGAAGTGGCGCGCCATTCAGAATGAGGGTGATTATATTTATATCAAACAAAATATGTTCACACTAATTATAATATGATGAATGCATCAAAAATTATTTCTTTCCGTGCACTAAAATTATGAACTGACTCATTTTTTCGGTGTTAGTAACTATTACAACTACAATACTAACCCACAATCATCCAGTTCGAACTATTTACAATTTTGGAAATCAATTTTGTTCGCATATTTCCTAACATTGGGGGTGTTTTAACTCTTTAAGTTAGATCGATTGCATCTGTAAGAGGCTCAAGTATTTTGTGATTATTAGTAAAAAAAATAGTTCTCCCTTTGATTTTATTTTGTAAACTGAGACTTTACAATAACTAAAAATTCCTCTAAACTATTTTAACTCGATATGCATTTTTATTCATATTATAAATACATCGATAGTAATTACATGAAAGATGTTTTCCAAATACCAAATTATGAGATCAACAAGCAGTTGATAGACTGGTTTTAAGTCTTAAACACTTGGATAAAAGGCAAAAGTAAGAAATAAATTTTTCTCAAAGCCTGGGTAAAGTGAAGTGAAATTATGAAAAAAAAGACCCTTCTGGTATTCTCGTAACAAAATCAGTGGAATAAAATTACGGGGCAACATCTTATTGACAGAAAAAAAGTTAATTCCTTTTTTTAATCTCTTCTCTGATTGGTCAAATGGTACAGGTGGCCACACGCTCGCCTTAAATCTTTGCACAGTTCATATGCTGTGATATTCAAGGAGACAGACTTGAAAGTCACGAAACCTGTTCCCGTCAGGTTTTTACTCCAGTAAATACGATCACGCTTACCTGTAAAGAATTAACTGGTTGGACTTGATTTAACTAAAAAAGAAGTGTGTGCCACCAACTAACTGAAGATATTCTGGATACAAGTGGATAAGTTGTATGATACACATCTATATATCTTCACTCAAAGATTGATAAAATTGATTTCTTCTACCTTATCCCTTAATACTTCAAGTCGAGTTTCCAGAATCTTTGTGGCTTCCACCATCTCCAACTACCAGTGGAAGAAATATGAGAGGCAGTGACGAGATTGTAGCTGAATGAAAAAAAAAATTTAGCCACTGGCACTTGAGATGAAGACGGATAATCTCAGCAAAAAAAAATGAAATGAATAAAAAGTTTATGATCGAGCCGCATATTATAAGCAAGACCGCACTAATTTTTTTTTTAATAGAAAGAATCCTTCCATGAAATTCTCGGTCACTCAGATATTGTTTTACCAAATGTACGATCAGAAAAATTCGTTATATTCCATATAATATATATTATCGATTTTCTTTTTGAGTATACTTAGAAAATGCGGCGTGTCAGATTTTTTTTTTACTTGATTATCGTTTTTATTGGACTTCTATGGCGGTAAATCTGGTTTCCGGTTTAATGTAATAATAAAATTATTCCAAAATTAAGATCTTCAACAATCCACACGTTCACTCGTTACCAAAAATTATTTAAAAAATCTTGCTAGATTTAAGAAGTCATTTTTCGGTTCAAGTAGATTCAAAAAAATTTAAATACCAACTAATCTTGCGGTTCGCTATTAATTTTGTATTTTATATTTATTTCAATCTTTAAATATGCTGTTAAAATGGATAAATCAGCTGACGAATAGAAGGTTTTGAGATCAATTCGAGACTGTGGCACGCTGTTATTTGACGTCCAATCAACTTGCTTTACGAAATGACTAGCGACAGTTACTGTTTTGTGCCAACGGCACCATCGGTCTAGACTACTTTCACTGCATCTGTCGTTGATGGGCTTTAATAAAGCTTTACAAATGGTCCGCAAGCAATGTAAACCTCTAGATGCGAGCAGCAGGAAAGAAAATTTGCTACGAACTCTCAAATCAGGAGACCCAGTCAAAAAACCAAAAAAAGTGCGAAGTGCGAATAAAGATATCGAAACACAAGATGAAGTTTAATTTTTTTTAACCCAAAGTTTCAAAAACACAGCAGAATTGTTACCCAAAGTTTCAAAAATACCGTTATATCATGTTTGACAATGTGGTTTATCGATATAACGGTATTTTTAAAACTTTGGGTAAAAAAGTAAGTATCAATACAATATTGGCTCCCGTCCGAACACTAGTTCATCAGCATGCACGATTAGTGGGTAGAGGAGGATCCAACCCCATTGAAAATCAAAATTTCTAAAGACAAGAAGCGAAGCTCATGCTCCGCATGGGGTATAAGCATGTGGTCATGAGCAAAAGGTAGGAGCATGAGCATAGGCTCAATTGAGGCTATCAGAGCAATAGTGGCCTAACCCACATCGAATTTTTGAAGCTTTTCCACTTTTGTACTATTATTGAGTGTAAATTTTTGGAAAAAAAACTTTAATACTCAATGTTGAAATGATCTTTTGTGCATCCAAATATTTTTATCTAAAAACTCACTCGCAATCGTGATTCAAACAAGAAAATCACGATTTCGACATGTATGATGGGCCACTCTTGCTCTCAACGCCTCAATTCTGTGTGGATATTCTTTACATTATACTTACTTCATGCTCATACCCGAGGGATGCCTCAAAAGCTCCGAGCGGTACATTTAAAAGGATATTTCTGCAATAGTGTTCGAGAAAAAAGGATCACTTTTCTTGAACTTCTTGTTTTGGATTACTTTTCTTCAGATGTTTAAACACTTGTACGTTACGTCCTTCTATCTATCCCCTCATACTAATATTTTCTGTTTGGTTGAGAATTTTATCGTAAAAACGGTCAAATTTCCTAGACTAATTCTAATCTAAAGAATTTTTTAACGAAAAATTAAAAACAACATTATTAGTTGAAACCGGCGATTTAAAAATATTAAAAAAAGAAAGGAATTTCCTTTTCAAGAAGTATTGAAGGAGTTAGTACAATTTTTGGCAACGTAAAAGTAGAATATTTATACCCGTAGGGTGAAACCAAAGGGTATATTAGATTTGCCTTACCATTTGTAACGCCAAGATCCCGTCATCACACAAAAAAATGAATTACACCAGTGTGTTTAGAATGATAAAAAAAAGTTGAATTTAGCATGTCCATCCGTCCGTCCGTCCGTCTGTCCGTCCGTCCGTCTGTGGCGCGGATTGCGGGCGCACGGATTGAGCTAGAGACTTTAAATTTTGCACAGATTCGTTTTTCGTAAAATGCGAGGATAAGTTCGTTAATGGGTAAAAATGGACCATTACGAACGAAAACGTTTTTTGCAAATATCTCGAAAATTGTGCATTTTATCAAAAAAGTGCAAGAACAAAAGTTATTTAGTATATGATTCTACATAAAACTCCCATACATCAAAATCCGATTGGAATAAATTTTAAAAAATCTTTTTGGAAAGTTTGACTCAAAGTGGAATTTTGGTAGAACTGTTCGAATTTTGATACGAATATCACCATACGGGTTTTCAATAATTGCCAGATTGGCAATTATAGCTTTTGTTATGTTCAAATATGAGTGTGAAACAGAGCAGACTCAGGAGTATTAGTTGCCCATATTTCTGAGCATATGCTCCACTTTATGCATACCGATAGAAGCATATGCTAATGGAGCAAATCCTCAAATTCAAAGTATAAGCATTTGCTCAATTTTAGCATACAAACTGGGGCATTTGCTTCAAAAAGTGTAGTATGAGCAAATGCTCTTTTTATGCATACACCCATTATATAAAAATAAACGACTTCAGCTGGGGGATGACGTAAATTAATAGTTTGAGGTGCATTTCGCTTTGAGTTGGCTTTCATAATTATGGTAAAATTTGTTTATGTAGTGTCAAAACGTACAAGTTTTTCTACGCTTGCGGAACTGTGCAACTTTTTACTTAAATCGTCACGTCGCGTTCTGTTTAAAAAATATCTCCCGTGGCGCGCATCTTTTAATTTTGATGATTTGATATCATGGTGTATGTCTTTTAGAAATGTTTCGATTTTATACATAAAACTTGTTGCTACGTTTCAACTAACCTTCTTCGATCCCTGTTCTTGCGGTTCCTCATCTTGTTCCGGACAGACACAAAAGAAATATGGTCAGTGGTCACCCTAACTAAACAGAACATATTTATCAATAATTTTGATTTTGGTCTAATATTTACAATAATACGACAATTTTATACATCTACACAATTAAAGAAAATCTGTGGGCTTACAGTGATTACTTTGCATATTTAAGAGCTATAAATATGAAATACTCGAATCAATAGTCGAATCAAAAGCTCTAAGTATTAATAAGTAATCTTGGAATATTTCAATTAAATAAATCACTCACTTTAAAAACTTGAAAGGCGAATTTTTGCCTAATTTCCAGAAAATCCTTTGAAAGATATCTAATCTATGTAAAGTGGTTGTGGATAATAAAATTCTAAGATGTTGCATTTTAAATAATATCCTTTCATTAATAACGATTATTTTGCGTTTCTTTCATGAAATCTTAAATTTACCGAATTGATTAAAGTCAGGAAATTATTAAGTAATTGTAAACACAAATACAGTTAGTTTGCGTAAGATAATCAGGTTATTTAAAAATAATTTTAACAAATATTAATACATAATAATCTTGTCATCACTGAAAAATCAATTTTCGAAGGTGAAAATAATGTCTTTTTTCGTTTTTGTTGTTATTTTCCGCTTTGGATAAAAATTCTCAGTAACATAGATATACCTATGTTTACTGCCTACATATTATGAACGCTAAGCAGGATCTGAGTAACATTCTTTTCTAGTTTATGATGTCGATAACTTTATAGGTATAAGCGGAAATACCGACAAAATTGCTGTTGACTCTTGAATCTTCGTTATTATTTAGATACAGAAGATGTTTCCGTCCCTTTCACTCCAATGCCTAAATTTGCATGAGTTTCTCATTTAGTTAACTTGTGAGGTGTATTTTGTACATTGCATATTGGCGTAATAACCATACCCTATATTTTTTACGATAATTTTTAAAAGATTCTCTCAATTTTTCCAGTCTTCATGAACAATTTTTTAGTTTTAATGTTACTCGTAAATAAACAGTCAACTCGAATACATAAATTTTCAACCTTGTTTTCAAATGGTATTTAATATCTAGACTTAAAAAGAAAAAATAATTTTTAATTTAAGACTTAGTTCAGAATTAATCACTAATCAAAAATCTGTCGCGAAAATTTAATGGTGGCTAAAGCCTAATTTAGCTGTAGAAGCCAAAAGGAAAACCGGTTTAAAGTTAATCTTTAAAATTAATAGCTCAATATTAAGAATGTCGGGAGCACCAAAACAATTAAGAAGGTTTCAACACATAAATAACACTTTGCGTTTAAATTATTTCATGGAAATGTATTTTTCTCATTAATTATATTTTTCTAAGATTTAATAGAATTACTGCAACGATTTTTTTTTTCTCATCAATTTTCGAAGAACCTTTAACCATTCATTTAACTTCAAACAATTAAATTTACCTCATTAACTTGCCAAATTTTTTCTTCACGTTTTTAATAAGTTTCCATCTATAATATCAGATTTTTAGTACATAAAGTTAAAAAAAAGTGTTGAAATTAACTCGCTATTCTTTCGTACATAATTTTTATTTTTACTACTTGCTTAAACGAGTTATTACACAGTTTAAAGATATTTATATATATATTTATATGGATATATATCGAAACAAGTTGCTTTGAATTGGAGAAGTTGGAATTCGTTGATCTTTTTGGGGCAAATGTGAACAACTTATATTCAAAACACACCTAAAGTCGAAAATAATAAGTTCAGTTTTTTTATGAGACAGATTTACAATTTGGATATATAGTAAATTATGTTTTGGTGTATTTAACAGCGGATTGACAACAACTTGATGAAAGATTTGACAAGAAAAAAAAATCAAATCATGAGAATAAACGCGCGTCATTAAATAAAATTATGTATATATAATTTCTGATTTTCACGCATTTTTGATATACCTTTGCATATAGACTACGTGTGTTAATGGATTACTGTTATTTTTAACACTCTAACTGCCACGTCAGTCAAAAATACCTGACACCTAATTGTACACAACGGCCACAATGAAAATTATTAAATTGTTCGTTGCAACCGCAACGATTTTTTGTAGTTGCACACATTTCATGGTAATAAAATAGCATTTAGGTATAATTTTGTTTCAATTTTTTTTCTCTTAGTGCCTTTTTAACTGACAACTAAACATTCGAAAAAGGCTTAAAATTGTCGTGGCAGTTAGAGTGTTAAAGGGACTTTCTAACTTCTCGTCGTTTCGTCCGTATTCCGTGTGGTCCCTCTACGTGTAGACTTCAATTTTCTACATTTTAAATTAGATAACGTCGACAATAGAGTTGGCGTACACAACGTAGACTTTGGCGTAAACAATGTCGTCTTTTCGTAGACAATGTGGATTTTCTCATACCTGTCAAAACAAACTCACCAGTGAATATGTGACCATCAGATCCTTGCGTTTTTTAAAATATGCCAGGCACACAAAAAGTTGTAAAGTTGTTGATTATACAAATGATCGCAGAAAATTAAAAATTACACCTGTGTAGGATCACCATATGTAGATTGAGGGGTAAAGGGGGAGAGTGAGAACTACCGTCGGTGCCAATATGACCTCACCTTGTTTTCAGAAACAAAATTGCAAATATTTACAATTGCAAATATCACCGCCCGATGGCGCCACTATCGTGTAGTACATTCTCATAGATGGCTACAGTCAAAATTTCAGCCGAATCGAACTCGTAGTCAAAAATTGGTGTACCGAGTTTCAACGTGGTCGCACGTCAGTTTTTGATGAGCCACGCCCAGGTGCTACGAAAACGGCTACCACGGAGGATAACATAACAAAAATCCACGATCTCGTATTGGCAGACCGCCGATTGAAGGTGCGCGAGATAACTGAGACAATAGGCATCTCAAAAGACCGCGTGGGTCATATCCTGCATGAAATTTTCGGCATGAGAAAGCTGTCGGCGCGATGGGTGCCGCGTTTGCTCACTCCGGACAACAAGCGCAATCGTGAAACCACTTCACAGCAGTGTTTGACGCTGTTTAAGCACAATCCGCAGAAGTTTCTGCATTGTTTCGTGACCGTCGACGAAACATGGATCCACTGGTATACACCAGAGACTAAGGAACAGTCGAAACAGTGAACTTTACCTGGCGAACGTGCTCCGAAGTAGGCGAAGACTGTCCTATCTGCCGGAAAGGTGATGGCCACCGTTTTCTGGGATTCACAAGGTGTGATCTACATCGACTACCTGGAGAAGGGCAAAACGATCACAGGGCTCTACTATACCGAATTATTGGGCCGATTCGACGCCGAATTGCAGAAAAAACGGTCCCATTTGGCGAAGAAAAAAGTGCTCTTCCACCAGGACAACGCACCGGCTCACACCTCCGCCGTCGCCACGGCCAAATTGGTTGAATTGGGCAACGAACTGCTGCCCCATCCACCGTATTCTCCAGATTTGGCCCCGTGCGACTTCTTTTTGTTTCCAAACTTGAAAAAGTCACTCGCCGGGCAGAAATTTGAGTCGAATGAGGAGGTCATCGCCGCTACGGAGGCCTACTTTGCAGACCTCGAGAAAACGTATTTTTCAGACGGGTTAAAGAAGTTGGAGCATCGCTGGGTCAAGTGTATCGAGCTAAAAGGAGACTATGTTGAGAAATAAATGGTCACTTTTCCAAAAATTTTTTTGTATGCTAAGTACCTACTTATTGGACTGCCCACGTATAATCGTATGAAAATAATGAGAAGCAAATTCAAAAAAGTTAAAATTCGGTTTAGATAATGCTTGTTTTGCAGTCAATAGCCGATTAGAAAATTGTTTGCGAAAATGGAGAGGATGAAAAATGCAATTTTGGAGTATGGAGTTCGGTGTACTAATTACGTACACCCCTATTATAGTTTATCTATTGATTTAGTATTTACAAGGAAAAATGAACAAATTTCGTTAATAAAATTTAATAATGATGACAGTGACTATTTTTTGCCCGGAAATTAGCGAATTAGATATTATTGAGGGTATGGAGAACACCGTGGAATAATCGGCTAATAGTAATTTCACTATTAACAAGTGTAACATGAAAAAAAAACAAGTAAATAAACATATATCATCATTATTATTATATTAATAGTAACTTTGAGTCCGGAGAATATTACTAGAATTAAATTGTGATGACATTGCTGTAGTAGCTTTTAAGGGCAAACCATAGTACTGACTTTTTGTGTGACGATAGTGTAGTTGGTTTGGCTAAACTATTGTCCAACAAAAAGTCTGTAGTCTGCGGTGCCTCTAAGATTCAACAAGATATAAACACGGTAAACATATTTGCGCTAAAGATCAATCTTTTCGGTATTATATGCAGTTCCACACCAAAAAAAAAGATTGAAATTAAATCTCGCGAAAAATTATTATTTTTTAATCTTTTTTTTATTAAAATGTTATCCAAATAAGTTATTGATTTTAATACTTTTTTTATTAAAATTTAATGCAATCGCATTATCTTTTTATTGTATTTGTGTATGGCAATGTAATGCAAATGCGCTTTTAAAAAAAAAGAGGTTTTCAAATTTATTATTATTAGTAAAATTTGATTTATTGAAAAGGGAAGTTCTGAAAAAAAGTGCTTTTTAAAAACCTCCATTTTTTCCTACTACCCTATGCCTTATATACTCGGATATGCGAATTATAACGGAAGGAAAAATTTAAAAAATTTCGAAAATTTATATAAATTTTATTAAAAAATATGGAATTCCAGAACTGGGATTAAAAGTTAGTCCAATAATTTTAATCGTGTATTTATATTAGTGTTGCAACGAATATTCTGGCGAATAGTCAATAGTCGACCTGTAAATTTGCCTAATATCCAATATATGTCAAGAATATTCGTTGCAACACTCGTTTATATCAAAAAGCGATAACTTGTAGGAGGAAAATCCATTGGTCATCTTGTTGGGGAAGGTTATGTTTTGCGAGAAAATTTAGGACCACTATGACTTGCTTATCAAGAAGTTGATACTACTTCTTCGGTATTCCTAATTTGCTTTATAAAACCACTGAGAGAAAACTATTGTCATATAGCCGAACACCAAAGGAAATAATACTTTTAGAAAACCAATTGATAATAATGAATTTATAACTTTTATTGGAGTTACTGACAATGAAATCTTTCTATTATGGAGTAAAAGGGACTTGAGAAATAAATTTAACAATATTGTGAGTCATACAAGACTTTAAAATATGTTATAAAATTAATATAGTAGTAATAAAAAAAGGGAAACTTTCTTCGAATATAACAACGACAGGTGGCCTCAAATTGTTTTTGTAATAAATAGGTATTAGTTATGAGCCCCCTTTCAAATGGCAATAAAAAAAACTTCTTAAAAGAAATCGAATTAGAAGTCGAATTAGGAGTCTACTAATTTCCCTAAAATGGCAAAAAAAAGGAAAAGAAACGCAATAGGTCTGTTCGATATGAGTTCTGGACTTACTCGGAGTAAAAATTTTTACTCTTTTCTGTTCGATATGAGTCCTGGACTTACTCCGAACAGATATCGAACAGAAAAGTGTAAGTCCAGGACTCATCTTTTCAGTCCTGGACTTACTCTTGCTTTTAGCTGGAGTAAACTTTTGACAGCTGATATTTGTCAGACATAACCTCTCTTTTACAGTGTTTGGAAGTCAAGAAAAATTTATAAAATGTGTAATTATGAAAATTTATATGTTGAAAATCATGACGGAGAATTTCGAGTATACCAAGTTGAGCGTAAGTTTACAAAACAGGTTTCATGAAATACATTTAATATATTAAACGACAGTTCAAACGTGACTTACTCTGAACTTACTCCAAGCTGTTCGATAAAAACAAATTCAGAGTAAGAAAATCCGCCATTTTGTGGAGTAAAGTGAAAATATTTGGAGTAAGTCCAGGATTTATATCGAACAGACCTAATATGTGCATTCTTAAGCAGACAACAAAACCAGGACGACTTACAATAAATGTAATATTTACTATTTTTATAGTTTTTCCCCATAAAATATAGAAGAAACTCCGTAATACATATGGGGGTCAAATTGACCCCAACGGAGTTCTAGCAGGTTTTTTCCGGTAGACAGAGGGTTAATCCAACAAATGGTGAGATGATACCTTTCTTACATAATAAAACTTCATGTAATGAATATAATTGAATATAATGTCGGATTTTTCATAGCAAACCATTGGAAAACTCGAGAAACAATTGATAAAGAAGGTTTAAATTTGGTACGGAACAGGCTTTTATCAAAAGATAAACCTTTTCTGAAAATGGGAAAAATTCAATCTCTCCTTCCTCTCTCTACCATACAAATGGAAAAGATCTTTCCGATTTTCTCGAAAACGTTTTTTCCATAAGATTCTGTGGCTTTTCGAATCCAAAAATCCGCATCAAAGTCGATTTTACGTATCACGCATAACATACATAAATACGAACGAACATATGAACACGTTGCCGGGTTAAGTTGCCGGGTTAAGTTTTTTAAAATTGTTTTTTTTTTTTTTGATGGTCTATGTTGGAGCTAAACTTTAGGCCAATCGGCTCGGTAGTTTCCCCGCGCAAGGGTAACATAGAGGAAGAGCTAAGTTTCGAGATCACTTTACCCCCTCCCCTTACTCCCCCACCTCTCGGGCTACTTTTTAATGGGTCTATGTTGGGGCTGGACCCCCGACGAACATCTGTGCCAAATTTCAGGCCAATCGGTTCAGTAGTTTCCCCGCGAAAGAGTAACATAGAAGGAAAACTAAGTTTCGAAATCACTTTACCCCCTCCCCTTACTGCCCCACCCCTCGCGCTTCTTTTCCGTATGCCTATGTAGGAACCAGAACTACCACAGCACTCATGCCAAATTTCAAGTCAATCGGTTCATCCGTTTTTGCGTGAAAGAGGAACAGACAGATACACAGACAGACAGACACCAACTCATTTTTTTTATATATTTATTAGTATGATGTAGCGGATTCATCGAGCTGAGGTGATGAGTATATGCCCCGGAGACGTGCGGGACTCTGTTATATACCTTTCTTATATGTAAGGCAGGTAAAAATATAAAAATGTTTGATTTCCCTAAAATTCAACACCACTTGCGCCGCAAGCAACAGTATTAGGAAGAAATATCCCATAATGGAAATATTTATAATAAAATACATATTGGGCAGAAATTCACTAAAGAACTGCTCCGCAGGCGTAAATTTTTGTGTGGTTTCGACTGCGGCGCACATTCATTGATACTTTATCCTTGGTTTTCTTCCAAATAAAGATATTCTTTCCATAAATTTTTGTTGGTTCGTTGGTGTTCCGATTTAGCCCCCCCCCCCCCCCCCCCCCCCCCGTCCTCTGCCCCCCTCGCTCTCATCTTGTCCCGGATTGGCCGAAAAAAGTATGATCAATCTAGTTTTAGATAGTCATTCACCTCATGTTTCATTATGTAGCGGAACGGATTTGAATGCCTTGCGGGCAGCCCAGGGGTGTGTACTGGCCTAAAGGACCATCTAATAAATTGCCATTTTTAGTTTTTATATTAAAACTTTATAAATATCTGGATACATCCATCCAGATATTCATAAAAATTTTATTTTAAAAACTAAAAATTGTTTGAAGCAAATCTTAATAATAAAATCAGTGGATTTCAGGTAGGCGCTAGTCATAAAGTTTTTTTTTAAAAAACAAAATAGCACAAATAAGCACGCCAGGTAAATCTCAAGCCGCAGGTCTTGATTGAGTTTCACTCGTGTTTTAACGTTTTTATTATTCAAAATATTTCAACTCGATGCTGACTGAAAAACTGCCGCCGCTACTTTTTTAATAGACAAGTGGCTGGTGTTCGCGTGGAGTTAAAATGTTATTTGGCGCTGATCTTGAAAGCAGTGCCGCATATTCAAAACGTGAAACGTTTATGGTAAAACGGCATGCAAAATTCGATGACAAGCATATTACGCATGTGTGAAGTTGCTTTTGGCGCCGCTTCTATAAGAGGCTAAAGACATTTTTCCATATAAAAAAATCAGTTTTTGATTGCGACATTTCGTTTCATTTTCGCCTAGATATACTTCCAACAGTGATTTTATTGTTTTTTATTAACGACAAATTCACATTAACTGACATGTTTTTAATTATATAAGGTCAAAAGTACAATCAAATTTTTCGTTAAGTATCATCTTACAGAAGTGATATTTTTCTGTTTCCAGTTAACTATCTATCGATTATTGTAATATTTTGTCATTGCAGATGTTCAAATTCCACAACTAAGCTGACATAATTTTTTTTCTCCGAAGGTTTGTTTTTTACTAAGAGTTTATTCCAATGGCATGCGCGAAGAAATATTACCATTTGGTGTGTAGGCGTTTTTCGAAATTTTGAAACCATGTGCTACCAATGTATGTATGTACCTACCAATCTACACAACCTCTAGCGTCCAAAAGAAGGTGAAGTGCCCAAGTGTTATTTTTAACGTTTTTTTTCCAAAGTACCTATATCTAACTGGATTTGGAAATCTGTGGTGATTTTAAGTATAATAAATTGTTTATTGGTCAAAAGTTTCTCTTTTCAAGTCAAATGGCCGGTCCCATTTTATTTTCTTGTTTATTTCGTTCCAAAATTTAGAATATATAATTTAACCGTGTGTTGATTATTTGACAAAAATGCAGATTAGCGACGATCGAGGTGACTGATCGGCAAGTCTAGCATTCAGATTGGTCTCCTCAGGTAAGCCACCGAAAAGATTTTTATAGAGATATTTAGATACTGATATTGTAAGAAAGAATAGAAATATTTTTCAACATTATATAAGCAAATTAAATTATGCTTAATACTAGGTTTTGACGAATTTTGCAAACGTTTTATTTTAAAACCCACTTGACTCATAGGAGCTGGAATCATTTGACTCATGGAAAAGGGAAATTCCTTCTACTACTTTATTCCATAAGCGGATACGAAATAATTCTTTTTTTGCATGTTTTTTTTAGCATAGTTATATGAAAAAGATAAAAGGTACCCAGGACCAACCAAAAAAAAAATTAACTACACCAGGGACTTAAAATAAGTATAGGGTGTCCATGTCCATATTTATTTTGGCCTATTTCGGCATATAAAGTTGGCCCTCCATTACCATGACTTTTCCCAACTGCAAAAAATAGAGACACATTTATGTGAAGATACCTTGGCGAGAAAGGGAGATAAAAATCAACTGCAAAAATTTGTCGGCAACTGCGAAAATAATTTCCCCTCTTTTTTTATGGCGATTTTATGATTACAGTTGACGGACTTCAACTTTTTTATAACGATTTCTACTACAATCACACATTGTCCCTGTAAGTGAATAGTGAGCACAGACACATACAAAGTGCTATTATAGCGTAGCTGTCATTTTTCATATAGTTCAAATACACACATACAGCTGTATAGCTTTATTTCTATGCTAATTTGAACCTTATATTCATAGCATAAGGTTTGATATGATTGCTATAAAATTGTTAAACTGGAAGGGAAAGCGTTTATACTTGTATTCAGTCATTCCTCTTTAGATCTATATAAGTCTATCTTGCTCTAGTTTTCTGAATTTTTTTGCAGTTACAGAAGTCATGGTAATGGAGATCCTCCTTAATGTTGGATTGGGCTAAAACTGAACAACAACGAAACCATATACACAAAATTTAGAAAATTCCAAAGTATACATTCATATTTTACTTTCAAATATAATTGAGCAAAGGAAAAGGTGCGCAAAAAAGGTTAGAAAATGTGTTTCTTCTAGAAAACGATGCATGAGTTGGATGAACGTTAAGAGATCAAATGGACAGAATGTCTCAAGCGCAAAAAAGTCATTTTCAAGCCTCTTCACGTTGCATAAACAAATGAAACTTAAATTGTGACAATACCATGTGCCGCAATGCGCCGCAAGCGAAAATATTTGAAATAGTTATATGAGCTCTTAAGTGGAAATACATGCGTCGTAGTCGAAAAATATTATATAGGGAGGGCCGTCAGCCAAATTGAGGAGGCCCAGGCTCGAGAACTGTTCCGCCGAGGATAATGATGATGTAGATTTTTGTGCTGTAGTTTTGTGAACCTTTCACTCACGAATGTTATGCTCAAGAATGCAATTCGCTCAAGAGCTTTACTTTACATCGCTCAGCAAACTCACCCCAGAACTTTTGTCGGCTCATCGCTTGTCGACTGATCGTTAAAAATTGTATCTACTTTTACTAACTTTTGGGTTTCACTTTCGTAGTACCTCCATTGGAAAGGTGATTTACTCTAGTTTCATGGATATAAGCCCTTTTGTTGGCAGGGAACTTTCCATGAAAAATCATTGCGTCTAAGATGGCAACTGACCATCCACCTGCAGTTCCCCGTCAAAAAATTGCTTATATCCATGAAACTAGTGCAAATCACCTTTCCGAGGTACCACGAAAGTGAAACCCCGCAACTGGTTCAAAAGTTAGCTAGGGGGCATAAAAAACGTCGAATCCTGCATGGTTATTTTGCCTAAAAATATTCCGCTAGCACTCATGAGTGAATTGGAGCATTATTACAACAATATATTTCTGTATGTTAGTATGTGTAGGGTAGACTGGGCATTAATGGCCACTTTTTTGCCTATATCACTTTAAAAAAAATTGTTGCGAAATATTTTAGTCTCGAAATTTCTATAAATTAACTTTGATTATTAGCCCGAAATATGTCGTTTTTAGTTTCCCTTATTTGAGTTTAGTTTTTTTAATTAATGATTTTAATGGACTTCCCAAACTGACCAAAGTACCCCAGTAGTGGTATATTGAACATATTGAAGTTGAAGAAAAACTAAAAAATTAGTAAAAAGAGAACAAAAATACAAATTTTATTCAAAAAACGCTACAATTGCCAGGGATTAATTGTCAAATACTCTATACCAGCGCTCTGCAGCCATGTGCACAAAGGGCACAGATATCGGAATTAGAATAGATATCGTGTTTTGCTATCTCAAACGGGCCACTGAAATGTCAAAATATTATTATGGGGAAAGGAGATAAATATATCATGCTTCGTTTTGCAATATAGAATGTTTGTAGTTCACTTAAAAGCTAAAATTCATTTTTAATTTGATACTTGATAAAAGCAAAGTTGGCAATTCTGGATTCATTTCACTATGGTATGCAAATAAATTTTAGGCTTATGAAAATAGAGAAAGCATTAGTGTTTTTGGCCCATTTCTTTATACGGGCTTTTCAAGTAAGGCGCATTCTATGGGATATATTTCTGTGACAAAGGGCAACTTCGAGGCTCAAATTGCCCTTCTATCCATCGATTCTTCATGCTACCCGTTTCATTCTGGCTTGTACGCAAACTGCATACATACGCATATGAAAGAAATAATCTGTTTCACCTTGCATATAACCCGTTCTGCTTCCACTTGTGCATTTTGCATACCATGGAGCTTTGCTGAGTTCTAAGTGAGTCCATTTATGCGAAAAAATTTTATTAGCTCAGTTGTCATTAGGACATTGACTGGAGCAGTGGTGTATTTCACACTGCTGAAAATGATGAAAAATTTAACACTGTTGAAAATCATGAAGCGTTCTGTCTCAAAAGACGACACGAATTTTGGACATGATTGTTTTCTTATTCGGTGTGATAACACAATGCAATGTTTACTATGATTTCAGGAAATTAAAACAATAAAAAAATACAATTTAAATAGGCATTTTCAGTCGTTTCATAAAATATCAATTGATCAAATTAATGTTTCTGGTTTTATGAAATTATTTTCATTTTCCGATTGTAATTCGGAAATTTCATATAAAAGTTTTTCATTATCAAAACTTTTTTTTACCGTAAAGTAAAACAATTAACAGTGTGTCAAAACCAAGCATAACGAAAAAGAGCTTTCAACAAAGTTTGAACTTGGCTCAGAGAGCAACCCATATAAACAAGTAAATCGCTTGTCAGTGGTAGTGGATGCCCGAGAACTTACAAAGCTTGCCTGGCCCTGCTCTATACCATGTCAAACAAAAAGTAAATTTTTCGATTTGATGCTCCGTTTTCGAGAAAACAGGAAAAAGGGGGGAGGGAGGAAAGTAATGATCCGATTTTACTCGTTCAAGAACTTAGCCTAGTCATTTACGAGAAACGCAACTATACAAAATTTCAACTTTTAATGCTATTAAAACATTCTTCTTTCACTAAAAATATATTTCAGCCTTTGCACTTCCTAACATTACATTCTATATACATATATATTGGAAAATGTAGAGTTTAATGAAAAAGTACTTCTTCATGTGAAAAATTAAAATTTTTACTTTCCTTTGCGATAGAGGGAAAGTATTGTATTCATGATGGAGACCGACTCGAAAACGAAGGCAGACAGAATCTTTCTGATCAGTACAAGATCCGTTTCAGGCAAAATTAGGAGGATGTCCGTCCATGAATTTTTCTGTCGTTCTGTCCGTTTTACGTATCTTAAATAAGTTAAAAATGCTTTGAGCTAGCGACTTGAATTTTTATGGATGAGTTTTGCCAAAAACTTAGTTTTGCAATTTATTTGTTTGAAAAAATACATTGTTTTAAAACACTTCTAGAACTATGCGCTTGTGGGAAAAAATGCATATAACTCTACATGTTTTGCTTGAGCTGGTTTTACTTATCTCTAACGGTTCTTCAGATATTTGAAAAAATATTTTTTTCATGTATTTTTTCCGAAACTAAATATTGCCGAGGAAAATTTTGTGTTGATCACAACTGATATTTTCAAACTGCAGCCTTTTGAAAAATGATTTCACTATTTACACCTTTTGAAAAAATATTTGAATTTTTACACAAAGACTAGAATTATTTGACTTAATTGAAATTTGATTGTGAATATAATAAAGAAAGACCAATAAAAAAATTATATATAATAATAAAAAATAGAATAACTTACAGTCAAAATATTTATTTAGCGTCGCATAGAAAAAACTCTTTTACCCAGCTACACCCGGCAAGAGTTTGCGCACAACTGTCAAATTTTGTATCGACTTTTAAAGATGTCAGATGATTATATATATTTTTTCGAATTTTTCCGATTGCAAGTTTAGGAAAAAATAAAAAATGTCACCCGCTCTACCCTACAAGATTTCTCAAAAACTAATAGAGCTAGCGCCATGAAATTTTATAGGCATGTTGGGTCCTGAAATGGGACGATCCTATCAACTTTTGGAAGTAGTCAAAATGGCGGCTTTTCAAAAATCGCAATTTCATTTTATCTTGATTATTCCGAAACTAGCCGTTTTCCAGAAGCCTTATTGATAAAAGTTGAAGACAGTAAAATTTCTTACACTTTTGCTAGAACTCGATATCTCAAACTGATAGCGAGATATACCGTTATTTTAAAAAAATCGGTTTTTTTGCGATTCTTGCGAAAGGTTCATGGTATGAGATGAATTGAAGAGAATAATATTTGCCACAATTTTGTTCACAACTGTTATCCTGTATATTTTACCGTTATTGAGATATTTTTATTAAAAATTAAAAAAAAAATTTGCGAATTGCTTGCAGACTAACGGTTTTTTTGAAAAATCAGTTAAAAGGAGAATTAAAGATATTAAAATTCTCTGCATTTTTGCGTTTCACTGTAAATCGATATCTTTTTCCGTTATCGAGATATTTCAGATTTTGAAAAATAAAAATTCATGTTTTTATATTAACTAAAATTTTATTCGTCGGGTCATAGTGGACCCGTAAATTTTGAAAAAAACGTAGATTTTGTTTAAGAAAGTCGGATTTTTTCATATTTGTTTTATTTAAACTATTAAAAAAATACCTTTGTATGAGGGTCTGATCGTATGGCACCACTAGGTAGAATGATAGGATTTTCAAAAAAAAAAAAAAGATTTTTAATACGAATTTCTAAAAAAAATCTTAAGTGCCTCCAATTGTGAAAAATAGTGGAATAACTAACAAAAATAAACATTATTTGCGTAGTTATTGATTTATACAAAGATTAAGGACATCCTATAGAAAATCAAACCATCTACACGCTATGATTTGGAGCAGTCATAAACTTCTCATATATAAGAGAGAATTTATTGAAGTATAGAAAAGTTAAATGAATAAAAAAAAACGTCAGTTGCATGTCACATGGTGATTATTGCCTGTTAGCAATTTTTTCGGCTTTCTATATTCAAATTTGTTGACATATGTAAATAAGCTGAATGATACTAAACAAGTTCCTTTCATAGGATATCTTATGTATCACAAAAAAAAATATATATGTATACTAGATCTACATTTTTTATATTAAATATATCCTCTTATTGACATAGTTTATTAGTATAAAAGCCGATAGATTCAGAAACAGTTAAATGGCACAAATGAGGTGTTTTAAGAACATTGATCAACATTTGTGGTCGAATAGTGCCGCTCACTTCCATAAACGATTGCACTAAATATAGCTAAAGGATCTTTCAAAGTTTTCTCTTAAATGGTTTACTATAACTTGTATTGTATTTTATAACTATATCATGTTGTGCTAAAAATAATTTGACGTGTATTTTGGCATTTCCGATTCGTTGGGATGTACGAACAAAAAATATGGATACTAACATTTTATTTTATGTAAATAATAATGAAGTTTCGAATATTAGTACAATATTTTCAATAAAGATGTCACTGAAAGTCATTTATTTTATGTTAACATGCTTAAAGAACTTGTTTGATTTTCTCATTAGATTCTATAATGATTGTAAATATTACAATACGATACGAAAACTCGTTTATCAAAAGCTTGATTAATCTATAAAAATAATATTGGAAATATGAAAGTTTTTGTTTATTCATATGATATAGCCATAATAAAATTAATAATTATTTTTACTTCTATAACCCTTCAATTTTCTGTCATTTGTTTAACTTATATTATTGAATGTCAATTAAGCTGATAAAACAAAATGTGCGTTAATTGTTGAATAAATAATTAATCAATTTCCGATTAATTTTATTTATCAAATAAAAATTTATCAGAGATCTGTATTTTGTATCGGTGGTCACTTTGTTTTAAATGTATTTAATTTTTTTTTTTGTTAGTTGATTGCAGGTGTCACGTGGTTAAATTTTTATGAAATGGGAAAATTAATCACTTGCCATATTGAAAATTTCATGTTAACCAAATCAATTTTTCACTTAATACAAAAGCTTGTCAATTCAAAAACCCGCTGGACACATAGAAATCATCGGTAACATTTTTTTTAAATATCAATTATTGGATGGCCATTTTCAAAAAATTCAGAGCAATTTTTTAATAGATACAACATAGGAGCTGTCCATACTTTAAGTAACACATTAAGAGTTGGGAATTACAACAAATCAATGCATTCTCGGTTATATGAACAGGCCCAAGAAGGCGCAAGAGATATGCTCGGGCGGATGGGACTACCAGTGTTGTTCCTCTACGCGTAGACTTTAATTGTCTACACTTCAGTGTAGACAATAGCGTAGACAATAGATTTGGGGTAGATAATGTAGACATTGGCGTAGACAATGTCGACTTTGCGTAGACAATGTAGACTTTCTCATATCTGTCAAAACAAAGTCCTCAGTGAGTCATATATCTAATACTATACTATATAGGAAATGGAGTTCAATTTATATGAAAATTCGCTATCTGGGCTCCTCAGCGACACCAGCGCCGTGCCTTTATTGTCTTTTTCGCTTGTATGGGAATCTAACCTCATTTCCTATCGTACGTGCCCACAGTGAAATTGTGTTTTTTTAAATATGGCAGTAAGGCTTAAAAACAAAGCATTTAAAAAGCTGGGCTTTGAGGCCAACAACAAATACTCCGCTTTTTGCCTGCAATGCAAAAATTTTTGCAAAATACTGCCGAAAGCCGACTAAGACGGCATTTGGCGATTGCTTCTTGGAAATTGTGCTTTATTATGTTAAAATTAATTGAATAAAATGAGATTTTAAAACTAAATCAGCTATCCTTTTTTTTATTAATTGTCTACATTGTCTACGTGTAGAGAATAGACCATTGTCTACAGTAATAGTCCACGTGTAGACAATGGCGTAGTCTACATCATGGAGACTACGCGGCACAACACTGGGTCCTACAAAACATAACAAAAGCTATAATTGCCAGTCTGGCAATTATTGAAAACCCGTATGGTGATTTAAGTGAACAGCGAACAGTTGTATCAAAATTCTACTTTGAAGTCAAATTTTCCAATAAGATTTTTTAAAATGTATTCCAATTGGATTTTGATGTATGGGAGTTTTATGTAGAATCATATCCAAAATAACTTTTGTTCTTGAACTTTTTTGATAAGATGCACCGTTTTTGAGATATTCACAAAAATCGTTTTCGTTCGTATGGGGGGTACCCCCTAATGGTCCATTTTTGCCCATTAACGAACTTAGCCTCGCATTTTACGAAAAACGGATCTGTGCAAACTTTCAAGTCTCTAGCTCAATTCGTGCACCCGCAATCCGCGCCATAGGCGGACAGACGGACGAACGGACATGCAAAAATTAATTATTTTTATCATTCTAAACACACTGGTGTAATTCATTTTTGCGTGTGATGACGGGATCTTGGCGTTACAAACGGTAAGGAAAATTTAATATACATAAAATGGTGTAACGAGTCCTATAATCGCTTTCCTAAATTTTATAGGAACGTTTCCAGTGTGGATTTTTTTCGTTTACAGAACCTCTATTGAGGAGTATCATTCTAACCCTGAAATGTAGTGAGATATAGCCATAAAAAATATATAATAAGACAGTCGAAACTCAAAAAATTGAACCTCGATAACTGTCATTTTCATCTATACCTGTCAGGTTGAGGTTCAACTAATCGGGGTTCGATATAAACTAGTACCTACCATGATCACAACGTGATTTTTTTAATTGCGATACAGGGAAACTAGGCGTCCACCAGTTTGAAAAACTTAGGGATTCCAGTTGGTTTGTAGAATATATCACTATTTAAAACAGTAGTTTCATAATTCAAAAATGAGCAGTTTTGCGTTAATTATGAAAAATGACTCGATTTGACTTGTTCTTTCACCTGACAAAGCGTCTTATCTTTACAAGAAATACTCGCCATCGGTGAGCATTTGTAACATTGTTGTACTCACAGAATTTAGTACAAAATCATAAAATCTAAAACCCTTATAGTGTCTCTAGAAAAATCACGTTTTTTGAGTTATGACACTGTTGTTGCAAATCAGTGATATGGAAATAGGAGTGTGTCAAGTGATGGGAAAAAAATTGGAAGGACAATTTTTTCTACAAACATTCAAGGTGTGATTTGATTTCGCCTATTAACAAAATTCATTTAAATTTTCGCGCAACTCGCGTCGGTTCCAAATTTTAAGATGATATGCTAGTGTATGCCGGTTTTTCTCACGAGTTTCCATGGATGGCCATGTGGAATTGAAGTTTTTCATCAATATAAAAACACTGATCCAATTATTTTCTTTTTAAAATGTATTGATAAAACTAACCTACTGATGCATGCCTATACGAATTTCATATCGAATTTCATAGACCAAACCATATGTGAATAATGTATTTGAATAATAGTTTCACGATTTTTCAAATAAATTAAATTGATGTTATGTGGACATACAAGTATGTGTATGTATATATTATTGAGCTAATGTCACTTGAACTGATTCCTTTCAAAAGTTTTGGTATTCTTAGCTATGTATATCGATTTTTAATTAAGCTTATAAAATACTCTAAAGTTTCATAATTTGCTTTAAAAATTTATACTCTTTAACATTAAATTAACCAAAACCTTACCTACTTATGCTAAGCGAAAAGTGATTATCCGAAAGTAGAAATGACTTCATTAATTTTTCTACGAGTTGGTTTTCTCCTGTCTAAATCCAAGTATTGATCATTGTTTATCCTTTACTTCAAAACAGTCAAAAAAAATGAATACTATTTCGACTTATGTTCACGTAAAATGCACAGCTAATTGCATTATATGTACTGCACAAATAAATCACTAGGATTTGTTTTCTTTTCACTATTAACAGAATACATATATGAATAGTATAATCGATTTTCAACAAAACATGGAACGTGTGACACCGCAATTGTTAACTTAAGAGGCACTAGATTAAAACCGGAAACAAAATTCTCAAATGTTTCGATATTTTTCATCTAACTGTTTGTATTTTCTGCGAGAAATTTTCCAAAAGGACACAGAATTAAGACAAATTTGCACATTTTACACGCATTCACATCGACGGAGGACGATACAGAGCCGTACACGCGACGAGCTGTTTGTCAAAACTGGAAAACATACAAACCATGTTAAGTCACATCGGCCTTACGGAGATCCAAATATGACCAAAAAAAAAGACTACAACACAAGTTGAAATCGACCCAACTCAGTTTAGCTCAGCATTGCTCAGTTGAAGGAAAACGACTATAATTTTACGAACGGATGACACTACGGCAGCGAGCGTAGAATGGCGAAGAAACGTCGAAGACGCTGATGGGTATGCTGTTTGAATCTACTCGACACAGAGTCAGCATATACAAACGCATATAATATGCTTTGGCAGTCGTTGTTACGCCATGCCGCACTCGCCTCTCTTGTTGGACCTCAAGCAGCGACGACTGACGGGTGCCACGGGAAGCAGAAGCATATATAATAAGCATCCAGCAAACAGGACAGAAGCAGCAGAACCAACGGGCGAACGCCATCCACACGAATTACTTACGATATCCGCAATACTACGAGGAATTTCATTCTTGAACATGTGAAAATCCCTGGCTAGTTGATTGGCTTCAGACTCAGACTATTCATACGCTTGTTGGAGACTGCATGAGTATATGGCAAATGAGACCACACTTACCAATTCTCTGCCAGGCGTATTTTTGTTGTTTTATACTTTTAAATCAATTTTATGGTGAAAAGAAAGACATGAGGATTTTCAAGACCTCATATCCTAGTCGCCGAACCGAAATGCTTTCAAATAAATGTGGTGTGAGCAGCGTGTTGAAGGGATCCGAAACGTCATATAAGCAAGTTATGTTCGTTAAGGAACATATGCGCTAGATTACACACGGCAATTTTCGGGCTTACTTAAGCCGATTTTTGGGAGAAACGACTGAGGAGGGAAAAGTTGCCACTCGAAATCATGGCTTATCGACAATCTGCATACATGCAAAGCGTGTGAACCGGTTTGGGAAAAGTAGTAGGCAGAAATCATTTTCGTTCTGACCGTCATCAGGTAAAGATCTTGGGAAGTATATGAGCAGCAGCAATTTCAATGGTTTGAGTCCACACACACATCCATGTAAACTTGTGTAGCATATGCAAACAGGATTGGCTTATTTAAGCCACAAGTGTAAGCACATTGGCTTATTAAGCCCAAAAGTTGCCGGCTTACTTAAGCCAAATGTAATCTGGGCCTATGCAGCTAACTAAATATCAATAGTTCATATGTCTCTCTAAGGAAAATCTCATCCCATTGCGGCGCCATTCGTTCGCCATGCTATCACAATGTGAGTAAAAATCTGATACGATCATTGCATGAATTTCTTATACGCATCGAATTAAATAAATTTTTTGTTACTACACTCAGAAAAATTGAGGCTAACTCGACGACCTACATACGGCGTAATTGGCCTCGGACAGGCGCGCGTTCGCCTGCATGTGGGCAAGTAAAACTGAGTTGACCTGTGGTCGGAGAAATTCTGAAATTAAACCACCAGCAGGTGAAGTAGGGCATTGGGAGCTGCACGAGTTGACCTTAGATAGGTTAACTCTGACCGCTAGCTGGCTTACAGAAACCTCTGTAAGGTCAGAGTTAACCTGACAAAAAGTTGACCTGAACATTTTTCTGAGTGTATTGAACTGAGAGACATGAAGATTTTAAACCTGCTGCAGGACTATTTTAGCCAGTTCCCCTGTATCAGACGTGTGTTTACTTACAGATGGTATCTGTCAAGTTGCTGTAGGTTAAGGGGAAAAATTATTTGGAGCAAGTGAAGTTAGCCTGCAATATCAGAATGCGTTTGCCTGAGGCAGGGATTTCGACGATGTACAAGATTGTAGATTTTAGCACGCCTATAACAGGTGGACAATTGCCTCAGGACAGGTAAACATCACAATGGCACAAGGCAAACTAAAACATTTGGCGAAATTTTGTTGCATTTATATCAAACTATTGAGTTTCATTTGAAAATTCCGAGAAACTTCTCAAAATCTTAAATTCAGAGGAACTGTCCTGTGTTAATATTGTACGTGTAAAGTATTATCAGGAGTAATATTTTTACTGTATACCTGCAGCAACTGTTATTTGTGGGAGTAGAAATTTCAACGGAGGTAAATTTTCCACAAAAAAATTTCTTCCACTCATAATTCGCACATGTTTTGTGAACTCGGAGTATATAAGGCAGTTTCAAGTAGAGCTCATTATTGGATTAAGCACAAAATACGATTGGCCCGAGACGACTTTTACGGCAGGAGATTAGGGCGACAATGTACAATTACGTACACTTTGTTTTAAACATAAAGGCCCAACTATGATAGACATAAGAACGCATATGTAAATGTCAAATTCCCAACGAATGTTGACATACATAGCAGTCAACATAAAAGCTAATCTTCATTTTACCTCAAGTGGAAATTAATATGGCCACAATATTATTAAATTCACACTAAAATTTTAGGTTAAGTTCACTATTTACATATGCCAGTTCCATTTGTATCGAATTATTCATGCTTAACGAATGTTTAACGAAGGTTTGAAAGTGGCAACACTTTGACACATGTCTATTGTGGGTAATAACATTGACTTTCTTATTCTGGAAATGACATATGCAGCTGCAGCTACATATGCGTTCTATCATAGTTGGGCCTTAATTTGTTTTTCACTTGATTTTGACACCTGGACGGTGAGCGACGTATAACATTTTTTGTCACCAATTATCATACAAATTAGGAAGGTGAATGTAAGCAACACAGCATAGAAACTATGTTTCCTAATACTTAATTTCCTCTTGAGTGACGAAATTTAGATTTTATGACATTCCCATAAGATTTCATTTTGAATCAACTATGAAATTTTGTCGGAGAGCTGACCAATCAAAGTTAAATTGGATTCAACTTTTTACGACCGCAAAATTGGTCTGACTGATTGTATATAGAAGCATAGGGTGCTATGAGTTTAAAATCTGAATTGTCGCCGTAAATGTTGAATGGGGCCAATTGTATTCGGATCTTCAAACGCATCGAATCGTCCACTTGGCCACACATGTTTTAGGCAGTAAGAAGGGTATTGTGGCACACCGCTGTCATTTTTATGCGAAAATGTCATTCAAAATGTCATCACAGTATCTGTTAAACTGGGGAAAGTAAAGCTTAATTGTGGTAGGTAATTTTTATACAAAGTTTACAGCTATCATAGGGCTAATACATCTGTGACAGGAAATACTTTATTTGTGGCTACTGTACACACGGTGTAAATGTTTCCCTACTATTACTGAAACTTTGTAAAACGTTGAAAAGCATTGTAAATTTCCACTTGCAAATGAAGGTGAACTTCGTTCGCCAGAGAACGGGTAAAGTTCATTTGGTCAAAAAATCGACTCCTGTTGGCGAACTTTTTTCGCTGAGTGTAGAGGCCTGGTAAAACCCAATCCAGCCGCAGCAGAGTTGGGCTTCTCTAGCCTTTTTTGTGAGATCCTTAATCTGCTTTGGCAGTTGCATAGCTAAATTATTATGATGATAGTGTGAATATCATTTTTACAGATTTTTCAATCAGACTTCTCTAAAAACAGGGCCAAAACGTTTTGCAGTTCTCTCATAAATGACTCCACTATTGAGATTCTGTGATCAACTCATTACAGTCGCTCGCGTTCTAATGAATCTAGTTTTTCTATTCTTGTATACAGTTTTTGGGTTTTTTCTGCATTTGGGAACCTTTTTTCTGTGATCGGGATCCCTGTTTGATTAACGTGTCTACTGGTTTAACCTTCTTCCGTCCCTCGGGTCTAATTTGACCCAAACAGAAATTAGTTTGCTTGTACCTTTAAAAATATTTATATTACGAACCTGAAATTTTTTGACTTTGCCTTATTTATTGTAAACTAGCAGTATGCAAAAATTTGGCAACTTCCGATTACCCGTTACACTGCTACAAAAATAGTCACACTAAAGACCTTCGGGTCTAAAATGACCCAAGGCAGTTATTCGTATAAGAAATGTTTAATTTAGTCATATTATATTATATTAGTTAGTGTTTGTAAACTATATCTAGAATACGGATCTAAAATCTTTGACCGAACGGGGTGATTTCTCGGGTATAAGAAACCGATTTTGTTGGATGTCAATTGGGAAAAACTCAACTGCCATATTTCTCAATTTTTGTATGAAGTTTTTTGACCGCTATTTTCGGGGAGAGGTCATTAGAACAATATATAAGTCTTTTGGGTTATACATATGTTGTTGTATGTTGTAAAAATTTCAAAAAACATAAAAAAACTCGTTTTTTGATTTTTGTATACACTAAACCTTTATGGGTCAAAATAGACCCGAGGAACTTTAGTGTGATTTTTTTGAGGGACGGATGAAGGTTAAATGATACGGGATGAGGGGGTGTGAATTGTGGCTGGAAAGATAAGCCTTAGAGTGGTATTGTCATCTGGACTAAGCAACCCTACAAAGTTTGAAATCGATCAGATTAGGGAAGTGGTCAAAAATTGAGTTACAAGCTTTGAACTAAACAGACATAAAACCAGCTTAAAAGCTTATAAAAACGCTTTGATTTGTATGCGGGTGAGGAAATGAGTAGATTTAAATTTAATGTTAAGAAGAATTATGTAAAATGATATTCTAAATACTTTTGGGTTTGTAAATTCTTCAGTTAGATGCACAGTTTTTTTTACAGTTTCAGCCAGAGCTTAGAGGAAGCTAATACCGAATACCGAAGGACAGCTCAGGATGGTCGGAAGAGCGGAATGAAGGAACTCCTAAACGTTACTGTACGAAAACGGAGAGGCTCAAGGAAGAAGTCGAGCTTTTTTTCTTTTTTCAAGTTTCCGAGAAAATCTCAAAAACAGTATGGCTTGTGTGGATGGTGGGGAAGGGGTGGCTTGATTTAAAGATAAACCCGAAATCGCACACCTCCGGACAACGTGCTTTCCCAAAATCTGATTATCTCCGCTCTGTCATTCACCGGCATTTCTCTAGGCTGGTGTCCTCTTATTACAGTAGAACACGCTTAAATGCACATCGAATTTCGCAGAATTTTATGTGCATTTATCCGTGTTTTGCATTTATACGTAGCACGGAAGCACGGATAAATGCACATTAATGTGCAATTATGCGAGTAAAAGATAAACATGCATCTTTAATATTCCTGTAATAAACATTTAAATTCAACGAGGCTACACAAAAACAAAGAATCTAATTAAGAATTCATTTTATCAAATTAAAATAACAATAATAACTTTTTTTTTGGTAATAACATTTCATTTTTGCACATGTGCATTTAAGCGTGTAAAATTTCATATAATTTATACTTTTGCGGATGTGAAAGTGGTTGCATTTAAGCAAGTATTGCAATTAAGCGTGTTTCATTTATCCGTGTATATTTATATGAAAAATGCTTAAAAATCTTCCATGCACAAATTTTGCGTGCAATGACACGAGTTTTGCATTTAAGCGCGTTCTACTGTACTTATTCAATTTTTGGTTTTTTGTTTATCCAAAGCAGTTTGAAACTAAAGATTTACACAAATACAACACCTTGACGCTCTTGATATATAAAAGTGAAAAAACAATATAGTCTACGACGAAGATTGAATCGGTTTTCATCGGTTTCGTTGCGCGTGCCCGACCGTGTATAGTCTTTTCCAGCACCTGAGCCCCAGCGATTTCTTAAACTAGTTTTTCTTAAAACAGTAAAGCATATGCCATTCCCCTTGTTTCCACGGCTTTGTGTCGACGACTTTTCTGTCGGCCCGTTCATGAATAATGAGTAAAGAAAATGAGCGTTATTGTAACATACTTAGGTAGCTACGGTTAGGCCTTATCTATCACTATCGGTTCAGTTCCACGGCTCGAATGCTTTGAGTAGCTCTCTCACGAAAGTTACTCTGTTGTTATTGTTTTTGTAATTTTCACACACAGGCTAAATACACGTACGTTTTAAGATTTTGCTGGCAAAGTTAATGCGGATCGATCGAAAAGAGAAATATGTATATGCATTGTTCTCATCAGAGAAACTTTCGATACATAAATATAGTGTACAGTGAACTAGAAAAGATACAATTAATGCAGCAGTTTTAATGATTGTGCCGCGTTACCGTATCTTTAGATAGAATTATTTGAACTCTAAAAACGAACAAGCAGATCTGTGTGATTGACAGAAAAGCGGCACAATTATTTTTTTTGTTATTCGTAAATTCTTTTATGAATGAATGGGCTTTAATCTTTTCGAAGAAATACTTGGAATAAAAAAGATCAATTATGCTTGTCAGGCTATTAATAAGTAAAATAAAATCTATAGTAGATATCTACAAATGCTTTATTTTGTTCAAATCTGCGCAGCCATACCAAATTCGATAATTTCCCGTCATTTAAATTTTATTTTGACCAAACACAAGAATATGACAGCCAGCAGGCTTAAGTGATTATCGAGAAACAATTTTAAAAATGAAAAAAAAAAGAAAAGTTCCAATTGCTATGGGCCAATATATATATATATACAGTAGGTTCGCGATTATATTCGATTCCTCCGTGCAAAATATTCTAACTCGACTTATAAGATTTTTGAGTTATTGTCAATACGAGAATCCCCAGAATCCCCAGATAAAACTATGTACACCTACCGAAAAATTTCCATTACAATATCATGATTTTTAATCAAGTTAATACGGGCTTCGTGGTCCAGCACCTTTACACCCTTCTTATCGGCATTCGGCATCGGTAATTACTCGGCCTCCAGCCTGGCGCTAAACTACGTCCAAATTACTTTAAAATTTCAAAACATTAATAATATCCATTACAGTTGGAAGGATCAGTAAAAATATTAAGCAAATAAAGCCATAAAATCTTATGTATTACAACCAATTAATAAATTGCCCATTCGATCTGAATTTGTACCTGTAACAGACACATTTTTGATTTTTTTAACAAATCGTTTCGAGAGAACGGAATATTGGAAAATTTTGTCAAATTCTGAAAAAAAAAAACAAATCGTTTCAAGAAAACGGGAAATTGGATATTTTTCCAAATTCTGAACTCCTAATGGTATCAATCCATACATCTCTGAAAGCTTCATTTAGTAATTTCAACGCATTTTGTTAGTGGATGTTAATGATTTTTTTTTTGTTTATGCCAGGAGCTTAGGCAAATTGCCTCTAATGCCGAAGCACAGCTCAAGATATCATTCATTCAACCATTCATACAATCCATTCACACTCTGAATACTCCTCATCACACTGTAACGAAGACTTGGCGCGACAGTACATAGCCTTATCGTCCATTGTGTCCTGTTACAGAGCTTGGAGGAGTATTTAGGCGGCGGGAGGCAAAGACCAAACTGGTCCGTGTTTAGGTCCATGAGCAGAAAAGTTCCAAATTCAAATGCAAGCCGAATTATTTTGCCCTGAGTGGGATTTGAACCACTGCTCTTTGGATCACAAGGCAAGCACTTAGCTGACTGAGCCATCCACGCCACAATTTCATCATACATGAGTCAGCAGTGATGGAATGGAGTACCTCTGGTTAGCTTATGACCCGCTCCTTGACGCTATTAATCTCCCCTGAAAGTTTCATTCAAATCGGTTCACTGGTTCTCGAGTTTTAAGCGAACGAACAGACACACAAGCCTATTATATACGTAATAAACTAGAATCTAGACCCGGCTTCGCCCGGTTGAAAGGGTGAATGCGGCAAAATCTGGGAAAACCAAATTCAGTTTGGCATATAAATCAGATAGCCTAGACCAGTGGATCTTAACCTTGTTGGAGGTACTGACCCCCACCAGTTTCATATGCGCGTTCACCGAACCCTTCTTAATTGGAAAAATAAAATATGATTTTTTCAAATTCAAAACAGGTATATATTTATACATAGGTACACAAAATTAACAAAACCATTAAAGAACAAACCATTAAAGAACAAAACCATTAAGAACAAAACCATTATAACATGATTTTCACATAAAAACAAAAAGTGTGTGATTTGACCTCCGCTGAACCCGGGAGACTGACTCACCGAACCCAGGTTAAGAACCACTGGTCTAGAGAGAGCGGCCCGTGTATTTTTTTTCGGAAATGGTTTTTCAAAAATTTGAAAATAAGGAAAACAAATTCTGGCATTTAAAATATCTGTAAGATACTGGACAAAAACTTTTGCTATGAGATTCTAAAAAAAATATTCCCTCACAAATAATTTTAAAAACATAACAAAAGCTATAATTGCCAATCTGGCAATCATTGGAGACCCGTATGGTGATATTCGTATCAAAATTCGAACAGTTATACCAAAATTCCTCAAACTTTCCAATAAGATTTTTTAAAATTTATTCCAATTGGATTTTGATGTATGGGAGGTCTATGTAGTCATATCCTAAATAACTTTTGTTCTAAGACTTTTTTAATAAGATGCACAGTTTTCGAGATATTCGCAAAAATCATTTTCGTTCGTATGGGGGGTACCCCCCTAATGGTCCATTTTTGCCCATTAACGAACTTAGCCTCGCATTTTACGAAAAACGGATCTGCGTAAAATTTCAAGTCTCTAGCTCAATCCGTGCGTCCGCAATCCGCGCCACAGACGGACGGACGGACGGACGGACGGACGGACAGACGGACGGACATGGAAAATTCAACTTTTTTCATCATTCTAAACACACTGGTGTAATTCATTTTTTTGTGCGATGACGGGATCTTGGCGTTACAAACGGTAAGGCAAAGTTAATATACCCTTTGGTTTCACCATACGGGTATAAAAATACATCTTGCATTAACAAAAAAATTTACATACAAAATATATTGACCATCAACCGAATCTGTCATCAACGGTTTATAGTACATGTTCTATCCACAATCAATGGTTGAGTATTATTGTTTTTTCGACAAACTATAGCCGTGTAGATAATCTACCTGGCAATCTAGTGGTGCTAAACTGGAAGAGTATATTGCGTGAACTGTCAAATTTTTAGCATTTTTGTACAATTTTTGCAATCTATAGCATGAAAAGGGCACAGAGGATAAGAAAAAGTAAAATAAAATCCGCAGGCCCCAAAGGCAAGTTTAAAGTAAAATTTTAACTTACAAAGAAGTTAATGTTGCAACTACATGTCAGCGCAAACAGTTAGCAGTGCCGAAATACTGCAGCTAAGCTGGCAATACAAATAGATAATGTGAAGTAGATCGCTACCTTGAAAAAACTACCAAATTAGTGCCAAGAGCCTGCTTTACTAAACTTTATAGGAATTATGAGTGAAGGCAAAAATAGTTTAGTCAAGCCAGAGCGATTTGTATTGTTTCGCGTTTGATTATTGAATCATTTCTGATTCATGGCTTTAACTCGACCTTTTTAACATTTAACTCTGTTGGAATTTCTCGGCTTACAGGTCATAAAACATAAAAAAATAATATATTCGGCCCTATTCCAGGATCCGTCGTAGCTACGATTTTCGGAAAATTCGTGAAAATGGTATTCCACGATCCGAAGGAATTAAATTAATTTCGAAAATATTACGAATCGAAATATCTGGTATCATAGAATCCGACGGAATCGATCTTTTGACAGCTAAACCTACGAAAAATTTTGGCTTCGTAGATCGAGTAGCAACTTCATTTTCTTATTATTTTAGCTCAATTTATGACCTGAATTGTACAACAAAAAGCAATTTTAACATTTTTATTTGTTTATTTAGTATAAGTGTAACTTTTAACAAATTAAGAGGAATTATTTTAGAAAAAAGAGCAATGTGAGTATTCCTAAGTATTCGCTATTTGTTGTCGTTTTCGTTTCACTATTAAAGTCCTTCGCTTCGATAAATCTTCTTCCAGACACAAAATTGCAAACGCTGCAGAATCCATTATTAATAACAATTTTTAGTTTTAAGTCAAGAAAGTGACATTTTTCACGAAACTATTCCATGTCAGAAATCTATTCCTTTTGAGTTTTGCATAGGGACCTTTTTACAAAGACATTCATTTTTCGAAGTCAGATTTTAATCTGGCACTATGAATTTCAATTCCGTTCGAATCGTGGAATACTGATTTCTTTGTATTCGTAACGTAGTTAGTTCTTCGTAATAAAGCTACGACGGATTCTGGAATCGGGCCGATTATTTTTGTGGATATTTTCACATCTCAAAAAATTCCTTATACAAGTAATAGGTCAGGCATGTTTGCTCTTTTCCTACAGGATTTGTTTTCGGATGTAATAATATAACATTTTGTTATATTTGTTATGACCTGTAAGCCGGGAAATTCCAATAGAGTTCAATGCTGAGAAGGTCGTTTAAAAACCAGGAATCAGAAATGATTCAATGGTTAAATATAAAATAATCGTGCAGAAGCCATCAACGTTATTATGGTTAACGGACAACCATTTTTTTGTTTGGTTGTCTGGATTTAGCATAAGAAAAAGCAAATTGTTTGGCATGTCGAATGTTAAAACATAGAAAGAAATTTTGGTGTCAAAAACACTTTCAAAACTTTCCAACCATATTGAAAAAAAATTCGTTACATCGTAAACTTGAGAAAAATAGGCAAAAATTTTTTTTCTTTTTTAACACGTTGGCTACCATGTCAGTCACCGGTGTACACACACTATTGTCATTACCGTCAGTTTCTCAAGGGGTTTTTTTTTGTGGAGCATAGAGTTCGTTTTTGTCTGTATTGATCTTGTGTTCACTGGTGACTCACAAAGTACAGAAATGATTTTTACGTTTTTTCCCGGTGTATACTAGCGGAGTAAGCGTTTTTTTGGCTGGTAGCCAACGTGTTAAATAAAAGAAAATAAAAATTTGGCAAAAATATAAGCAAAAAATATCCGGTGTGAAAAACATTTTGGTAATCGTATGTGTCGTAAAAGGGCAGTACAATTTCTAATTAGTCAGAAGTAAATTTATAGTCGTTTGCTCCAAGGAAACTTAGCAACTTAAGTTCAACTTAAATTATTTAAGTCCCAAAATTTCTATGTTTTAAGTAGGCTAAGTACAGTAGAACGCGCTCATTGCACATTGTTCATTACAGTAAACTCGTGTCATTGCACGCAAAATTTGTGCATGGAGGATTTTTAAGCATTTTTCATATAAATATATACGGATAAATGAAACATGCTTAATTGCAATACTTGCTTAAATGCAACCATTTTCACATCCGCAAAAGTATAAATTATATGAAATTTTACACGCTTAAATGCACATGTGCAAAAATGAAATGTAATTACACAAAAAAAAGTGATTAATGTTATTTTTATTTGATAAAATGAATTCTTAATTAGGTTCTTTGTTTTTGTGTAGCCTTGTTGAATTTAAATGTTTATTACAGGAATATTAAAGTTGCATGTTTATCTTTTACTCGCATAATTGCATATTAATGTGCATTTATCCGTGCTTCCGTGCTACGTATAAATGCAAAACACGGATAAATGCACATAAAATTCTGCGAAATTCGATGTGCATTTAAGCGTGTTCTACTGTACAACTTATTTTTTTTTTAAATAGTTGGCTCAAACCGGCCTTAAAATTAATACACGAACACTCTTTAAATTTTTTGGGAAAAACAACAAACATTTTCAAAAAGCTGTAAACAACTGTAAAATGACAAAGCCAAAATTCATTTTTGTTAATAATTTCACGGGGAAAGCTTACAACATTCATTTTACAAATGCAGATACGGAAAAAATTTCTAGAACATGTTAAGACCACCTACTGTCGTAAAAATAGCTTCGGAATCACTTTACCCTCTCCTGTTGCTCCCCCACCTTACTGGTTTCAATTCAATGGGCCTGTGTTGGAACCAAAAAAATACAAAAAAGAAAAAAATATGTTATTTTGAATGATGTGTACCAACAATCAAAGCGAGATAAATATTGATTTTATTTATTAATTTTTTTATTCATTTATCTCGCTGTTATTGCTGATACTATATATATTTTTCCTTTTGAGTACATTTTTTTTAAGTAAAAGCTTTTTTTTTTTAAATTTTTTATTGATTCTTATTTTTTATTTTATCTTTATTAGTCATTTTGTGTTTGATTAGTATGACTAAAAATCCAAAATGACGTCTGTCTTTCGTTACGCTTACGCATGCTTTTTAGTATTCGAATCGGATTCAGCGACCCCAAAAACCCTTACATAAAATTTTTTTCCGGAAAATTTGAAGAAAAGGATAATCACTTTATCATTACAGGACCTTCCGTTATCCTTACAGCAAACTAAATTAAAGCTTTTAAAAATACAGTCTTAAACAAGACCCAAATTCGACTAAACTGTTTCCCAGTAGACCAAATAAATGTCAAATGATTCACTAATGATTCGTTGACATTCATTTGGGTGAACGAAATATTTACTTGTGAATTCACATACAACTCACTACAGAGGTACATTCGGTGGTAGATTTTCTCCATTTGTGAGTGTAAAAGTGAAGATTAAGTGAATCATTGGCGTGTATATCAAGTGAGTGGATGGCGGGGTGGTGGTAATGGTGAAAAAGAAGTAATTTTTTAAAGCTCGAATCGTTGTACATTAATTTCATAGCAAATTAATTCAATAAAAAAAAGCCTGAATGATTATGACTTGACCGCGAATCATATGGAGAAAAGCAAGTTAAAGTCAACCAAAATTATATTAGTTTAAAATCGATTTTTTACTCATTATATCGATATTTAAATTTAGAATGACCGAATGTAAATTTATCAAAAAGGCCAAATAACAATTTTAATAGAGCTATAATGCTACTTATGTAAAATTATGATAAACAGATTATCTTTAAATTTATGGAAAAATGAGAATTAGAGGAAAAGAGCAGTACTACACACAATTCGGCAATTTTATCGTGTTTGGGTGATAAATTCTTATCCAACCGCAAAAGGGATTTGAATAAATCATCTAAAAAACCGTGAAAAAGTACTGCTTTGGCCAGCTGACCTACCTAAAGGATAATATTAAATGATCAGATATAGGAGAATAAGCAAAATAAAATTCCGCTATCAATTATATTTTAGTCAAATTTATGATGTCTACATTAGTGTGAAATGTACTCAAAGTTATTTATTATATTGAAATTTTTGTTATTGACTTCGACTTTAGTTAATATATCAAAAAATAGCTCATTCAATTTTGAGTAGGTATCGAGAGACACAAAAAAGTCATGAATAAGAGGAAAAATTTTTTGGCAAATCCAAATTAATCACGTAAAGTCTTCAATCTAAAATAGCAAAGAAAAATATTTGAAAAAATCTTTGTTTTCTTAAAAATGAATAAAAACGAAAAAAAAATATTTTTTAGGGCGCTATATATCAGAAATAAAAGCGAGATAAATATTTACTTTAATTTTTATGCTTTATCTCGCTTTTATTCTCTGATAACAGCGCCAAAAAAAATTTTTTTTTTTCTTTTCAGTACATTTTTTAGAAAACAAAGTTTTTTTTATATTATTTTTCTTTTAATTTTTTCCCTTTTAGTATTTTTTTTAAATAAAGGCTGTTGTTCGCACCAGTGGCCAGATACAAAAGGGAGGTGCTGGGTCAAAAAATAACCAGTATTTTAAATTTTATTTTGCCAATTTATTCAAAATTCAACTTCAAAATTCAACTTATCACTAAATTCAATACAATAAGAATTCAATATAATTTTAAAAACAATTCAATAAAGTGATTTAAAATTTAATATCTTTGATAATTACATTCTGCTAGTATTCCTGGTTCGTTCCAAGTTACCTCGTGTTCCGATGGTTTTGGTGATTTGGCGAAGTGTCTTATTCTTTAGCGACGTATCTTCATGGAGCATGGCTACTGATATTTGCAACGTTTTTGTTGCCTCTCGTTAGTAAACCGCCTGCTTGAACCTTTTGTGATTACGTGAGGTGAACTGAACCACACACCGACAAGTAGAACGAATGGAAACTGGGCCATTTTCTTTATACAATCACTAATATTATAAAAATTATTAATAAATTTAATTTTTCCCCACAACCCTACGAAATTCCAATAAATTATCTCTGACCACTACTGAAATAAAAATGGCCCAGTTTCCATTCGTTCCACTAGTCGCTGTGGGGTTCAGTTCAACCTCGTGTAATCACAAAAGGTTCAAGCAGGCGGTTTACTAAGTCCGTGTGTAATCACGGTCAATCGAATGATTTTTTCTAAACAAGTGGGAATAGGTATCCAATCAAACGTAATTCCGCCTTACGTTGAACTGAACTTTTTAGTTTGGATTCGCTTTTTCGCGTTGCTGTTCCCACTTCTCCCCTCGCCCAAATGTTTTCGTTATGAGGCGCCCTTCTCATACTGTGTATTGAAGTATTTGTAATAAATAGTTTGTGTTGCAAAAAATCAACAACAACTTTATATTGTAACGTTAATGATCTAAATTTACACGAGAAAAACCCATGGGAAACGCTCCACAAAATTGCATGCTCCAGTCCCATATATATGGAAAACAATGGCATAGTGGCCAAATGTGGGAATCATTCCTATAAAAAAATTGTTAAGGCTCCCAAAAACAATCGTATTCTTGTTTTTGGTGTGATCGTTCCCAAAATTATGGAAGGGATTACTGTATAAGTTAGACATGTTACGACAACAAATTGAGAAACATTCCCTTTTGTATGGGACTCAATCCAAAAATGAAAGGAATTAATCCTATACAACGTTGCAATCTTTCTATTGGTCTCTCTCCCATATATATGAGAGATATTCTCATTTGAAATATAATTGGTTCCTATAAATATAGTACCAAGTCCTTTTCGAGTAGGATTGAGTACTTTTTATACCCATATGGTGAAACCAAAGGGTATACTAGAGTTGCCTTACCGTTTGTAATGCCAAGATCCCGTTTTTACACACAAAAATGAATTACACCTGTGTGTTTAGAATGATAAAAAAAATTGATTTTCGCATGTCCGTCCATCCGTCTGTTCGCCTGTCCGGCTGTCCGTCTGTCCGTCTGTCCGTCCGTCTGTCTGTGGCGCGGATTGCAGGCGCACGGATTGAGCTAGAGACTTGAAGCTTTCCACAGATTCGTTTTTCGTAAGATGCGAGGCTAAGTTCGTTAATGGTCAAAAATTGACCTACGAACGAAAACGTTTTTTGCGAATATCTCAAAAACGGTGCATCTTATCAAAAAAGTCCAAGAACAAAAGTTATTTAGGATATGATTCTACATAAAACTCCCATACATCAAAATCCGATTGGAATAAATTTTAAAAAATCTTATTGGAAAGTTTGACTTCAAAGTGGAATTTTGGTACAACTGTTCGAATTTTGATACGAATATCACCATACGGGTTTTCAATAATTGTCAGATTGGCAATTATAGCTTTTGTTATGTTTTTTATTGGATTCTGTCCAATGTGAAGGGGACGGACAAAAATTCGAATTATCAAATATACGAAATAGGGAAGTTTGAAGGGCTTGAAAATTTTCGAGATATCAAACAGCTCGAGTAAAAAATGCCCCGTAATTAAAAAAATTATCTAACATAAGTGTTAGAGTGTGGTAGTAAAACGCAAACCATATGCGAATTATAATCGAAAAAAAATAAATAATCGCTGGATCCTATTTGCATAGGAATGAGTTCGCCAAAACTTAGGATTCGTTTCAAGTTTTTGTGGCACTGAGTCCTAAATAATATTGGAGTCACTTCTAAAAGCAATGGGAACGATTCCATGTCATAATATAGCATTGTTTCCCAGCAATATCTCCAGTAAAAACTAGGAACGGATGCTACTTTTATTGGAATATGTCCATTCTTTTCTCACCCCTATATACATAGTAATTATTCCACGAAAACTAGGTGTTGGATTGGAGCTTCTTCCCTTCCAGGTCTTGTGGGTTTTTTATATTTTGGGCAAGTGCGGCTACCTCTGGTGGGGCCTCTTCACTTGAATGAACTGAGATTAAATTAACTTCTGTTGAATTAAGTCAAATGCGGCTACCTCGGGTGGGGCCTCTTCAATTGATAATCACTCAAAGACTAGTTAACTGTTTCTAATGTTTATTCGGATAAACCATTATTTATATACAAAATTTCTTAAAGCTATTTACATAGAAAATTCTAAATTCTAAGTAGTTCCCGTGAGAATATTTTCCAGACGCTTGGTCAGCGGAAAAAGACAAAAACAGATCTTCTTTCGTTTTACCTTCTGGTACCTTGAGAAATGTTGTCTGCCTCACGTGGCGAAGCAGGTGCATCGGGTGACAATTGCTGACGGTTAGTACCGAACACACTCCCCCGCCTTGAAGGCACTTCAATTGATGTCTTCAAAGTAAAATCCTCTGCGTGGACTCCCCTTCTAGGAGCAGGCGTTGGTCTCCGATTTTTATATCGTCGATGAAGAAAGTGTGCCGAAAGGCATAGCAGGAAACCTACGCTGAGTATCAATGCGATGTACGAAATGAAGTGGTGGCTGCTGTCTAAATTTGGCACTTCGTTTAGTTCCGAAGATTTCTTCAAGAGCTGGATGTTTTCCTTCAAAGCGGCAATTTCGTGATCGTAGCCGTCGTACTTGTAGAGTCCTGGCATAATCGATAATTTTGGAGTTCTTGTCTCATTTAACGATTGCGAGATGTTCATTGATGGAATGAAGGTGACAGCAATCTTGTTGGTATGCGATATGTGCGAGTTGATTGACAAATCTTTCATTTGCATTTGACAACCTTTCTTAAATGTGATTAAACCTTCACCCGATAATCGACCGTGAATGGTTTGTGATCCACAAATTAGTTGGAAGGGTCGGTCTTGATGCAGTGAAAATATCCAATTATTGGGGTTGCTCAGTTGATACCAGAAATCCTGTGGCGTTGATGATCTAACTCTGCAGCCTTTGGGTATTGTTGTCTCTTGTTTGAAAAATCCAATTTCGCAACTTTCCCTTGTCATGCGGAAGATAGGTTGTGTCTGCTTGCACATATATTGACCTTCTATAATAGATTTGCACCAATGAAATGCATGTTTTTCAATTGGGTAGAAGTGTTCGCGATATTGATTTATTGCAACGTACTCCATGCTGGGTTCTATGAATATTGTTTCATTGTCGTGTAGAGTCGGCATGGGTATGACCTTGAATAAGTTGAAGACTTCGTTATTCAGCAGAGGGATTTCGATGTCAAATATTAGAAATTGTTCCGAAAAGTGTGATCGTGCGTTCATGAGCTGGTACAATTGCGCAATTTCTAAATTTTTCGATGTGGGCAACATCAGATTTGGTGGCAGTTTTTCCCTGATAATGCTCAACTCCCTCATAAGTTGTTCGGGAGTTATGATTAACTGACTCATTCGACCGTGATGAAGGTCTGTAACTAAGTCAATTAATGCACGCTGTATTTGCTGATATTGAGCCAGGATTATAGATGATCTCAAAGATAAGTAGGAAAGGATTTGTGTGATCCTTTGTTTCTGTACTTCATCCGATAAAGCGTTGAATTCCGTCATTACCGATGCAATTTGTCCACTTAAAGCTTCAAATTGTTTTTGCACTTGCTTGTGTTCTTTGTCCATCAAATTAGCCGTAGTTTCAAGTATGGACGTTTGATTCTTCATTAGTGCTAGAAGATGTTCTTCATTTTTATCCACTTGGCTTATGGTTTCTGCCATTTGTTTTGCGTAGTCTTCATCGAGTACGCCAAATAGGTAGTTGGCTGCAGACCCAACAATATTCAATAATCCACGCTTATATCGGCCTTTATGCATGTGTAGCAACGCTTCATTGTTAGTCCGGATAGCCTTAACTTGAATATCGAATTGGTTTAGGACACCTTCGCAAAACACTTGATATTCTTTTGTCTGATTACACCTTTGATGCAGTCTATCTAGATTTGTGGCAAATTTTTCGAACTCTCTGTAGAAAGAACCTGTATCGTAGTATGCCACCAAGTTCCATTTGTCTGTGACCACGTGTACTTGTCCTAACTGCTCGAAGAATATGCCTGGATGGTGAGTGAACCTTTGGATGTCAATGGGACTAGATACTGCGTTACTGCGAGGTGTTAGCGCTAGTAGTACTATTAATGCTATGCTCAACAGATTCGCCTTACGTTTTGGGGCGTTGACCAAGGGTGAGGTATCCCGTTTCTGCTGTGCAGGTTCTAACCACTTAGGATTGATGGGTTTGAAGATGCCGTTTCTGGGTTGTCCGGTCGACGATGATCCTTGTTCCGGTTCGTCAAAATCGTCTGTCATCAATACTGGGAGGGGACATACTCGGTGAATGGCACGTTTCGTGATTCCCTTGGCGGTCTTCAATTCTACTACTCTGATTAAGTTGTCCTTTCCCGGATGCACGTTTAAGACCCGTGCCATGGGCCATTTTAACGACGGTATGTTGTCTTCTTTTAGGACAACGAGAGTCCCAGGAGAGATGTCTGTGACAGGCTTTGTCCATTTTGATCTACGTTGTAATTCCTGCAGGTATTCTGTTGACCATCGCCTCCAAATCTCATCTTTTAGGGCAGTCACAAGCTTCCATCTTTTGTTCAAATGGATTTTATTTTCTTGAAAACCCGGATTTGGAATAGTTGTAAGCGGCTCACCAATGAGGAAATGTCCCGGAGTAAGAGGCTGTAAGTCATTGGGGTCGTTGGACATAGGTGTAAGCGGCCTTGAATTTAGCATTGATTCTACCTCCGCTATGACAGTATGCAGTTCCTCGTATGTCAATGAGGCTCCATATGATACGCGCTTTAAGTAATGTTTTGCCGACTTGACAGCGGCTTCCCAAAGGCCTCCAAAGTGGGGAGAACGGGCAGGAATAAATTTCCAGCGAATACCCTGTTGAGCACATTGTTCTTCAACGTCTTGTTGATGTTGAGTTGATGCGAACAAGTGACCAAGCTCTTGTAGCTCGTTTTTGGCTCCAATAAAGTTTGTGGCGTTATCGCAGTGTACAGTAGTTGGTCGTCCTCGTCGGGCGATGAAACGTTTTAAGCAGCCGATAAAGCTGGCTGAGGTCAAGTCAGAGACAAGTTCCAAGTGCACGGCCTTGGTGGCGAAACAGACGAAAACAGCAATGTATGCCTTGGTGGGTGTCTTCCCGCGGATTTTATAATGGATCATAAATGGCCCGCAAAAGTCTATCCCAGTGTGAGTGAATGGTCGTGTTGGCTGTAGTCGCTCCACTGGTAAGTTTCCCATCAATTGCGAGATATTTCTTGGCCTTGCACGGGCGCATTTTAAGCAGTGATGGACTACACTCTGTGCCAATCTACGCCCTCCTAGAACCCAAAACTGTCTGCGCATCAACGCTAGTAGAGCTTGAGGTCCTGGGTGTAAGTAGTTAATGTGTAGTTGTTTTACTATTAACTTTATGATAATGTCGGTACTAGGCAGGAGAACTGGGTGCTTGGACTCGAAACTCAGTTGTGATTCTTGTAGTCTTCCTCCCACTCTAATGAGTCCTTTGTCGTCAAGCCAAGGAGTCAGGGATATGAGCCGATTTCCAGTGGTTAAGGGTTCTTTCTTTCTTAACGTTTTTAGTTCTGCGGAGAATTCTTTGCCTTGTACGTGAGCCATGATATGATGAAGAGCTTTGTATAACTCCTCTGAATTTGGCCTTTTCTGTATAAGCCGCTGGTTCTTTGGGACTCGACAATTCTTGGTGAATCGGATTACAAAGGCGGTGACTTCATGCAATCTTCGAAATGAGTTGTTATGGTGAATTTCATCTATAAAACTACTGCCCTCATTGGCTGCTAATAAAATTGTTTTTGCTGCCTTAAGCTCCAGGTTGATGCTGGGTTCGACTGCTCTAAGTTTAGGCCAGAAAGGCTTTGATTTCTTTAAAAACTCAGGTCCTTCAAACCAAAGTTTGCAATTGAGCAAATCCTTGGGGTAAATGCCCCTTGACAAAATATCCGCCGGGTTGCTTTTTGAGTCAATGTGCCTCCAATTGTGTGGGGATGATGTCCTTTGGATTTGAGCTACTCGATTTGCGACGAAGGTTTTAAATGTGTTCGAAGGATTCTGAATCCACGACAGCACGATTGTAGAATCGGTCCAATATGTGATGGTTTTCATTGGCTGATTTAGACAAGTCGACACTCTTTCGGCAAGACTTGTTGTTAAAACCGCCGCACAAAGCTCTAATCGCGGTAAAGTCTCCTTTCTTGTGGGAGCAACACGAGATTTGGAGCACAGTAGTCTCACCGTTGTTTGATTGTTGCAGTTATAACTTCTTGCATAAATACAGGCTCCGTACGCTTGTTCACTTGCGTCCGCGAAGGCGTGCAGTTCAATTTCTGAATTCGGAATTATTACGTGTCGAGGTATGGTCAACTTATCTAAGAGTTTTATTTGCTCGCGAAATCTTGACCAACTTGTATGAAGTTCTTCAGGAATGGCCGCATCCCAGTCTAGTTTTAAACTCCATAAATTCTGCATGAAGATTTTTGCGAGTACAACGACCGGGTTGATGATTCCTAAAGGATCGAAAATGCTGGACGTTTCAGCTAATATGGAACGTTTAGTGAATCTCTTGTCCGATTGTCGGGGGTGTCGCTCGCATAATGCTTTGATGGCGAGTGTATCTTCTTTAGGGTTCCAAGTTAAGCCCAACGTTGAGACGTCATTGTCGATGAGCGTGAGTTCCACTGCACGATCCTCGGGTGGGATGCATTCAAGCAGTTTAGGATGGTTGGAGCACCATTTCCGCAACGGGAATCCTCCCTTGTGCAACATGTCTCGAAGTTGCTGCTGCATCTGGGTTGCTTCTTCTATGTTGTCAGCACCAGTGAGGATATCATCAACATAGAAGTCTCTTTTCGTAGCTGCTGATGCCAGAGGGAGATTTTGTTGCTCGATCTCAGCTAGCACATGGAGACACTGGGTGGCTTGATAGGACGCTGGAACGGTACCATATGTGACAGTGCACAGGCGATAATACCTTAATTCGTCAGTAGGTCTTTCTCGCCAAACTATTAACAGCATGTTTCTGTCGCTTGAATCTAGCCAAATTTGTCTGTACATCTTGACGATGTCTGCCGTAAAGACATATCGATGCATTCTGAACCTTGTTAAAATGGAGAATAGATCTTCTTGTATAGTAGGACCAGGTTGTAATATATCGTTGAGAGATATATTAGTGGATGTTTTTGCTGAAGCATCGAACACCACTCTCAGCTTTGTCGTTCTGCTTTCTGGTTTTAGTACCGCGTGATGGGGGACAAAATAATGGCGTAGAGGGAGAAGTTCTCTGCTCAGTACCTCCATGTGTCCCATTTCCTCGTATTCCCTCATGAATTTAGCATATTCTTGATGTAATTCCGGCATTCTAGAGAATTTTCTTTCTAACGCCAAGAATCGCCGTTGTGCTTGTTGGCAAGAATCGCCCAATTCAGAGTTTGTCGGCTTGAAAGGGAGTTTTACGATAAACTTGCCGTTAACGTCCCGACAGTAAGTTGAATAAAAATGTTCTCTGCAAGCCTGCTGCTCGGAGGAGAACAACCTTTCAGGAGCTTCTGTTTCTTCAAGTTCCCAAAATCTGCGAATTCTTTCGTCTAGGTTGACACCGATGCCGCAAAAGGATTCTGAAGATGGTGAGTTGGTAGCTTTACCCAGAACGATCCATCCTAAGAGCGAATTTTGTAAGGTTGGTAAGTTTGGACCCAACTTTATTTGTCCGATGGTCATCAAGTCGCAATATAACTCTGCTCCTATTAACAGATCGATTCCCCTTGGCTGGTGGAATTGTGCATCGGCGAGTTGAATGTTTTGTGGAATCGACCATGAACTTATGTCGATAAATCTGCTGGGTTGTTGTGGGGCGATTTGTGGTAAAATAAACGCTTCCAAATCGGCTGCAAAGTTTGTTTTTTGTGATCGTAAATGAACACATACTCTTCGTTGTGTTTGTAGGGTAGCTGATCCTAAACAAGCCAGGTTTAGTTGGGTGTTTGTTGTACTCAAACCCAATCGTTTACATAGTTTCTCAGAAATAAAATTATTTTGAGATCCTGTATCCAATATAGCTCTACATTCAACTGGGTTACCATGCTTATCGAGCGCATGTAACAATGCTGTGGCGAGAAATACGTAACTCTGTTTTTCATTCGCTAAGGTCGCGCCTGTCGTAAACAAGCCGACTTGAGGTTGAACCGGTTGCGAGCTAGCTGATCCGGACGTCTCACTTGCCCTTAACTGGTGTATTAGCGTATGGTGCCGTTTGTTGCAATTGAAGCAATGGCGTGAGAGGCAAGCGTTGACTGCGTGGCCTGGCTGAAGGCAATTCTCGCATAAAGAATGCTTCTTTATATATTGGATCCTGTCGTTGATAGACATTTGCAAGAATTTCTTGCATTTATGAAGTCTGTGATTGACCTGTTTGCAACAGGCGCAAGTTTGCTGGTGGGTTGACAACAACGATGACCGTGAATTTGGGTGCTGTTTTTGTTGTTGTCTGTCTTTTCGATCGCCCAAGTTCTCCAATGTATGAAAGCGAGACTCGAGGAAGCTTAAGAAGTTAGGTAACTTCTGTAAGTCGCGTGGATCTTTTAGAGACTGCTCATAAAGCCTGTGCGTTTCCTTGTCTAATTTTTGAGTTAGGAAGTATAAGACTATTGGGTCCCAATTATCAGTGCTGATTTTCAAATTATTCAATGCTGAGATGCACTCTTTGATGATGTCATGAAACTTCTTCACTCCGGCAGCAGAATTCTCGGCCATGGAAGGTTGAGAGAATAATTTGTGAAGAGAAGCGGAGACCAATAGCCGGATGTTGTTATATCGAGCCTTCAATATGTCCCATGCAGCGACGTAATTTTCTTCAGATATTTGTAGATGTTGGATGATTTTGGCAGCTTCCCCTGATAAATTTGACTTCAGGTGAAACATCTTCTGCACGTTTCCCATTGGCTGGGAATGTATAAGTTGATTGAACAGATCGTGGAATTCCGTCCATTTGAGGTAGCTTCCGTCAAATGTCGGAATTCTAACCTTCGGTAATTTAAACTGAGGAGCGTACTGAAAACTGCTAGAAGAGGGTTGCAGTTTTTCCATCTCTTCCCTCAAACGCACGACTGCTTGCAACTGGCGATACTCCAGGTCCGCGTATGACCTTTCGTCGTAGTCGTTTGGCTCGAAGTCGTCTGCCATGATGGCGCCATGCATGTCCATTGAAGTTTGCCAATACCTTTGAATCATCTTCAGCTGCTCAGAGTAGTACATTTTACTGTGCGTTTTTGTAGAGTCCTCTTCTAAGCGTTGCAATAGCCGCTCCAAGGATGCCATGTTAGCCTTTTGCTGCCGAATCATCTTGGTCGTAGTTTGTTGATGTTGGTCATCTTTTGGCGATTTTGACCCTGTTTGATCAGTGGATACTGGCTCTAGGAGGGCTGCTTCGATTTTTGTTTTGAGACTCTTGTATAATGCCTCAACGTTGGATCGATGATTGGCTTTGAAGTATGGATGTTCCAAATCTTCGTTTTTCAGGCATCCCAAAATCAATCGATGATTGCTGTCATATGCTTGCCATAAATCTTCTAAACTTTGTTGTCGTCGGATGAGATATTCTTCTGTGCGTCTGCTTGGGCCATCCTTCCTGTAGTTCTCGGATAATTTTTCGATATCTGCCCCCAGTTGGGACTGTCGGGCTGCTATGTCGATGAATGTGTCCATCACGTCGGGGTCACCAAAAATGTTGGATTGGAGCTTCTTCCCTTCCAGGTCTTGTGGGTTTTTTATATTTTGGGCAAGTGCGGCTACCTCTGGTGGGGCCTCTTCACTTGAATGAACTGAGATTAAATTAACTTCTGTTGAATTAAGTCAAATGCGGCTACCTCGGGTGGGGCCTCTTCAATTGATAATCACTCAAAGACTAGTTAACTGTTTCTAATGTTTATTCGGATAAACCATTATTTATATACAAAATTTCTTAAAGCTATTTACATAGAAAATTCTAAATTCTAAGTAGTTCCCGTGAGAATATTTTCCAGACGCTTGGTCAGCGGAAAAAGACAAAAACAGATCTTCTTTCGTTTTACCTTCTGGTACCTTGAGAAATGTTGTCTGCCTCACGTGGCGAAGCAGGTGCATCGGGTGACAATTGCTGACGGTTAGTACCGAACACTAGGACTAGTTCCAATATTAATGGAAGTCTTTCCTGTGTCTATGCGGGATTTTTTCCGTATTTTTTTTTTTTAGGGGAAAACCCTTGAAAGCCGAAGCACAGCTCAGGATGGTCGGAAGGACAAAAGGAGATGTCGGTTTATGTTCTCCTTGAACTTCTGCGGGTTATAGTCCGGGGGGAACACATCGGATGGTAAATCGTTCCAAAGTCTTGTTGTTCGCGGAATGAAGGAACTCCTAAGCTTTACTGTACGAAAACGGGGAGGCTCAAGGAAGAAGTAGTGCACGCATATAGTAGAAGTCATATAAAAATATTGTAAGCCCGAACGGCACAAAGCAAAATACTGTTTGAGGAAAATAAATTCCTTTGATGTGCATATGCCTGCGTTCAACCAGATTAGTCCCGATTTATTACAAATATCAGCACTCGAAACATTCAATTCGCAGTCAAAGTTATTCGAATGGTCTCATAGTTCACGATATTTTAAAAGTGGAACTTTTAATTCTCGACTATTTTGGGGTTTTTTTTACAAAATTCGTACAAAACAAAGATATAGACTGATAAAATGTTCTATGAAAATTCCGATTTATGTATGAAATATTTTCGATTACTCTCTTCATGTAGTAAGCAACTAATTAGAGAATAAAGTATATAAATAAATTCATCAAAGTTTAATTTAAATTTCCTGTCAAAAAACAATGAAAGAATGTGCCCAGCTGTACGACTGAAAGAATTAAGTTCCATATTTCTACCATCGGCGGCTGTAAATTTTTTAGTGAGTACGCATAAATATTTCTGTGCACCCAGACAGTCTGCAATTTTTGCAGTTTCCATGAAGTTCTTGAACTTCAGTATCATCTATATTTTTAGAACCAGACTGTGACAGTTCAAGATACATGTATGTGTGAAATAGAATTTAAAACAAAAGCGAAAAATCTCAAAAAAAAATCAATTAGCGTTTTAATTTTTATTTTCTGTTTAAAGATTTTGCTTGCAATTCGGTCCAATATCAATTTGGTGAATAGCTGATACATTTATAAAAGTACAATAATGACCAACTCTTGTCCCTATACATATTTTTCTTTTTTATGGCGAAACACAGCTTCGGGTGGTTAGACCAAGAACCGGAAGTATCGGCAAAATGACAATTGAATTTTGGATAATAAAAAACTGAATTTAGAAAAAAAAAATAGAATTTAGGAAAGTGTCTAAACAGTTTTGTATTTATTTTTAAAATAAAATTAAATTAGCCAAAAATGTAAAATATATTATCAAACCGAAAACTCAAAAAGGGAATTTTGGTCCAATTTTAGTGTTTTGGTCTAAACTTACCTCTTTTGCTATTCGCGGAACCCTCTCTCTTGCCAGAACTACCGAATGAAAAAATAATTCATATGAAAATCGTTTGCACCAGTAATGTAACGAAGAAAATTCATAATAAATTTCCTACGAAGTGCAATGAAATAATGAAATCTCTAAGCTTTATAATTCGTATATCCGAAAATTAAATTTTTTTTTTAAATTGTATTATTTTGATTGAATGACCAAAAGTTGGAGACTCTCATCACGATCAGTGTTGAAACTTGTATTCCTTACATTTAGTTTCGTCTATTGGCGGACATAAACTAATAGGAGACATCAGCGTATAAATACATCTAAGCTACTTCCGCTTTAGTATTATCACTTAAGTATGATCGTTCCCTAGAAAACCCTTTACAAATAGTTAATCTCACGCAAGAAGTAAGAAATAACCAGTACCTTGCATTCACCATAAATACAGGCAGGTGGCCGTAGAATTTTTTTTAATGGTATTTCTGTACAATACAAGGTCGTTGATTTAAAAAACTCGTTTCATGATATGAATGGATGCCTCAAAACGATCGCCACAAAGAAATTCTACCGACCACATACAATCTCAGCGTCATTATCTTTTCTTACCTGTCAGACTAAATAAAAACTTGCTTAAGTGAAAAGAGAACGAAAAATCTTTAACAATTTTCTTGATTCTTATATACACTTCTTTTCGATTTTCAGATGCCTTGCAGACAAAAGAAATAAAAAGAAATCAGTAACTGCAGGATAAAGATGAACAAATTATGTTTGATCACTCATTTACTCACCTTGCAATGCATTGAGAGTAATTCATGGTGTTTTTTTTTATTTATAGGTATTTAAATGCTGAACGTTATATGTATCCTGAGATGAAATCTTTCCAGCTACAGCATGCAAAAACGGTTTAAGCCTCAATCACAACTTTCTCATAAATGTAGATGTTTTTTTTTACAAATCATAAGAAAAACGCAAACTACCCTATACGAGAACTTTAACCCTAATATTGTATTTAGAAAAACTCACCCATATTGTATTTGGGTCATTCGTGATTTTTTTTTCTCAGGACTAATAGGATGCCCTATGATTAAAGTTTTTTTTTAATAATACGTATTTGGCCATTTTAGAAGAATTAAAGAAATTTTTTTTCAATCAAAGCTGAACTGAATGTTTTACAACAGATTTTGTTTAAAATGGGTCATAACTGACCCAAATACAAGATGAGGGTTAAACAAAATTCCTAAAACCCACATTTTTTGGGGTTTCTAAAACCGAACACCAAAGAAAGAAAATAAAACTTGATTTAGACGAAAATCAATGAAAAACAGTTAAGAAATGTGCGCCGCAGTCGAAATAAATTATTTAAACAGAATGCGGCGCAATGATTTAAAAATCTAAACAAAAACCTTAATTTTTCGCGCTCTTTATGTTTCATAGATAATGGCAACGCAAATTGTAAATACGACAATCAAAAGAAATGGGTCGCAGGCAAAACTTTTTTTAAAGGGTGTTTTAATAAGGACGCTAAAAATTTGCTAGGTTATAGCGACCATATTGTTAAAGCAACATCTGTCAAATTTGTTGTGAATTGTTCAGTATTGTATGGCAAATCATCAAGGAAGGTTATAGCGTTGAACAACGTGTGCAAATAATCGAATCACCCAAATTTCGTCAAAAACCAATCATCTTTAGCGACGAGGCTTTTTTTTTTTGGATGAATGGATATGTGAACAAACAAAATTGTCGGATTTTGGGCGATATCAATCCACACGAGATACAATACACCAGCACCAAATTTATCCCGGGAAAGTCACTGTTTGGTGCAGATTTTGATATGGCAGAATCATCTGTCCATCCTTCTTCCAAAACGAAACTGGCATTGCCATAACAGTCAACGGTGAGCGCTACAGATTGATGATAAGTAACTTCTTGTAGCCTAAATTGGATGATATGGATACCGACAACATATGGTTCCAACAGGACGGCGCTACATGCCACACAGCGCATGCCACGATGGATATTCTGCACGAGCGATTTGAGGGCATGGTTATCTCGTGCGGCGGTGACGTGAACTGGCCACCGAGATCGTGCGATTTAACGCCTTTAGAGTTCTTTCTTTGGGGCTATTTTGAATGGCAGGTCTATGCGAATAAACTGCAAACAATTGATGCCCTCAAAGGCAACATAACGAACGATATTTAACAAATTTAGTCAGATTTATGCGACAAAGTAATCGAAAATTGGACCCAACGAATACGTGTCAGCAAGCAAAACCTCGGCGGACATTTCAACGACGTTATATTCCATACATAATGGCATAAAATATTTAAATTCTTTCAAACAAAAAAAATTGAGTGGATATCTCACACACGCCCTTATTGAAAGACCCTTTATATACATACGCCCTTTGTAGAAAAACGTTGGAAAAAAGCGCTGTGGGGTTATTTAACCCTTGGACTGACACATGAGTCTGGCCAGGTTTTTTCGATTTTATTTTTTGTGTAAATATTTTTCTAATTGAGCTATCGACTTGAAATTTCAGGTAGCTTCCTAAAATCTATTTAGCTATCTGTCTATAAAATATCAGGACGAAAGATTTTGTAGAAGAATAATTGCAAGGACATGATGGTGTACACATCGTATTCGTAACACATGAGTCTGGCCAGACCCACAAACAATTTGTATGAAAAATGATGCAATTTCATGTATTTTTGGTGGTGTTTCATGCAAAACGCAGAAGTAGAAAGCACCTGAAGAAATGCCGCTAGACGAAATTTCCTTTCGACGTTATCCAACACATTGGTTCTCCGAAATGTCGAAGAGCGAATAAACAACATTCAAAAGTAGATTATGTTTGCATTAGACCTGCCTTACACGGTCAATATTTTTGCTTCAATATATTGAACGTGTAAGGTGCCTATTAGTTGCGACAGTAAATAAAAAATCAACTGCAAGGTATAAAAATGTGTTTGAACACATGCAAAAACGAAATATTTACATACAAATGTACTGAAATGTAAGGGAGTCTGGCCAGACTCATGTGGTACGAATATGACTATCGAAGTATGTGTCTGACGGAGGGTTAATACATTTTTTTTGAATATTTGTAAAAAAAAATTTCTGCTATTTTATAAATTATAACACTAAATTGATAAATCAGGACAAAAGTTTAGTAACGCAACTACAGATTGTTTCGCCCATTCCAAAACGTATGGTCATCTTATTGTAATACAGTAGAATCCCGATAATTCGTATTTCAAGGGACCAGCAAATTCATACGAATTAGCGGGATATACGAATTATCGGGGTACGAATTATCGGGATTCTACTGTACTTGACTCATTAAGGTAGACTTTCCAATTGTTAAAAAATATGTATTAAGTGTAGCTGAAAATGAAAACTAATCGGAATCATTACGTCGATTTCTTATAGCATTCCAAAAACTCTTTTTTTTCCAATATATTTTCTTAATGCATGTTATTAACGCCGTATATATTAAATATTGTTTCTTTGTCCTATTTAATTTTGAGCTGTTAAAATTTCTTAAAACGTTGTTAATTTACATATATCTAAAAAGATAATGAGAAAATGACTAATGAAGTAGCAGCTAGATTTAAACTCATTTCGAAGAATTAATGGATCAATGATCAGAAGTTAAAGGCTAATGATTAGCATGATAAATATATTGTGTTTGAGAGATATTAATTTTCCTGATTATGTTAATCGTCGGTAAAATCATGATCTTTTTTCGCAATAGGTTTTATTATAGTAGGGCGATTTTTGTATTAATGAGGCTAGTTTCAACCAAAGGATTTGAAACTTTTCTAAATATATTGGTATTCATTTATTTACAATATTTCTATAGAACATATACAATTACTCAATAGCATAAAAAAAATTAAAATTCAGTTAAATATATACATTAATATTTTAACCAATTATTGAATGTATGACAAAAACTTAAGTATAGGATGTCTAACGAACCAAAGTGAAAGTTATCGTGACTTGGTACTTTTTGAAGAAAATGCGGAAAAATTTCAATTTTTATGTTTTTTTTCGATTTTTTACTTACGGAGTGATTTTGGTAATCACAACTATTGTAGACAGAGGCTGTTGCCATAACCGAGGTAGTTGCGATAACCGAGTCACAACATTATCTGTCAAAAAGCGAAACAAAAGTTGTTAAACAATATAACAGCGCCAAAAACTAAAAAACTCTTTTGTAATGCAGTTTTTACTTTGCGATAAAAAAAAAAGTATTTTGTAGTCGGTTGACAGCACTGTATTAACATGAATCGGGCAAGACTGAGAGGACACTGGAAAATGGAAGATGGAGGAGATCGTGAACGAATCAAGACACATACAGTAGAATCCCGATAATTCGTACCCCGATAATTCGTATATCCCGCTAATTCGTATGAATTTGCTGGTCCCTTGAAATACCAATTATCGGGATTCTACTGTATTATATTATTCCGTGTTTTGAATGGGTTATAAGCGAGATGTCCCACTGGCCATCAGCTGCTGCAGCTGACTGATCCCGATATCAGTTGCACATGTAATCCAATGGCGCATGGCACACTGCAAAAAATGTGCAGCTGCATGTCTGGGACACACAGTTGAACTGACCTAAATGTAGCTGATATCAGGAACATGTCCGGTAGTTTCTAATGTCATTTTTGTTAGATTAAATACAATAAAATGATAATTTTCAATATTTTTTTCGTCTGGCGGTAATAATTGTTGTCAGTAGCACAATCTATTGGCCACTCTATAGGTTATAGGCTCTCTACTTCATATAATGTTGATTTTAAAATAATTTCTAGTTGGGAAAGTTCTTTCTCCGAGTCCAACATTTTGACGTTTGAGGTCAGCTGATCCCAGTTCAGTGTGCCATGTCAACTGATCGAATCAGCTGCGCGACCTGATGTCGGGATCAGCCAGCTGCAGGAGCTGATGCGCCAGTGGGACATCTCCCTAAGAGAACAGCCTCAAAATTTACAATACTAAATAAATAGTAAATACTGCAAAAGTATGTACAATAAGTCTTTCATACATCAAAGTTCAATCTCCAAAAAAGAACTTCAAAAAATTCAACTGGAGTATATGAAACAATTCAAAATTTTCCATTTGAAAATTTATAATCGTGCCATATACGATATTGTACATTTGGCTGCCAATTGTTGTTTTCGTTATGTTTTATTTGTTTTTTATTGACACAGACTTGTTTTGTAATCGACGTTTCTTTAATAAATAACATAACAAAAGCTATAATTGTCAATCTGGCAATTATTGAAAACCCGTATGGTGATATTCGTATCAAAATTCGAACAGTGGTACCAAAATTCCACTTTGAAGTCAAACTTTTCAATAAGATTTTTTTAAATTTATTCTAATCGGATTTTGATGTTTGGGAGTTTTATGTAGAATCGTATCCTAAATAACTTTTGTTCTTGCACTTTTTTGATAAGATGCACCGTTTTTGAGATATTCGCAAAAATCGTTTTCCTTCGTATGGGGGGTACCCCCCTAATGGTCCATTTTTGCCCATTAACGAACTTAGCCTCGAATTTTACGAAAAACGGATCTGTGCAAACTCTCAAGTCTCTAGCTCAATCCTTGCGCCCGCAATCCGCGCCACAGACAGACGGACAGACAGACAGACGGACAGACAGACGGACAGACGGACGGACGGACGCACGGACGGACGGACAGACGGACGGACATGCTAAATTCAACTTTTTTTATCATTCTAAACACACTGGTGTTATTCATTTTTTTTGTGTGATGACGGGATCTTGGCGTTACAAACGGTTTCACCATACGGGTATAAAAACTACTGGACCAATTTTTACGCGCTTTTTTGCAAAATGATCTTCGTTGCAAGGAGCAGGTTTTTAGTTATGTTGTAATTTCAGAACTCGAAACGGAATGTCCTGTAAGGATAACTCAAATATTCTTTTTCCCATTTTTCCCCGAAAAAATTGGCATTATGGGTTTTTGGGGTCGCTGATTACGAATCCGGTATTACATTTTCAAAATTCCTGTAAGGATAACGAAAATCTCCTTTTTTCAATTTTTCTCGCAAAACCTGGCTTTGGGAGGTTTTCAGAGTTGCTTATCACGAATCTGGTGTTGAAATTTCAAAATTCGAAACGGAAGGTCCTGTAAGGATTACATTTTTTCCCAAAACTTTTTATGTTATTTATGGTTTTTTGGCATTCTAAAATTTATACAAAAAACTTTAAGCTGACAACGAAGGGTCTGCTAGTAAGATATATAGATAGATAATAAATTAGCTTGGAATTTTTCCATGTGATTGATTACTTCCCCGTTTACTAATACAGTTACCAATTACATACTGTACTTACTTAAAATTGCTTCCTAAATCACGATACCAAGCTCTTAAATATATTCACATTTTTCAATTTGATATTCTTACAAATACGATAAATGATTTGGTAGTGATGAAAGCCTATTGCTGTGGGTATGCTACTTTCTAAGTAAGAGCAAAAAAGTTTTATTTTCTTATGGCCATGAAAATTAATAATTTGAAATATTCAAATAATTTTTCACCAACGTAATCAAAACAAAAAGAATTGACGACCCTTGAGGACATAATAAATTACGTAATAGCTGCTAAAATTCAAATACGTTCGTTTGGAAAGGAGACTGAGAAACAGTTTGTCTTTAAGTGGAAAATAAAAAAATGTGAAAAGTTCTACAAGCCAAATGGCGTAATGTAAACTGGCCCATTCCAGTTGAACTCATATAATAGAAGATGAAGGACTCCAAACTGCGGAGCACCAATCACGTACCCAAAGAATTAATAAATCACACAGTGTCGACGGAAGCGAGTTTGTGGTTCACTCCCGTAAAAGTATAAATTAATTTTTAGCACACCTGGAAGGTTCAGTTCAGTAACATTTGACTTTAGGGAGTTTGGAAAGCTTTTTTTTTTGTATCGTGTGAGTGGTTTTTTTGTGTAGCTTCTGACTTTTCTTCCACTGATTTTTCACTTTTTCACAGTGTTTAATACACGCCAAAAGAAAGAAAATATTTTTCAGTCATAACTTATACTTTACCATTAGGAAGTTAAAAACAAGTTCTGACAGCATGTGGCAGATTTGTGTTTCATTTATAATAACTTTTTGTATTGAAGGTTACTACAGAATATCTACGATATCAATTGCCACGAAAAAAATTTTGTGCTGAATTTTAATCATCGGTACATCAATATTATATATATATATATATATATATAAAATAGTTATGTAAAATCATATTGTGAATACATTTTGCCTTGATAGATTTTCCCATACGACACCGTTTTCCAGAAAATCGCTAAATACTAATTTATTTGTATTGGGAACCGGGGAAGGAATGCGAGGGATGAGACGCTACCTAAAACGGAACACCAGTACGCGCATTTTTCTTACTACAGAATGCGGCACAGTGAATTCAATCAAGAGCTACACAGTTCCAAGCGGGAATTAATTTAATTTTTCGCGCACTTTACGTTCCACACATAATCGCAACGGAAATCGTGAAATTACTAAGAAAGAGAAATGCGCCGCAGGCAAAAATCGTTGAGAAAATGCATCGCAGGCGAAAAAAAAATTTGATTTACAGCTACCTCCAATCGTATTTTTGCATACTTAGTGTACGTTTTTTCGACAGTTTGATAAATGTTAACACTAAATTGAAACATAACAAAAGCTATAATTGCCAATCTGGCAATCATTGGAGACCCGTATGGTGATATTCGTATCAAAATTCGAACAGTTATACCAAAATTCCACTTTGAAGTCAAACTTTCCAATAAGATTTTTTAAAATTTATTCCAATCGGATTTTGATGTATGGGAGTTTTATGTAGAATCACATCCTAAATAACTTTTGTTCTTGGACTTTTTTGATAAGATGCACCGTTTTTGAGATATTCACAAAAAACGATTTCGTTCGTATGGGGGGTACCCCCCCTAATGGTCCATTTTTGCCCATTAACGAACTTAGCCTCGAATTTTACGAAAAACGGATCTGTGCAAACTTTCAAGTCTCTAGCTCAATCCGTGCGCCCGCAATCCGCGCCACAGGCAGACAGACAGACGGACGGACGGACAGACGGACAGACGGACGGACAGACGGACGGACAGACGGACGGACATGCAAAAATTAAATATTTTTATCATTCTAAACACACTGGTGTAATTCATTTTTTTGTGCGATGACGGGATCTTAGCGTTACAAACGGTAAGGCAAAGTTAATATACCCTTTGGTTTCACCATACGGGTATAAAAATCCAGGACAAATGTTTAATTTCCGGGAGGCCGGGAAAACATGCCTAAATCCGGGACTTTTTGGGCCATTTCGGGACGTATGGATACCGAACATATACCAAGTGAATCTTTACGACCTTAATGACTTGAACCGCTTTGTACACCTGATGAAGCGTAGTAGATCTGTGATCTCCGTGGAATCCAGTCCACCCAGATTATTTAAGTAGAAACTACCTAAATGAGTTCTTCTACATTGAGCAAAAGCTGGACAGTTACAAAAAAGATGAGTTGGAGACGCATTTCCATACCTTCTGCAAAAATTATTGGAAGGAGCTACGCGTCTGTCGGCATACCTGCCTATCAATCAATGTCCCGTGCTAATTATATTTCGTTGTAATGGGATGAGTTTGCTGGTGCACGTTCCTTCCCGCATTCATCGTAGATTTGTGTTATCTAGAGCTTTGGAGCCTAGTAATAGTTCAAACATCTCCATAAATATCAAAATGTAAGTATATTATAGTATAAAAGTATATGAGCATTACACGTCTCGATAAGAACCTTTTTTATGTGGAGCGCGGCATCCCGAAAACTAAACTTTTGTATACTAGGATGACTTTGCAACCAAGCAATCGAGAACTTGGACTTATAATATCCTGCTTATAATGACTTATATAATTAGCATACCCTAGATTCTAGCTCCATCAGGGGTACTTCCCAACAAACCTTTGGAAGAACGTTCTTCTAGAAGATCAAATGGCGAACCTTCCTGCAGAAACTATTAAATTGAGCGAGTAGCTTTTTCTTCACCTGTGCGAGTCGCTTTTTCTTCACCTGTGCTTCTTCTATACGAAAATCCGGCAAACTCCGTTGTAGCAGGATGTTTCGCGCTCTCTTAATCAGCCGGAGACTGAAAATTGAAGAGATCGACAGTGTTCGGGTTTTTATGCTTTGTTATTTCAGTGACATTGGGTGCTTGAATCAGAAAACAATAAGTTAATTTAGATGTGAGTTTAAAGATAATTTCTTCCAGGAATCCTGCAGAAGATTTGGAGGCGATTCTTCCAAGTGAATTCGCTACAATGTAAACCATTTTATACTACGAAGGAATCGCCTGAGATAAAAATATGAATTCGCTGCGAACGTGGAAGAATATAAGAAGAATCTCCCGCGATATTAAAGCGAATTCCTTTGATTGCTGGATTCTTACGCCTGGTTTTTGCTTATATTATGCGCTGGTATATTACTTTTTAGAAATTTTCGTTCCCGGCAATGAAAATGCCGAATCCGCGATGCACAGTTCACAATTCATACTAAAAAATATCGTGTTTAAAATGATGGAAACATTAGATGCGCTTCAACTACGTTATTACTTTCTTATACGTAGTATAACAAAGTATTGTATTCATGAAAAATTTCTTAATTCTGCCTAAAAAACATTTCCCGAGCACTCCTGAGTCGTTTAGAGCAACCCTGGGCCAGTGTTGGGCAAAATGTAAAGGCTCAACTATAATGTGCATAAGCTGACTTAAGTCAACTAATGCAATGGTACGACAACACGAAAATTGTACACTCAAACCATAATGGGAATACGCGACTTTCGTTAAGTTTCATTTCGGTTTCGTTGAACTTAAGCATAGCGACTGGGAGCGCTCGCACATACGGAAAAGTGAAAGAGACAGAAAAAGACAATCTGTCAAAAGTCATGTCGGAAGAAATTGTGAATAGTTTTTGCGATATTTTAATAGAAAATGTTAGAGACCACAAGTGCCTATATATAAAAAGTAATCCGCAGTATTTCAACAAATTGGTACGGGAAAAGGCTTGGGAGACGATTAGTCAGGTGACTGGAAAATCTGGTAAGGAAGGTCCTAGTGACGAGAAAATTTTCTTCAGAAGAAAACCTCCCTTTTTTGTTTTGTGTTTTTCATTCTTCTGGAAGCTCTTTTGATCCACTAAATTATTAAAAAACATTCATAATATTATTGTTTAACAATATTTATTAACAGTTTGTTAGTAAATAACATATTTTTTTCACACGCAAGAATGAAAAAGTAGAATGAAAAGCGCAAAACAAAAAAGGTAAGTTTTCTTCTGAAGAATATTTTCTCTTCGCCATAACTAGGCCCAAGCATCGAAATTAGTTCTTTTGAATCTTTTACAAATGTTTGTGCTTTAAATTTCAGCTGCTGATTGCAAAAATCGGTGGAAATTACTACGGGAGAGATTTTCCAAGGAGTTAAAAAAGAAGGATGCTCCTTCTGGTAGTGGATTTGTTGCGCAGGATGAGTGGCCGTTTTTTGAAGCGATGAGTTTTTTGAAAGACTTCATTCAACCACGACGGTAATCAAACTCAACCGTGACAAAATATGATATAAATAAAAATATTTTTTTTGCATATAGGACAATATCTAACGAAAAGCCAGCTAGAAATGAAATTGATTTCCCAGATAATGCAACAGATGATTTTGAATTTTCGAACAGCAGTTGTTCGAGTTCAACTCCGAAGAAAAAAAGCGAAACGTCTTTCAACAACATCTGCGACCAATTTGGGGCAACTTTAGAGAAGTTTGAGTCTCAGCTTAGCGTCAAAAAACCCGCAGAGGACGACCCCGATGAAATTTTCCTCAAAAACATTCAGTGTTTAATGAAAGATTTACCAATTAGCATTAAAGATCAGTACAAATCACAAATGTTTGAACAAATTATGCTATTGAGAAGCAAATATTTATATTAAATAAAAAACCATTTAATTCATAAAACTTATTTACTGCTTTTCAAATTAAACATTTTTGAACGTGTTATTAATATATTTTTTTTCAGAAGGTTTTATTGAAAGCTTACGCAAAATTATTATTTAAAAAAGTACATAACTTATTTCGATTTTCAGTAATTTTTTTACCACCGAACTGATGGGTGCTTTGCGATGGTTTTATAGAAGATAGGCTATTGTTGGATGTTTCCTGACGCCAAAGTCCTTCATGACTCACACCATTTGAATCATCCCAGTCCACAAAATTATCAGGGCAGTAAGATTGTAGGCTACTTTTGTTTAGCATTAAAAAATTGTGCAAAGCCACGCAAGCCAGAACAATCTTATCTGCATTTTCTGGAATCATATGCAAGGTTGTCAATAAGATACGCCACCGAGCCACAAGTATTCCAAAAGAATTTTCAATTGTACGTCGTGCTCTAGATAACCTTTTATTGAAAATTTCATTCTCCTCGGGCAGCAGGATTCCAGGATATGGTTTCATCAGGTTTTTGGCCAAAGGAAAAGCTGCATCTCCAACAAAAAAATGTGGTAGTTCTACCGAAGTATCAGGAAGTACTTTTGGAGGTGGAATAGGAAGCTTGTTGTTCAACAACCTTTTCCCAAAACTACTAACTTGAAATATGCCTATAAACACGAAGATATATTTTAGCCAGTGTAGCGTAAATAGTTATAAATACTTTTCACCTCCATCGCTTTGGGAACCGTAAGCTCCAACATCAACATATGTGAAGGTGTACCTCGCATCGCAAACAGCTAATAAAACAATGCTGAAGTACTTTTTATAGCAGAAGTAGTCACTTCCTGAATTTGGAGGACATCGTATGGCTATATGCTTTCCATCAATGGAGCCAATGCAATTGGGTAAATTCCATACATTCCAGAAATCAGCAGTAATCTGATGAAAATCATTGCAATTTGGTTCTGAAACATATAGGGGCGCTAAAATTTTCCAGAAAATGTCGCATGTTTCGTAGATGATCTTGCGCACAGTTTCTTTCCCAATTTTGAATGTCCACGCCAAACTTTGAAAGGATGTGGCTTGCGTTAAGTAGCTACATAAATACAATAAATTAGAAAAAAATTACAATTTTCAACCATAAACTTACAGCAGAATTATTGCTAGGCGGCATTCCGGTTCAATTGGTGTTCTAATGGAATATTTTGTTAGACGAGGACTTATTAACGACAAAAGCAGATTGTAGGCAGGATATGTCATCCGAGTGTATATAAAAAATTGTTGTGGATCAATTTCTTTTATTTTCAGAAATGAAGTCTTAAAAAATCCCATTTTATTGCGATCCAAATTAATTTTTCGCACACTGCACGAGCGTTTTCTCTTAATCAATTTCTTCTTATACTCCGATATAGAATGGAGTCCATTAAACAAAATGAAAAGTTGTTTCAAGTATATTATATTTTCTTCCATTTTATAATCCAAAAAATTGAAACTTTAAATGTAAATGAAATTCCTTCCCTAAGTACGATGACGTTTGAACATATGGATGTCATATTTTGACAAGACCTTATTCCTTTAAGTTCATTATGGCTTGCTTATGTGCATAAGCAAATTTTCGTTGACTTTTGAAATTTGCTTAAGTCAGCTTATGCACATTATAGTTGGGCCTTAATTGTCAGAGCAATTAACAATTAACGATTAATCAATTGTAATTGTAAATTTCTGCAATTGACAATTAATCAATTGTAATTGCAAATTTCTGCAATTGACAATTAATCAATTGTAATTGTAAATTTCTGCAATTAACAATTAATTAATTGTTAATTGTATTTTTCACAATTAATAATTAATTAATTGTTAATTGTTTGATCAATCATGACTAACACAATTAACAATTAAATCTTATGAAGTTTAAAAAATCAAAATCCCGAATTTTTAACACCTTTTAATTAACGGTTCTGAAAAAGCAAAACTTAAAAGGAGTAATAATTTATAAGAATTGTGCACCATATTTCGTGGTAATTCAATTTAGTCAACTCATTTTTTTATATGGAAAAATGATCGAAATCGATCGAAATGAGGGAAAATTTAATTTGTCTCAAAACGACGGGATCGGGGAGGGGTTGGGAGTGGGAGGGAAGGGATGGTTAGGGGAGGGGAGGGGAAGGGGAGTGGAAGGGGGACAGGGAGGGGGGAGGGGGTAGGCGGAGGGGGGAAGGGAATGAAGGTGTGGGGGTGGAGGGGGGGAGGGGGAAGGAGACCTACCCCTTCCCCCTTCGCCACTCCCTTTTCCCCTCCCCCACCCAACCCCTTCCCGTTCCTGTCGTTTTGAGGCAAATTAACTTTTCAGCAATCAGCGTTTAAAACAAATAATCACAAAAAGTTTTATTCTTAATTGAAAATTGTTAGTTTTTTTCAATTTTTTTTTGAAATTTGACATTCAATGTACATTTTTTTACAGGCCCTTGTTTTTGAATTTTTAATCGTAAATTTAATTGCAAAAAAGTTAATTGATTGAAAATTTAATTGCAATTAATTTAATTGCAAAATCTGCAATTAAATTTAATTGCAATTAAATTTAATTGCAAAATACTGCAATTAAATTTAATTGCAATTAAATTAATTGCAATTAAATTTTCAATCAATTGATTAGTCAATTGAAAATTTAATTGATTGATGCCCAACACTGCCCTGGGCACTCCTTGGCTCGTCTGGCTCCTCAATACGATAACATTTTTATTCAAATTTTACGAAAATACAATCAATGTATTAACATTTTTACTCGACTCTCCAACGCAATGATACGTGTTGGTAGACGACGGCCACTTGGGCAGCCGAAATCAAACGATTCACTAACAATCGATGGAGCGAGCCTACGACAGTCATTCAGTATAATTTCTGTTGTTGATGCGTGCGGATGTATACATTTGCTCTCCAAAACCCTAATTGCTTCCCAAAGTACACTGACGTACGAAATTTTTTCAGAAATTCGATTTTTTTTAGTTTTCATTTTCCATTGTGAAGCGCTCCTATTCAAATTCAAATACTATGTCGTGTGATTCGGAAAACAAATATTTAATAACCACAAATAATGATAGCCGTCAATGTCTAGTTTGCAGTTACATGTCGAATAAAAAATTCAATCTAGAACGCCATTATAACAGCTGTCCTATCAGGTAAGATAATGCAATTTAGCGCATGTTTTTTTAAAGCACAGAACCGGAAATACGTCCTCACAAGTTTTTTTGCACGACGGAACTTATTATTTTTTTGTAATCGCATCCTGATAAATTGTGTAGTCCACTGTTCTTAAACGTCTCCATCAAAAACGAAAGAGCGTAAAAAATGAAAAAGATGCGTTTTCTCATTTTGTGTTATAGTATATGAAGAAACATAAAATTTCTTGGAGTAATAGTAAATCACTACATACATGGTGCCCAGGCCTGGTTTAGAGTATTATTACAAAAATGTATTTCCGTCAGTCTGTGATGTCTGTCAGTCTGTGATGTCTATCAGTCTGTGATGTCTGTCTGTGTGTGATGTCTGTCAGTCTGTGATGTGTGTCAGTCTGTGATGTCTGTCAGTGTGTTAGTCTGTTAGTCTGTTAGTCTGTTAGTCTGTTAGTGTGTTTTTCTGTTAGCCTGTTAGTCTGTTAGTCTGTTAGTCTGTTAGTCTCTTAGTCTGTGTACAAGATTTCTCTAAAACAAATACAGCTGGAGCTATGAAATTGTACAGGCATGTTTGGTCCTGGAATGGAACGATCCTATCAAATTTTGGTGGAAATCTGTTAAGCAGAAGTAACCAAAATGGGGGCTTTTAAAATTCTCAATTTCGTTTTTTTTATACCCGTATGGTGAAACCAAAGGGTATATTAACTTTGCCTTACCGTTTGTAACGCCAAGATCCCGTCATCACACACAAAAATGAATTACACCAGTGTGTTTAGAATGATAAAAAAAATTGAATTTTCCATGTCCGTCCGTCTGTCCGTCTGTCTGTCTGTCTGTCTGTCTATCTGTCTATCTGTCTGTCTGTCTGTCTGTCTGTCTGTCTGTCTGTCTGTCTGTCTGTCTGTCTGTCTGTCTGTCTGTCTGTCTGTCTGTGGCGCGGATTGCGGGCGCATGGATTGAGCTAGAAACTTGAAATTTTGCGCAGATCCGTTTTTCGTAAAATGCGAGGCTAAGTTCGTTAATGGGCAAAAATTGTGCATTAGGGGGGGTACCCCCCATAGGAACGAAAATGTTTTTCGCGAATATCTCAAAAACTGTACATCTCATCGAAAAAGTACAAGAACAAAAGTTATTCAGGATATTATTCTACATAAAACTCCCATACATCAAAATCCGATTGGAACAAGTTTTAAAAAAATCTTATTGGAAAATTTGAATTCAAATGAAATTTTGATACAACTGTTCGCCGTTCAATTAAATCACCATACGGGTTTTCAATAATTGCCAGATTGGCAATTATAGCTTTTGTTATGTTTTTTATTTACTCCGAAACTACACATTTTTCGGTAGTCTTATGTTGGAGACAATAAAATTTTCTATATTTTTGTCTTTCACTGGAATTGCACATCCCAAGGCGCTATCGAGATATGTCGTTATTTACAAAATATCAGTTTTTTGCCATTATCTCGAAAAATATTGGGTTTTTGGTAGTTCAAGATTCGAGATGAATTGAAGAGAATAAGATGTGCCACAATTTCCTCTTTCACTTTTATCCATTATCTTTTACCGTTATTAAAGTATTCTCATTAAAATTTTGAAAAATAGATTTTTGCGAATTGCTTGCAAAAAAAAATTTGAAGATCTTTAATTCTAGTTTTAAATGTTTTCGAAAAAAAAATTTAAATGTTTTTAAATGTTTTTGAATGTTTTCGAAAAAAACATTTAAAGATAGAATTAAAGATATTAAAATTCTCTACATAATTGATATGTTTTACAGTTATCGAGATATTTTAGATTTTGTAAAAAAAAATCACTTTTTTATATAGACTAAAATTTTATTCGTCGATTTATAGTGTACTCGTAAACTGCGCAAAAACATAGATTTAGTATAAGAAAGTCATGTACTTTTTACACCAGATATTTTTGTATTTAAATGTTTAAATATTAGAAAACTATACGTAAACGAGTTTTACTATGAAAAATATTCGGACATAATGTCACTAATTTGTCATGAAATTTTTACAGCATTTCTAACTAAGTGGCCAATAGATAGTTCAAGACAAACATATACATTTCCTATTCTCAATTTCATTTTAGAACAAGTTATTCAAAAGGAAAAAACAAATCGGAAATTTGTGTCACGTTGAAGAAAAACTATCTGGGATCTTCGTCATCTTTTTCGGTTATTTGGGATTGTTAACCTACATATTTAATCAGTTACGAAGTGTTTTGACTATATATAAAAGATTGACTTAATCCAAATGAATGCTAGTCCAAGTAGTCAAATTGATCTGTCTTTGTCGTTTGGCTGCATTGGTATTTAGTTTTCATCGACTGATTAATGATATGCGATAAAGCATTTTTTTTAAGTGAATATATTGCTGGATGAAGTTTGAATAGACTTATGCTTTGCAGGGAAAGGGCTGTAAGAATTTCTCCATAAAAAGGAAGGCAACTCTAAAAGAAAGTCATTTCTTAGTCACATATTAGCTATACGAGATCGCAACATAATTTATTTCGTCTATATCAAATTATTATTTTGGTAAATAGAATATATCTACTATTATTACTAAATTAAACAAAATAAAACGTTTTTAAACACAAAATTCTATGGTGCGTTTAAAATATAATTAAAATCCCCGGAAATTTAATAATTAGGATAATATTTTATGGTTTGAAAAAATAATCAAAAATAGTGTTTTTGATCAACAGTTTTTCCTGTGAATTGATATGCTAATGTGTATTACTATGATTATAACAATTGATATGATAAAGTGTAGTATCGAAAATGCAAAACTAAATAAAAACGTTACGTGCTTTGCTATATCGAAATTTTATTTTCCGTTTAATCATTCTACTCTTTGTTATAACACAAAATATTGATTTATTTACATTATAATGTTTAACGTTATTCTAACGCGGAAAAATAATCGAAAATTATTCATACAGTTTTTAATAATCACATAGTGTTGTACAATGGAAAACACTATTAATGAAACTAATAAGAAAAGCTACAATTGCCAGGGGTCAATCGTCAAATACTCTATATGAGGACAGACAAAACTTTTATTTACCCTACAATGCGCGATTTTTTGAGATTAAAAATAACAAAATATTTGTGCATGAAACTTATACTAGAACATGTAAAAAATAAAACAAAAATTTTTTTTTTGGTTTTTTCATATAGTGGTTGAATTATATATTCGTCATTGCGCACTGTAGGGTTAAATAAATCAATTTGTGTGTGGCGGACGGGGGCGATTCAATTCGATTTTGATGTAAGGAACGGTTTTGTAAAATCATATTCTAAACACATTTGGTCTCTATAAATTTTTCAATGCGATGCACCGTTTTTGAGAAAATAGGAAAAAAGTATTCCAAGAGTGGTGAAACTGAATTTTGATGTATGGATGAGTTATGTAGAATCATATTCTAAATATATTTTGAATTTTATAAACTTTTCAATACGACTCACCATTTTCGAGAACATTTAAAAAAATGGTTTCGTTTGTACGGGGAAGGGATAAGGAATGGCCCGATTTTGCCCATTCAAAAACATTGCAACACTCAGAAAAATGGAGGCTAACTCAACGACCTACATACGGCGTAATTGGCCTCGGGCAGGCGCGCGTTCGCCTGCATGAGTGAAAGAAAAACTTGTGTTGACCTGTGACCGGAGAAATTCTGAAATTAAGCCACCAGCAGGTGAAGTAGGGCCTTGGGAGCTGCACGAGTTGACCTTAGATAGGCATTTCGAGGATGTAATGTCATGTAATGGAAACCTCTGTCAGCCAGTTAGCGGTCAAAGTTAACCTGACAAAAAGTTGACCTGGACATTTTTCTGAGTGTATTTACGAGAAATACAACTAAAAAAATTTCAAGTCTCTACACTCAAAAAAATAATTCGTAATATATATGAAAAATTTAATAGACTGTGGAAATTTCGGTGTGATTTGGAACCATTGGAGTGTGGTCTTAGAACCTATGACAATAAATTCATTGTTTTTATGAAACGATTTTCATAGCGTTTATGAAGTTTTCCATAGATATTACAAAGTTTTTATTAGAGTTTATGACGTATTTTCATAAAATCTATGAAATCTACTCAGAATTTGTGGAATAAAATTCAGTGGTCAATCGTCAATTTTACGTTGGTTTTTGTTCTTCCCAATGTTTATACCGGTATGGTGAAACCAAAGGGTATATTAACTTTGCCTTACCGTTTGTAACGCCAAGATCCCGTTATCACACACAAAAATGAATTACACCAGTGTGTTTAGAATGATTAAAAATATTGATTTTTGCATGTCCACCCGTCTGTCCGTCTGTTCGTTAATGGGCAAAAATGGACCATTAGAGTTGGGGGGGGTATCCCCCCTACGAATGAAAAGGTTTTTTGTGAACATCTTATCAAAAAAGTCCAAGAACAAAAGTTATTTAGGATATGATTCTACATAAAAGTCCCATACATCAAAATCCGATTGGAATCAATTTTAAAAAATCTTATTGGAAAGTTTGACTTCAAAGTGGAATTTTGGTACAACTGTTCGAATTTTGATACGAATATCACCATACGGGTCTCCAATGATTGCCAGATTGGCAATTTTTTATGTTTTGTTCTATTTGGTTCTTTTACTATTATCAAACTATTATACTAAATATGCTTTTATAGTCTATATGAGAATCATATAGGATTATATTAAACTTAATCTAGTATACTCCTATTTGATTCTCATTCGACCTCTTACAGCTTTGCTACCACATCTGGGGTTCCTCAGGGAAGTCATCTTGGTCCCGTGTTATTTGTTTTATTTATAAATGACTTGTCTTTATTTATTAATTTCTGTAAAATTCTTTTATATGCTGACGATGCTAAGATATTTCATTCTGTCTCTAATATTGATGATTGCTCCTTACTACAATCTGACATGTGTTCATTTTTGAACTGGTGTATACTCAATCGTCTCCCCGTGAACGTTGATAAGTGTAAGTCAATGTCATTTTCCCGCAAAAAAGAACCGCTTATGTTTGACTACACTCTAAATGATTCCACTCTTGACAAGGTAACGATTTATAAAGATTTGGGTGTTACAATTAATGCTTTTTTTACTTTTAATGACCACATTGAAGGTTTTTGTAACATACCCAATATGATCTTAGGCTTCATAAAAAGATGGGCCAAAGAATTTGATGATCCTTACGTCCTTAAAAGCCTGTACTTTTGTTATGTCCGTCCCATTCTCGAGTATGCTTCCCCTGTTTGGAGTCCTTATTATAAGGTTCACATTGACCGTGTTGAAGCTGTTCAACGACGGTTCATTCATTTTGCACTAAAGGGACTTCCCTGGATAGATCCGTTTTCTCTTCCACCTTATTCCGATCGTCTGAAACTTCTCCATCTTGATTCTTTAGTACGTAGAAGAGAACAATTTAAAGTTGGCTTGGTTTTCAAAATTCTAACCGACAGTACTGACGCTATGAATATACTTAGTAACTTCAATATTAATATTCCAGCTCGTTCCTTGCGATTTTACTACTTTTTTAGTATTCCTAACCATCGGACTAATTACTGATATCATGAACCAGTCTCGTCTATGTTATGATCGTTCAAAAATCATTTTGAGCTTATTGATTTTAATGTTAATTGCTCTAAAGTAAAAAAATTTTTAAACTAATATGTATATATTGTATATTTTTTTTAGAGTCTTCTTGTTGCTTAGATTTTCTATGATATATATATTTTTTTTTCTTCTTTGATCATATAACTGTATTGATATTTTTTTTTTTTAATAATCAGTGTATTGATGAAATGGATAAATAAATAAATAAATAAATAAGTAGAAAGTTGACATTCGGCATAGAGCAGGCTTTTATCAGAAGATAAACTTCTTCCGAAAATGGAAAAAATTGATCCACCCCATACTCAAAATACAAATGTAAAAGTTTTTTGCGATTTTCTGGAAAACGGGGCACCGTATTTCAAAATTTTTGAAGACGAAATTGTTTAGAATATTATTTCATATATTCGTTCCACACATCAAAATTCAATCGGACCACTCCTTCACTCCTTTCCCTTACAAGTGTAAAATATTTTTGCCATTTTCTCGAAAACGGCTCATTTTTTCGAAAAATTTGGATTAGAGGAAAAGTGTTTAGAATATGATTCTACATAACTCTGCCATGTACCAAAATTCAATTTGACCACTCCTTACCCCTCTTCCACACAAAAAAAATGATTTTTGCTTTTCCAAAGGGTTCTGTGGTACGAACCAAGCTTTTTAATGCAAAAAACCACGTCAAAATCGGATGTTTAGGGAGTGATGAATACCTTTCTTATAGGTCACAAAGGTATGAAGTATGATTTTGATTATAAATACCTCACAACTGGCTACCCCGATGTAAACAAATATGGAATAAAAAATTTGAATAAACAAATACTCAAGATATGGAATAAAAAGCAAAGAATCAAACCTGATCGAAATCGTTCCAACAGTTTGGAAATTATGATAAGATATCAAAATGCTCATTTTTGTGACAGTTTTTTAACAATATATTACGTGCGCCAAATACTTATGTCGTTTATACGTTTTATTACACATAGAATTACCTCCTTAATTATTAACAGTATAAATCGCATTTTTCAGAATTGGTCGACCATTGGGAATTGTCAGAAATTGTAGTCAACATGAAATATTTGAAATTTATAATTTTTTTTGTACTCGTAGGTCAACTCCAGTTTTCATATGGTAACTTTATATTTTATTTGATTGAAAAGACAGTCTATAATACAAATAAAAATATTTAGGCAGCTTTAAAAACCCTTCATTCAAAAATCATGAATCGCACTTGGAGCGTAGTGCCGGGATGTTTTTTAGAAGAAAATCACCAGACAGCGGCAGAAGTGGTTATATAACCACATTTTTCCAAAACCTATTGACAACAACAACCACATCAACAACAACGGCAGCACCAAATATTATTATAATTAGACCTGGTCAGACAGGCACAGGAACTACGACTGGGACCGGAACTGGTGGTACCGGAACTGGTGGTACCGGCACTGGTACGCCAACTGGAACCGGTGGTACAGGTGGTACAGGTACCGCAAGTGCCGCTGCAGCTGGTGGGAGTGGTAAATTCAATTATTTTTAAGATATATGAGAGAAGTTTCTAATATTGTATTCTAATTACAGGCGCCGTTGTCTATCAAGTGCGAAATCAGAAGACAAATTCTCGCCAGAGCAATACACTTCGTAGAAAAGGGAATCTCGGAAGGGTGTTTTTTATAACAACGAATTAATTGAAATCATAAAAATGTAAAATTTTACAAAATTACTAATTTATTTATAATATTTATTACTGGGTCAGCATAAAATTATAAATTCAATTCGAATGTCAAGTAAAGATATATCTGATAAAGTTTTATAAAGCAAGTTAGGATTAAGTTATCTTTCAAGTATTAAAGGAAAAACTCTGAACTGAATTACATTCCAAATTGTTAACAATTTTTCTATTACAACATTATAGTTTTTTTATACTCTAAAACTATCTTAGATTTAGTACACCATTTGTAACGCCCATAGAACCAATCATCAGACACAAAAATGAACTACACCAGGGTGTTAGGGATAACAAAAAAATTTGATTTGTGCATGTTCCTCTGTCTGTCCGTCCGTCTATCAGAAAACACCATAACTTTCAAAAGAATTGAGTTAGAGACTTGAAATTTTGTACAGTTACGTTTCTCGTAAATGGCTACGCTAAGTTCTTGAACGTGCAAAATTGGACCATTCCTTTCCCCCTCCCACATACAAAATTGAGTGACAAAAACCAAATTCAAAAGTAACACAATTCATAAATAAAATGGTTCAGCAATAATGAGATAAAGACAACAATTCTAAAGTGAATCCAGTTAAAGAACTCAATTCAAACAATGTTAAAAATTGTTGCCAAGAGAATTCATCTTCCAATCTCAAACATCATCCATACAATAAAATCCAAGTCGGACTACTGCTTCCTCTTTCGCTCATACAAATGGAATACCTTTTTCCTGTGTTCTCGAAAACTGTGCATCGTATCGAAAAATTTATAAAGACGAAATGTATTTAGAATATAATTTAACATAACTTATCCATACATCAAAATCCCATCGGACGATTCCTCCCCCCTCCACCACGCAAATTGAATACTTTTTTTTTTTTTCTCGAAAACGATGAGTCTTATTGGAAAATTTATAAAGGTAAAATCTATTTAAAATATGATTTTACATAACTGTTTCATAGATCAAAATCCAATAGGACAACTTCTTTCCCCCTCTCCAACACAAATGGGTTTTTTAAAAAAAAAAACACTTTGTCATCATATAGAGTACTAGCTTGCATACCGGGTTGCCGGGTTAAAGTTTTTTGTATACGTTTAGAAACTTTTGAGAAAAATCTTATTCTCGCAAGACTTTCCGTTTCGAATTTGTCTAACACCAGAATTCGTGATCAGCGATCTCGAATCGCACTAATGTCAATTTTTCGTGGGGAAAACGGGGGGTATTTGCGTTTTTATACCCGTATGGTGAAACCAAAGGGTATATTAACTTTGCCTTACCGTTTGTAACGCCAAGATCCCGTCATCACACACAAAAATGAATTACACCAGTGTGTTTAGAATGATAAAAAACAGACCGTCTGTCTGTCCGTCCGTCCGTCCGTCCGTCTGTGGCGCGGATTGCGGGCGCACGGATTGAGCTAGAGACTTGAAATTTTGCGTGGATTCGTTTTTCGTAAAATGCGAGGCTAAGTTCGTTAATGAGCAAAAATGGACCATTAGGGGGGGTTACCCCCATACGAACGAAAACGTTTTTATGAATATCTCAAAAACGGTGCATCTTATTAAAAAAAAAGTGCAAGAACAAAAGTTATTTAGGATATGATTTGGGATAAAACTCCCACACATCAAAGTCCGATTGGAATAAATTTAAAAAAATCTTATTGGAAAGTTTGACTTCAAAGTGGAATTTTGGTACAACTGTTCGAATTTTGATACGAATATTACCATACGGGTCTCCAATGATTGCCAGATTGGCAATTATAGCTTTTGTTATGTTCATTACAGAACCTTCCATTTGGATTTTGAAATTGTAACACCGGATTCGTGATGAGCGACCTCGAAACCCTGGGTGACACTTTTCAGTTATTTGATGGGTGCGCAAAGCGGCGTCAGTTAAAAGGAGTTGGGAATCGCTGCTACAGGTTGACTTTAGTTTCAATAAAACTAAAGCGGGAACCGAAATTTAAAAAAAAAATCTGCCTATTTGGCCAAAACGAAAGTTTCGCAAGATGTTGAAACTTAATTCTTCTCTGGCGCTACAACCGGTTTACAACTTGCCAAAGGTTGTGGTCGCGTCCCTATGTGTTGCCATCTGATGTCTTGCTCTCCCTCGTCATTTTATTGTCCGCAGAGAATTTCCGAACCGGCTAACTTCCACTCATTTAAATTACATGATCCATTCACCGAATTCAATTGTGCCTGTTTACATTAGGACTCATTTTAAGGCGGCACGTCTTTCGTCACTTTTCTGCCGTGTGCACACGGTTCGCTTTATCTGGATTCATAAACCGGTTTCATCAATAAAACTAAACGACAGACTCAAAAACCGGTTTGCGGCCGATAATTTTAAGTGAATCTAAACTTCGTTCGCTCTTTTTGGTTTCCCTCCGTTCGCTCTTTTGGTTTCCCTCCCCACTGCGTCCCTCACCCTCACTTGGCCGGAGCGAAAGACGTGCCGCCTCAAAATGAGTCCTAATGTAAACAGGCACATTGAGACATTTAAATAATTCTTAACTAATAAATTTATTTTTAATGTGGTTTAAACCGATTTTTATTTTGTTTAATTTTATTTCAATTTGACAATTTATGTAAATGAAATGTTTTGCATATTTATTGATGACAAAAGCAATACCTAAAATGGTATTCGGCAATGTGTGAAATCAAATTTATTAATCGTGATTCGTAAGAACAGGTACCTACCCAAAATTTATTTGTAAAACATATGGTATTACATGCATCCCCTTGAAAACATGTGTTAGAAAAGTAATTAGGCATTATACCTTCCGGCATCAGGGAGATTTCCAATTAAACTAATGATTTCAATATAACATAAAAGGGGAATTTTTTGATAACAAGAGCTCATAAGTATTTTGGAAATTGAAATTTATTTGAAAAATCCTTGCACAGTTTATTTAATGACCTTAGTAGCAATAAAATCCTTTTGTGACGCTCATATAATTTATTCACTCGCCTTTTCTCCTCAATTTAATCAAAGGACAATGAAAAATGAACAAAATATTTAAAAAATTTACGAAACAGCCCTAAATAGGTAGGAGATTTTTCAAATAACAATAAAAAATAAAACTTAATAATGAAATGAATTGAAAAGTCACAACAAAGATCCTTCAACATGTCTGGCTAGACGTACTTAAGCCTCCATTGAATCATTCAAGTGACGGCAATATCTTATTATCCTTTCTTTTGTTTCCAGAATGGATTGTCGAACAATGCTGTCGGCGTCATGCCAATGACTCATACATAAGATATGTTAGCATTTTTTAATTGTGTCTTGTGGCTATGAGTAAAGGATCAAAATGAATAAAACTTTTACTCCTAATCAAGATTATAATTGCTGACTAATTGAAAACTGTCATAAGTGAAAAAATGCGCCTTATCACAATTTTAAGATGATGAGAATATACTGAAAGGAGTTATTGCAATGGTGCATATAGCTTTTTATCATAAAAAGACTTCCAGTGGCTTTTCAAAAATGTATGTGACATATAGTGGTTACGTATAAATATAACAAAGACAATAAATGGTTTCATTAATTTAATAAAAACAATTTGATTATAGTGTTAATTTTCTCTGCGTATGGTTTCATATACAAATATTTATTTAAATAAAAATATCTATAATATTACTCTATATGGCTATCTAAATGAATAAATAAAATACGGTGTGAATATCTGTGAAATTATGGTCTTTTGAATGACGAAAGGCCTGAACGCCCAAATTGAGCTTATCTCACCCCATATATTTTACCTTGATAATGTTTCGCACAAAAAGTTGCAGTTTTGTCAATTTCTAGACGAAACTAATGCGACATGCTGCGTCGCATCGAAAGTTGAATATAGTCCTTTCTTTTTTTCGTGGTAAATGGGGGTTTCCCTTTGGTAAGAGAAAGAAAATATAATAATTTGATAAACTTCAGACCAAACTTGTACTAAAATTGACGCAACTTCTCGAATGTAAGACCAATGTGCGAAAAATGTACGTTTGGCTTTCGAAATTTGTGCTCTTAATCGTTGCTCACAACGCTGCATTAACCCTCTAACCGGAATATTTCCGAAAAAAATTCACCAAAATATGAGTTTCAACTTGCAACAGACCGTAACCAAGACAACGTACAGGGCTAAATTTTTTCCAGCATGTAAAGCGATAGGGTCAAGGGGGGTAATTGTAAACGATTTTCACTTTTTTGATATCTTTTCAACTTTGTAATGGTTTTTTTAAAATTAAATCACTAACAGCGGATTTTTGATATATTATGTTAAAATTTGTTGTCTATTTATTGCCCATTCCATGTGATTTCAAAATGATAGGTCCTTAATTTTTTACAAAATTGGATGTTTACTTTTACCCCTATATTTTTTTTTCAAATTTTTGAAAAATGGGGTAAAGGTAAACATCTTTTTTTATCCTTTTTTTATATACGTATCTGCGCAAAATTTCAAGTCTCTAGCTCAATCCGTGCGCCCGCAATCCGCGCCACAGACACACGGACGGACGGATGCAGAAGTTAATTTTTTTTGTCATTCTAAACATACTGGTATAATTCATTTTTGTGTGTGATGACAGGATCTTGGCGTTACAAACAGTAAGGCAAAGTTAAAATACCCTTTGGTTTCACCATACGGGTATAAAAAGGGTGATTACATTTGCCAGAAATTGTTTACATTAGCCCCATTATAGTGTTTACATTTGGACATGAGGTTACAAATGAGGGGGTAAATGTAAACAGACAATAATTTTTTACAGTTTGTTTATAGCCAACAATTAACATATATAACTTATCTCAAGCAACTATATTGTTCGTATTATAAGCTAAAACATACATCCTTCTTTTAAAAATCCCTTCAAAATATAATTCTTTTCCCTCTTAGGAAAGCTGAAATCACACTAAAAAGAAGCACTCACTTTGACCGCTCATACACAACGAACCCTCTCTTAGATATATTGTGGCACGTGTCCGCAGTGAGATAAAAGATCAATTTTTAATATATTGGCTAGATAAGCTAAGAAGGAATAGCAGTTTGGGGACAACCAATAGTGTTTACAATTACCCCTGTTTACATTTACCCACTTTGACCCTAACTTACAAAAGTCAGTGTAACACGTTCCGGCGATTTCCGGCGATTAAAATTGTTACCCGTTATAAACAAGCGAATTCTCTGAAGCCCGCCTTTTGTCGGACATTCCGGCTAGAGGGTAAGCGCGGACTAAAAGTGGGTTTAGAAAGACGGGTATTTATATTTTTACTGGCAAAGTGAGTGGGATAGCGATATTCAAATTTCCGTGTGCGAAAAGTCGATTACATCAGTGTCTCACACGTACTTTCCCTTCCACTTTATGGCAAACTGTCACTGCACATCACCTTCTCGCAGCAATACGTTTGTTAGCACTTCAATTTCACCTAACAAAATCATTTTCTGTGATGTTATAATTAATAACATAATTATTATTACCTCCCGTTTCCATTTAAAATGCGTAGCTTTCACATAAACATCGAACTTAACTTTACTTTTGCTGGCTGCCATAATTCAGGGTTGGCATTTTGTTGGTAGGGCTGGGGCTGGGAAGTCCAATGTGTTTGTGTTGTTTACTGCCATAACTTTCCTATCGTCGATGAAAATTATGGATAGTAAAACCACTACAAGCAAGCAAAATTTCCAATAAAATTTTTACTGAGTTGTTTGCCGTCCCTTTCCCACTTGATGAAAAAGTCATAAGAAATCTGGCATTTCACTCACTTTGCCAGTAAAAATATAAATACCCGTCTTTCTAAACCCACCTCAAAACGACGCGAGAGAAGACCTACTTCCTACTTGTGGTGTTTTAGTGGTTCTTTAGGCGCGAAAATCTGAATTTTTCCAAGCAAAGTCAATTTTTCTAATCTGTTAATTTTTTGTTTGTTTTATATTTAATTGTTATTTTATTGAAATTAAGTTCAAACTACTTCAAAACATTTAAATAAAAACTACCCATTTCATGATATCTTTTCCCATAAATAGGGTGACCGTACGACCTAGAATGGCCGGGACAGCTCCGGTATAGGCTTGTTGTCGCGGCGTCCCGGAAACTAAATTTCTGTCCCGGATTTTACAAATTAGTGTACTTTTCAAATTAGTGTGACGATTTTTCAAACACTGGAAAAAACGATTACTGAATATGTAAAATGTATTGTTTTTCGGCTGTAGGTTGCTTCAAACTAGGTACCCAAGAAACAATTTGTAACCGTGGCTACAATATAACTTCACGAGCTTGGCAAAATTGGGTACATATTGGTAACTAGTTACCAAGTAACGTATGTGAAACTGCTATTTTGAAACTTATTTGTAACGTCCTGAAATTTACGGTTGTTTTGTAACACGGATGAAACCTATCGGTCTGTAGTAAGGTGCACTGAAACCTACTCTCAACTTTGCTTTTACAGGAACGTTTTCGAAACACTTATTTCGTAACCAAGTTGATACCTTCATCCGCCATATTCCCCGTTGACATTTGATACAAACGATCTCGCTTCGAGAATTAAATTTCTTATTTTAGGCTAAAACCTGAAGAAAATTCGCTTTCTGTTTACGTTTTTATTTGTTCATCTCTGTTAAGTCACCAATCTATGTAAGCATTTGAGGGAGGAGGCGTTCGATGATTTGTGTGATGTAATGCCGTCAGATGACGCTCGCATAGAGCTTGAGACAGCTAATTTTGTGTGTATAAAAGTGTATAAAAGTTTCAAATTGGTTTCATTGTAACGCATGATGAACAGTCGAAGTTACAGAGAAATTTTTTTGTAACACAATAGAAACCAAAAAGTATAATATCGGTTTACTGGTCACCTCGCTGTTACCTTAATTGTGTATAGCTGAGCTTACAAATGTAACGTGGCGGTTCCGGTGACATAGCGGTATCGGAAAAGTTTCAGTCACGTTATAGAAACCAGTTTTGCAACTTTTGCGTTTTGTAACCATAGTTTCAAACTGGTTACGTTACCGGATTGTAACCTCGTTGTGTTTCTTGGGTACAGTTTTTCGCGTGCGGAACATTTTTTTGAACAATTTTCCACATAAGATGCATTATCTTGAAAAATGTGGCCTGCGGCGCATTTGCCTTTGTTGCTATTTTTATTTACAATTTCCATTGAATCTTTTTATAAAATGTACAGAGCGCAAACATTTAAGTTAATTTTTTCATGGGACTGGGTATCTCTGTATTTAAATACCTGTGCCACATTCTGTTAAAAAAATTTTGCTTGCGTCCTACATGAATGATTTTTTTTTTCTTGGTTTTAATCAAGTTTAAATATAAATCAAGTTTTGTTTCTATATCAAATTTGTTGCTTATCTTCGCTCAGATTGGTCCTAAAGAAAGTAAGTTTTTCAAAATTCAAACCGGCAGATGAATCAAAATTTTAAAAAATGCTCCTATTTGTGACTAGATAAACTCACCCGTAATAACTATGCCAAATTTCACAGAAATCGGTTGAGTCGTTATTGAGAAATTGTCACCGATGTTGTTTTGAGAAAATTGGGATTCAAGTACAGGGTGAGTCACGACTACTGTCAGTAAATAAAAATTCTGTCAAAAATAAAATAATGCATGGATTTCAAAGAGAAATGTATTTTTTTTAAAGACATAAAAAAAGTTAATAATTAATTGCGCAGCTCAAATCTTTCCCCTTTCTCCCTAATGGTGAGATGTAAACGTTTGAAAAATGTATTGCAGCTGGCACGCACTATTTTCTGTGGCATTTGATCCCATATCTTTACTAATGCCTCTTGCCGTTTTTTTTGGTCCACCTTTGCGGAGAATGTTTCATGTACCTGTCTCGCTAAATCGTTTTATAGTCCGGAAGAAAAATCTTTCATTGATACCAACATCTCTAAGGCGTTTAAGGATAGCAGGATCACAACGAGCTCTCTTTTCGCGTCCATGTTTATTATAACTTATAATGCAAAAAAAAAACAATGAAATTATTCTATATAGAGAATAAACTGATTCGCCGGGGAAAAATGCCAGAGGTGCATAACATTGATATCTAAACTTCACTGACAGTAGTTGTGACTCACCCTGTATATGCTCCAAATCAGTCTGTACATATAACTTTAAAGTCGTATAACTTCGGCTATTTGCTTTTGACAAACTTAATATTTTGAGAAATAAAATTTTGTACATTAACATTAAAAATTAACAATATGCAATCGATTTTCCAAAGTTTGCTGGTAGGCACAACCCTTTGATAGATACCATATGGGTAGGATAAACACATGATTAAGTATATTCGGTCAGGGTTTAGTTGCTGCAAATTGCTGTCAAATGCTACAAATTGCATATAATATGTTTTATACATGTATACATTCATCAATAAACTCAAAAAAATTATGAAACTTAAAATAAATTGAACGAGTGAAATAACAACTTTTTCAATGTAACATGTGTATAACGGGAACCATTTGGTAATCCAAAATACTATGGACAAATGATTTACATAGAGTCACAAAATTACAAACATTACGAAATTCGTTAGCAGATCTAAGCCGAAATCCATACATTTTTTGGGACGTATTTGTTACTTGGTGGATGTTAAATTTGAGTTTCGAGTTTGAAAGGATCCAGATAAAAAATCACAATAAAAATTAACGACTTACGAATTTAAATTGAACAGACAAAAATCTATAAGAAATAGCTTTTAGATCAGTTCAAGAACTGAATATCGTATTGAACAGTGGGTGCCGAATTTATTACAAGTTTCTATTATATCCATCCGGGCTGCTTACAGTTAATTAAGTAATGATACTACTTATTCACTATTGTTACAGATTTTACTTTCAATGAGACTGCTGTCCTACATAAAATAGCTGCGAAAAAATCCATGCTATGTGCTAAATGCGGAAAAATTCACAAGACTCAGTTAGCATTAAGAGGTAAGAAAGCACATGAAAATAATAATATGAAACTTTTTTCATGTATACAAATTTATTTATGTTTTTTTTTTGTATAACTTTTTCGTGCCAGCAATGGGAATCTCCCATTTATTGTTTAAGTTTCCCACAATCGCTTAAAGAATTCGAACAAAATTACCATATTGTGGACTGATTTTATGATTTTCATAGTTTCATGTTATCAGTAATCTTGGGGTATGACGCTTTGGGATTGATGTAGGAAATTTTGATAATTTGAAAATACTCTTTTCAGAGTTAACCCCCTAGAAGATGATTTAAACCAATTTCTTTTTTTAGCTTCAAATGTTCTGTTCAAATCCTGTAACTTATTTTGACCCACTTGCACTTTCCCGATTGACTAGAAATTTAGCTCTTATTCGCAGTTCTAAGTTGGGTTGGGAAAAAATATCGATCCTCTTTATTTTATCAAGGTGCAAACAATTTTTTTTATGCTTAAAGTGATTTTTATTAAACTAAATATGAGCCGTTTTGTTCAACCACCTTCTGCCATTTCGCTGGAAGAACCATTATTCCACCGCTGTAGAAATTTCTGGATTTTTGGTTGAGAAACTAAACTAAGTAATTTTCACACCCCATTTTTAAAGCCAACTAGCACCAGCAAGGGTGTGTTGCAGAGACCAAAACAAATTGTAGTCCAAAGATGCAAGGTCAGGAATATACGGTGCATGTGTCAAAACTTTCCAACCAAACGTAGTAAATTTGCAAAATGTACCGGATTTTTTGAGAAATTTCACTTATTTTTGCCACTTGATAAATTTTGCTATAATGCACCATAGATAAAACACTAAGATATCGCAAGTCAAATGTTTCAATGAACTTTCAAGTTTTCTAAAAGCTTCCAGCAGTAACCAAGAAAGCTTTGAAGAACGTTTCTTTCAGTGCACTTCAAATAAATGGACTACATGTTTGTGTGTGCATCCACCACCGATCAATGTTGAATTGATAAACAATCGATTTTTTCTCTAAAAATAACTTGAAGCCTACCATGGGTCTTCCTAGAACTTGTCAAAAAATTCTAAATAACGAATTAAATTTTCTTGCATCCTCAAAAACAAGAAAATGAAATCATGAAACGAAAGGAAAGTCAAACAGAGTAAAATCCCTCATATCTATTCGCAATCGTCATCGTTTCGACGTTTCGCTGCACAGCAAAAAATCTTGGAATGAATTCCAATCAAAATTGAATTACGATGACGTATATGCAAAATTCTAATCCAATAGTATGAAGAGGATTTTTTTTTTTAAATTTCTTTTTGGTTCAATTTAGTATTAAAATCTGCTCTAAATTCCAATCCAAAATTGTATTAAGATTTCGTCAATATATTTTTTGGATTGAAAAATACTCCAGGATTTTTTGCCGTGTGCGTTGTTTATCCCTTTTGTTTCTTTTTGCCACTCCAAAGCCATTTTCTTCCCATTCATTTGATTATGAGTACTAACACCAGCATAAGCTGTACCAAAAACAATGTATAACAAAGACGATTCAAATCAAACAAATCATTTTAGAAGAAGCATGAATCAAAAACTTAGTACCCCATCAGCTAAGGCACAAACCAGAAGATAGTCGCTTTATGAGAAAGCACAGTAGACACAATAGTTTGCGTTGTTGTCTAATATGCATTCGTCTATAGCATTCGTCCATTTCCACTGAAAACAAAAAAAAGGCTAACATTTTGAAGTAAAAACTTAGAAAAAATGCTCGAGTTATGGTTTTTTCCATTTTTAAAACCTGCTAGAGAAAGAAGTATCGATTGCTGAGGAACATGCAATCAACAACGAATGAATAGAAAAAATATTGGCAACAAGGGATAATTATACTTAAGCTTTCTCATAAAGCGACTATCTTCTGGTTTGTGCCTAAGCTGATGGGGTACTAAGTTTTTGATTCATGCTTCTTCTAAAATAATTTGTTTGATTTGAATCGTCTGTGTGTTATGTGGGCATTTTTTGAGAAATTAATATGCAGCTTTATCTTGCCAAAAAAGTATTACGAAAAAAAAATGATCAATGTGAAATGATGTTTTCAAGTAAATTAAACAAGTGTATATTCATATTCTTATTGGTCAAAATTGCTACCAAAAGCTTTTGAGAACACTTCCAAAGGGATTCGTGGATGATTGCTCTTTCTTTTCCTTTTCGACGTCAAGCTGCGCACTGGACTCATATTCGTCCAACGTTTTTTTTTTGGGCAGAATAGTTTAGTAGCCACGTTTTCATGAAAACCCTTCTCTGGTTATAAGTTCCAGTTTCGTTCTGGGTTAAAATAAGATTTTAGTCACTTTCTTGGCAAAATCATACATAAAAACCAGATGAATTGAGGAAATATTTTTAAGCTTTTATAGCTTAACAAAGTTGTGAGTATTTCTTTTAAGAAAAAATCATGTGGACTTTAAAATTATTCGTGCATTTTTTTAAAAAACTAGAATTTCACGTAAAGGGGCATAGACGACGTGGAAGTCCAGGCGTAGCAATTTTATTTAAGAACAAGAAGAAAAATTTTCTATTCGACGTCAAAATTTTAATTTTTATACCAAAGAAGTCTTCCAAAATTTGCAAGGCACAAATTGGAGATTCAACCAAAGAAAAGAAACAAAAAAACGAAAAGGGCGATCATTCGTGAATCCTTCGATCGGAGCTTCCACACTGAAAGAAATCCGTCATCATATAGATGAATTTTTGCATTGGCCTGACGAAATAATTCGTCAATTTTGGTCCAATGAACGCGTGCATTGATTCAATGTAATCCTATTCATCAAGTGATGAACAGGTTCGTTCGATGATGAATTTTTCTTCATATTGATGAATAATATTTTAATGAAATTGTACGTAATTTGATGATTTTTTCCTCATATTGATGCACAATAATGATCAAAATTTTGATGAATTTGTACGTTATTTGATGATTTGTTCCTCATATTGATGAATAATGAGGAAAAAATTTTGATGAATTTGTACGTAATTTGATGATTTTTTTCTCATATTGATGAAAAATTACTATATATGAATATTGATGAATTCTAACATAGTTGAATTGTTTCTGCAACATGTTGGCAACCAATTATCCCACCTGAAAATCATTAACCGAATACATCGACCCATGAAGTTTTTATATTATGTATAACGATAAATTCAAACCAATGGATTATTTTTTTTAAAGTTTATTAGAAAATATTTCTTTTTTTAAGTTCATTTAAAAATATAAAAAATTTTTTTTAGTTTGTTTTAACTCTTCCAAAATTACACATATTTTTGGTGATTTTTTAACATTTTCCTTTGATATGTTATAAAAATATAATTCAATAAATACCCAAAATTGTTCACATGCTATTGGATATTCTAAATTAAAAAGATGGAATGACTTAAAACCTATATCAATATAACGCAACAAATTTGTAAATAGTAACTTTGTTCCATCTAAATACACCCAAAAGCTTTCAAAATTTGATAAATGTTCATCACCGAGAGCCAAAATGAATGGCTGAATATTTTCTTGGCGTGATTTTATATGACCTAAGTGATCTTCCAGCTGTTGTGTTGATTTGCCCATGCATGCGAAGGCTTCCTGGGCGTAAAGACCAAAATATTTGAAAAATGAAAGTAGTAGAACCTAAATAATAAAGAGTATACATGAAAATCTGCGGTTTCAGTTTCTTATTTACTTGTATGATGCAAGCATACCTGATTCAATTTCGGTCTCGGGGATTGAGTTTAAAACAGAGTTTATTGTGGAATCCTTAATGTGCTTATTGTCTTTCAAAAAGTTGTAAATATTTTTAAGTTTTAGCACCCAGTCGACCAGTATACCTCCATGATCCTCAAAAAGTGTTTGAAAATCCTTGTGAATCTGCGTTATAAAATTTAAAAATTTAAAAACCTATAATTTATTATTTGCATAATATAATATTTTGTGTCTTACCGTTTGACTTTATATACTCGGGAGACAATTTAAATATTCCTGCTAAATTTGCGCAGTTATCCAGCTCATTGATTCTATATTGAGCACATCCTTGCCAAAGGCTTTCAAATTCTTCCTTTGATAGGTTGTCAAATTTAAGGCTTCGAATAATCGCTTCTGCATCTTTTTCTGGAACTTAAAATGAAAAAATACTAATTATTCCTAAAGTATCGAATTTATGTAATATTATGATAGTTACCAATATTTGCTAGCTTTTGTTTTTGACCCTCGTTTTTGTCTTCGTTTTGTTTCGTTGCATAGTTCCAAATACTTGAAAAATATTAAGTAATGGCTCAATTAATAGTTACATTACATGATCGTTAACTTCATATACATCTTTCCGAGAATAATTGTTATTTGCATGAAGAGCGACCAAAAATTTTAATGAATTTTCGAACAAATTTTCAATGGATTCGTTTAAATTATAATTATTAGATGCTTTTTTTATTTCTTACAGCGTCAGTATTTTTATGATCAACATTTGTATGTTTTTTTTTAAATATGTTTCTTATAGGTAGAAACATTTTTAAAAATCTGGTAACAACTAAAACACCGGTAACTGCGATGTTAGTTGATGGATTTTTTTGAGGTCTATGTTCTCAAAACATCTATGTTCTCAAAACTGTCTTGGCAAACGAAGCAAAGCGTACCTACCGAATCAATTTTCCACTGAATTTATTATATTATTAAAAATTTAAAGTTTTCTCACTCACTTAGATATATTATTCACACTTTTCACTGGACATAAACTCGCAGGTTTCACTTTTCAGGGCGAAGTTTTGAAAAATGATCCACTCGAACGAGATAAACAACTGAATATGCCGCAATTCTGACAAGTCTCTTCCAAACTCAAAGACAAATAACGGTATTATCATTGGCGCTTAGAATGACGAAATACTCAATGTTCTGGTAAAATGACGAAAGTTCATCAATTCGTTCATGAATTTGATGAAAGATTCATCAATGATGGAGGAGCATCATCAACTCGACGATTGTTTACATCAATTAATGAATTTTTCATAATTTTCCCGCGTTTCTCACTGACGCGCGAATTGTGAAATAGGAATTCATGGATGTAGAGTTCATCAAATGATGAAATTGGTTATTAAATCGCAACGCATGTGCGGATTTCCTACCGAATAGGTTGATGATTGTAATTTCTTCATTTAGAAGAATAGCTTCATCAAATAATGCAGAAACATGATGCACCTTACATCAAAATAATGTATTTAACATCAAATTGATGAAATAAAGTTGACGAAAGGCGTTCATCAATATGACGTAGGACATTATTTTCAGTGCATGCGGTCCAAACTTTGAAAGGGGCATCAGAGTAAGGGCGCGGCCATTTTCCTGAGAACATCAATTCACCTCTACATCGAAGTATTCATCGCGAGAATTCATCCGTAGAAAAACAAACGAGTTTGAAAATCAGTTTCTCCAAATGTGCGGATTTTCCTTTTTTTTAAATTTAACGATTAAAAGTTTCAGTAGCATAGATTTCATCGATTGTAAATTTCGATCAGTGGCGGATGTGCACATCAGCGCTGGAAATCAATTAAAATCTTCAATTCAAAAGAGCAACATTATTAAAAAGGAAGTTCCAAGGTAGGAAATTTTGAAAAATTTTACTCTATGCAAATTTTGTAGATCACTTTTGGTCCGAACTTTCTTTCGACCAACACACTGAGCGGTAGACACATTGTACCAGCAACATGTTGCTGATCGCTGGGTAATACAATAAAGTAATAAAGTCAAATAGAACTCCATTTAATATATAGGTGCCGTTCTATTTCTTCGGTTCTTTACAAAAAAAGAAAAAAAAACAATATTCTAATTTGTTGAAGTTGAACAGTCGTCTTTACCAACTCTGTGTGTCGGAAGAACGAAGTTCATTACGATTCAAGTAATTCTAAAATTTAAAGTTAAATAATCTTTTTGTTTGTGGTAAATTTGAAACTAAATTTAAAAATAATTCACGTTTGCAAAAACGTATCATTGGATTACGTGAAATTAAAATTTTAAGTGGCTTTTTGATAATACGATTTTGTGTGTAATTGGTGTGTATCGGCCACAATTTTTGAGTTTAGTGTTAAAACAAAAATATTATAAATAAAATTATGATTCAATTCGCTAAAGACTAGTGTTTGTTAGTCTGTTTTCGTAAACCTTTTTTTTTTGAAAGTGCGAAACCCCAAGATTTATTTGAAAGAAGGAAAATATTCAATTATGTGTGTTTAAGTGTGTTTATGCGGAAGGGGGGAACCGATGTGGAGGAGATATGCGGAAGAAAAACTATAATAGGATTTAGCTGTCGAAAAATCTGGATTACAATGTAAGTGTGTGTGTGCTTATTTCTACCCCTTTGGACTAAACGCGAGATCGGTTAGAGTTTTCCCTTCAATTCCGTTTTGGCACCCCGCGTATTATGTCCCAATCGAATCCAGAGGCAAGATCCCACCCCAAAACCCTGAGCAAAGCCGGAACATCTTGAGTGCCAGCCGTCAGGATTCGAGAGGGAATTGGAAGATCCAAAACTGGGTTTTTCCAATTTATGCTATCTTCGTCCACCTAGCCATGAGCATAACATAACATGTGTTATACATTGGGCGCATCCAACTACCAGAGCGGCTCTGGAGCGAAGCTCAGCTGTCAAAAAAATGCTCAGCTGTCAAAAAAATGCTCAGCTGAGCAGCATTTTGTGTCCTGAATGCACCGCTCATTTATATATGAGCTGTCATTGAAAGAAATTATTGTTCAAGATGGACCGCGATGTAATTATCTCCGTAATGTTAGAAATTTGTGCTTCTGATACGATAAATCTGGAAGCTATTTCACTTTTGGTTGAAGAGTGTAATACTTCAGTTGAAGTCGCCCCAATCCGGAATGCGGCACCCGAAAGAAACCGGGATTATTTTGAGGTGACTATGCCGAAGTACACTCCCGAACTCTTTCGCCAACATTTTCCGCAACGCCGACTATTTCCATTCCCGTTTGCTCAGCAAGAACTTCCATCAGGCTTCCCGTATTATAAATAACATAAATAACTATAAATATTATAAATAACACCATTTATGTATTTCCGTCGTCGTTTTTAGACATGAATTGAGGTTCTGTAATTCTTCATTTGACATTTGCTCAGCTACTGAGCGGAGTTCTTTTACGCTCAGAAAAAATGTGAGCTGCTCAGTTGAGCCGCTCTGTAGCGATTGCGTTCAGTAACTGAGCACCTTTTTCGCTCTAGAGCGATGCTGAGCCGCTCTGGTAGTTGGATGCACCCATTGTTTTTGGCTGTACACTGAGAACGAATGGCAACTAAAATTGTTCTCGAACACGTGCGAGATTAAGGTCGCCGAGCTTTAAGCTCTAGGAGATTGTAGTCAATTTCTGGTCCCCTTTTGTTGTTCATGCTTGAAATATCTTAGTGTTTTATCTATGAATGCCCAGATTTCAATGAGCCTCTGTACATGGGCACTTATTTTGGTTCGCCCTGTCACTCGCTCCGACCAAGTGATGGTGAGGGCAGGGATGGCCCCAATTTGCCTTAGGAGGGAAGTAGATCGGACCAAAAATAGTAGTGGATTGGTAGTAATAGTAGCAGATTTTCAAAAAAAAAACCTTTTCTACCTATGCCGATATACCAATTTGTATAACTAAAGCTAAATAGCTTTATCATTCATAATACCAAAATTCTATCAACAAAAAACTTGCTGTAGTTCAGAAAATGACATTTAAAAACTTCTTTTTTATTGGCTGCCTCATATTTAATTTCGTTAGAAGGTTTTTACATTTAACATGTATAATACAATTTTTTGGTTGATTCATGTATTTTACAAAAAATAGTAGTAGATTTGATTTACTACGCACTGAAGCTTTTGAAGGCCAAAATAGTAGTAGACTTACTACAATTGTAGTAGGGGGACATCGCTGGGTGAGGGACGCAGTGGGGAGGGAAATCAAAAAGAGCGAACGAAATTTAGATTCAGTTAAAATTTTCAGTCGCTAAACTGGTTTGTGTCTCGTTTTGCTTTTGTTTGTCATTTCAGGTTTGCTCTGGTGCCGTGCGCATCTGAAAAATTCCGAGTTTTTTCTTTATATTTGTTTTACAAAATGACTAATTGGACAAAATTTGAGACGTCACTACTAATCATACTTCATACTAATATATAAAAATGAGTTGGTGTCTGTCTGCCTGTTCCTCTTTCACGCAAAAACGGCATGAGTGTCTGTGGTAGTTCTGGTTCCAATATAGGCATACGGAAAAGTAGCGCGAGGGGTAGGGGGAGTAAGGGGAGGGGGTAAAGTAATTTCGAAACTTAGTTTTTGCGCTAGGTTACTCTTTCGCGGCGAGACTACCGAGCCGATTGGCCTGAAGTTTAGCTCCATGCCATCAAAAAAAGATTCAAAAAACTGAACCCGTCAACGACGGGTATGCAAGCTAGTAGAAAATGATCAACATTTCACAACTGAGTTGAATTTTAAGGTTATCTTCATCCCAATGTCTTGAACGTCAAAAAGGCGAAAGACGACGCGAATGAAAAAGGCGAAGCGTGTGCACACGACAGACAAAGGACGAAAGACATCACGCCTGAAATAACTCTAACAGGCTCAATGCAATTTTTTCCAGTTATAGATTATGTATCTATACAGATGCATAACTATTGATTTCACTCTGCCAATGCTGTACTATTGGAGATATTTTCATTAAAAGATAAAAAAGTATATTTTTGCGAATTGCTTGTAAGCCTCATAAAAATAATTAGATTTTGAATTAAAGTTTTAAAATTCTTTTTAAATTGGCCTTTTACCGAAACTCAGTATTTTAGAATTTGTAAAATAAAAATTCATGTTTTTATATAAAACTAAAATTTTATTTGTCGTGTTGTAGTGAAAATTGTGCAGAATCGTAAACTTTGTACAAGAAAGTCATCTGCTGCTCAAATCATATATTGTTTTCTTGAAATTGGTTTGTTTTGGCCGTACTTTGTTTTTGATCAATTATTTTATTCGCCTAAGCGATCTTTTTTGTGTAGAACAGGAAACGCCTATACAGAAACTAGGAGTGGATAGAGATGCCATTGCAAATAAAAATATAAATCCTCCATATGGTTATTTAATAGCCTCAGCTCTTTTCTAATCATAAGAGTTTTATTATTTCAATTACTTATCTCACTTTTGTTTTCTTGAGAGCAGTAAATTTCCATTTCGCAAATACACACGAAACGAACTCGCACGTATTTTTATCTTGTTCTCATTCTTTTCTTATTTTTGAAGCATAAACCAGGAACTCAACTAGTCCTACAGGTACGGTTTTGTCTGATATGTCGCATTATTGTACTGTTGACTAATATGCCAACCGATTTCGGCTGGTACCTATCCCGAAAATGTTAAACATAAGCATATAACATCTGAAAAACATCATAAAATAAAAATATGCATATTTTACCGTGGCATATATCTATATATTACAACAGATTCGTAAAAGGAACATCTTATTAACATTTAAACCTACAATACGTAAATCGGGCATACAATTCAAATTGCTTGTATGAGCATTAAACGATTCCTTTTCCAACAAGCTCCCTTTTCAATTTTAATAGAAAATCCAGTCAAATCCTACGTTCCTACCAAACATTGCAAGACATTGTATAATAGAAAACATACAACAATTAATTGGAATTACACGTGCCAGTATAAATATACATAATATATACATATATACGGTTGTATTTACAATAAATTGTAACAAAATTTTGGTAGAAATTCATAGTCAAGTTGACCAATACTACCTAAAGATACTTTTAGTAAAATATATATTATTCAAAATTACCTACATATATTATTGTATATACTATATATCTACATATAATACCGATACCTATATCAGCCTTTCCCTGCTGGGATTATGTCGTACTGGTTTTCCCTTTCGGACAAAGGTAATTAGGTACAATAATCATGTCGGCAATTTGTTTCTTCCTTCATTTCCAGGAAGCAAGTTATCCCTAATTTGACATCCAGTATGATAAGCACAAGCAAAAATATAAACACGGAACAATGTTTTTTTTTGTGTATTTTTTCGGTTTATGTATGTTTTAGCTAATTGAACAGAAAACTTTAAGGTCTATTTCGTAAATAAAACATTTTTAATTTGTAACATTTTTAATTACTTACGAAGGAAACCTTTTTTTTACCGATCTGTTAAAGAAATTGAAACACAAGACGACATCTTTCACAATGTCCTGTAATTTATTATAGGGCTTTTTTATAAACGCATTCTTCAGGTAACATTTTTTTTTTCTCTCAACTTTTGGAAAAATAGCGATAGCTATAACCGGTACCTCCCACACATTTTTTTGTTTTTGTTTTTTTTTTTTTTTTTTAAATACAGTTTTTTGAAAAATTTTGAAACTTTTGCGCTTTTGAGAAAAAGGAATATAACAGAATTGAAAGGATATCAAAATTTCTACATTTTTTGCTATAACGATTTTTTTCTGAAACGGTTCTTAAAATATTTAAAAAAAACAAGAGGTTTTTTTTGAAAATCTCTCGAAAACTATGGGCTTTTGGGAAAATATGAATATATTCAAAGGAAGAAAAATTTCCTGCATTTTTTCCTTCGCATAAGGGTTAGTAAATAGGCAAAATCGGACTATTTAGGGGAAAGTCTCCTGGCGCCGGACAGTCCCTAAATCCAGGCACTTGCTTGATTTCAGGAACACTACTCCGAAATGTTCAAAGAATTATATTTCTAGCATAGCTAAGTTATTTCAAACAGCCCGACTACGTTTTCAATTAATTTTACTACAGGACCTTTACTACAGGACCTTTACTACAGGACTTTTTTTTGTTGATTTAAATATTAGACTAAAACCTTAAAAGTCATAGTTAACCAAGCATGAATTATCTTGTACCGAATTTGTCGTTAATATTCTAAAATTCCTTTTTTTGGAAATACTAGCTTGCATACCCGTCGTTGCCGGGTTAAGTTTTTTCAATTTTTTTTATTCTTTTATGGTCTATGTTGGAGCCAATCGGCTCGGTAGTTTCCCCGCGAAAGAGTAACATAGAGGAAGAGCTAAGTTTCGAGACCACTTTACCCCCTCCCCTTACTCCCCCACCTCTCGGGCTACTTTTAATGGGTCTATGTTGGGGCTGGACCCCCGACGAACATCTATGCCAAATTTCAGGCCAATCGGTTCAGTAGTTTCTCCGCGAAAGAGTAACATAGCGCAAAAACTAAGTTTCGAAATAACTTTACCCGCTCCCCTTACTCCCCCCACCCCTCGCGCTACTTTTCCGTATGCCTATGTTGGAACCAGAACTACCACAGATACTCATGCCAAATTTCAAGTCAATCGGTTCAGCCGTTTTTGCGTGAAAGAGGAACAGACAGATAGACAGACAGACAGACAGACACCAACTCATTTAACTCAAGTGTCCGGCACTAGGGGACAATTTTTGTTGTTGTAAAATTATCGCCCAAGACTTTTTTATTAATTTTTTCTTCGTTAATTCACTGTCTTATATCTTTAACTGAACAGAGAAACAGGGGTAGAAAAATCAACACATGTTGCAAAATTAATGTAAAAACTTTAAGTGTCCGCCGCTAGGGGAATTCCCTGTTCCCTTTCTCCCAAACAAATGGAAAAATGGTTCGCGATTTTCTTGAAAACAGTGCTTCAAAATGAAAATTTTATGAAAAAACGCATTTTAGCATAAAAAGGATTTTAGCTTAATGCTTTCATACATGAAAGTACTTTCGAAGAAGCCTGACGACAGTAGGCGAAACGTTGAGACATTCAATAAAAATGTTCTAAAAAGGATTAATTAGTTTAATTCGATGACCGAGTAACCCGAGGAAACAAGTAGATTTCATAAATTGATCAACGGTCGAGCTTTAAAAAATGGGTACTTTCTAAACATAAAAATAAAAAAAAAAGATTTTTATTGTTTTCAAAAGTTTATTATTATCCGATTGACGCCGGGTACTGCAAGCTAATAAAAGCCTTCCAATAGATTTTGTATTTCATTTACTATATTGTTATAACAAAAAATGTCAAAAGTACTCCTTATGATTGGATCTCTAGAGTGACATTACCCCATTATCATATATAAAATCCTTGCAACCATTTTTAAACAAAGTAATAAAACATAATAATGAAAGAAGTTAATCTTGATCCTAAAACCAGCGGTTTTTTGTAACTTAACGAAACTAATCAACATTTTTTTTAACAAGGATACAAAAGGCGAGCTCATTTTCTTAAAGACCTTTTAATTCTACTTCATCACTTAACTAAACTCAAAGCCCTTTTTAACTAGGTATCAGGTAATTTAATAATCTCTCCCCTTTGTAACGTTAGCAAAAAAGCTCTTATGCAAATTAATCTTAAGAGTAATTTTAGACATTTTCCTCGTTGTTTTTATAGATGTATAGATGTTTAATATTTTCAACTCTTTAGATACTGCCTTCACTTCTTTTAAAGTTTCTAAATGTAAGTAACTGTAAGTAATATTTGTACAGTTAAAAGTTATTACTGTCTCACTGGGCAAAAAAATCTTTCTTAAAGTTTTTTTAAAAAATGTCTCGGTTGTCTATATTTATTTTTTATGATTTTGAAAACTGCATAGATTTATTAAAATAATTCTCGTTTTCTTTTCGTAATCACCCTCCATCTGTCCGTGTATCGCTCCTTCCCGTTCCTCTGGTTATCCTGACAATCATGAAACTGTTGTTTCTTCTTAGCGGGCCAATTAAGGTGTCTTTTTGGCTACCATTGAAACAATTTCATAGTATGTAAAGACAGACCAAAATACAGTTTAAAGGAAATCACATATATATATATATAGCAGGGTAATGGCGTATACCAAATTTCGGACTAATGGTTCAACCACAATGAAGGTAGCAAGCGGCAGCGGCGATGGCGGGCGGCATGGCGCCGCCACACATACCGCCGAGCCAGCTACAATGATAGAGGCACCGTCGGCATATGCTTCTGTCAAAATTGAAACGTCAAAACTTATTTAATTCGTCCGCTACTTTGCTCCATTTATTTTCCTTTATGCCTGTCCTTTTATATTGAGGATGGGCCAAATCGTAGAGCATTGGATTTCTTTTTACGACCTCTTTTAATTTTTCCTCCGTTGTCGGCATCTTGCGAAATCAAAACGTCAAAAATCTCCATAGAATGTGGCGCCGAATGTGGGGTTTTCATAAAACATTTTGGGCGGCGGCGGCAAGTTTGACTTGGTTTCAAACTCGGCGGCGACGGAAAAGTTCGCTGCCGTTTCCGCTGTATTGTAGCAGCTCTAGTTGCGCTACGTTAGTGCAAACGAAATGCCGCCCGCCGCTGCCGCTTGCCGCCTTCACTGTGGTTGAACCATAACTAACCTTGTCTCACATTTTATGATAAAAGTACTGTGCCAAATTTCAAGTCTTTAGCTCAATGTGTTCGCTAGGTATCATTATATTTATTGCTTCTATTTTGAAAAAAAACAGGTGATGGGTTCCGGGAATGGTAGTGATAAATCGACTACGAAGAAAATAATTAGGGGGGGAAAGATGATTAGGAAAATTGGTTGAGTGGTTTTCTAGGGCGCCATTGTAAATGATTTTTCTCCACCTGAAAATTAATTCGGACCTTTTGTTAGCCATTTTCCTTCACAAATTAAAGAATTTCGAATTAACCTACATCTACAGTGTTTTAAGAAAGTTACGCACCATTCCACGCATTTGATAAAAAAGTGAACTCACCTCCCACTATAGTACTTCTTTTGTAAATCATCAACCTATCTTCAGACAAGGATTCTGTAACGTGTTGTCAGATTCTTTTCTATTTTGCCGATCGCGGTGGATTCATTTCGAGTTCAATATGCTGAACTGGAACACCTACGAAATCAATGATCGCCGCATACATTTTATTTTGTCTTCCGGCTCAAGCTCACGGTACGGGGGGGTTCTTTTCGATCACTGAATTCGTTCGACGCTACATAAAGAATTATGTATGCGTGGATGGCCCTTGCGCGTAACAAACAAATCGTCCCTGTCCCAAGTTCGTGGAAACTAGATGGCGAACGTTTCCTCTTCCCTGCCGCCTCGTCAACTTCTTGACACAATTGACCCACCGAAACTTAACGACACTTACGCTCGCAGTACTTTCCCTGTCTCTCCTAGTAATCTAAACTTCCAACATATTTAATCAAAAATATCCCCAAACGAACCTGAATCTTCGTCAAAGATCAAAAAAATAATAGTCCTTTATTACGTCGACCACAACAACAAAAAAGTATGATAATAAAAGAATTCGTATTTATTTAAAGATTTTCTTCTTCTTTTAATTCGTGAATGTTTATTTTTTGTTTATTCAATTTCATTGTTTTAACTATACTAACCCTACTAAGCCTAATATAATTGTACAAATTTTTAAATATATTTTCTTTTCTTTCGTTATATAATTCAATGTTTGATTCAAAAGTATTTTTTTTTATACAACAAGAAAGTGTTTGGTACTCATCGTGTTTTTCCTGTGTTTCAATAAACGTTGGTCGGATGATGATCTTCGATGTTTGCTGCTTTGTTGAATGTTGCATATAGTGTTGTTTAATGTTGCATGCTCCGTGTTGTATGCTGACGTCCTCCTGTGGCTCGAACTTGCGTTGCTTTTTTTTTATGTTTTTATTTATTTATTTTTTGTTCTTTAAATATACACAAACTATGTATTAGATATGTTGATTAAATGTTTTATGTGTGATCACAAACTATGTATTAGATATGCCGATTAAATGTTTTATGTGCAATCCATATCACAAAAATCATCGGATAAATTGTCTCACTATACATATATTGTTTGTCTAAGCTTTCACTAAACTTTTAGTGTGTTTTTTTTTTTGTTTAATTTTAATTAACAATTTTAATTACGTGTATTTATTTATATGATAGGGAATAACCCCTTTTTGATTTTCGCGTCAAAATTAAACGTGCAAGCGATCCTGCCGAAGCAACGCTACATCTCCGAGTGAACTTCTAATTTTTAATTTTTCGTTAATCGTCGTTTTGGTACCGTATTCTTTCTATTGTATCTTAAAATAGTTATGGGCTCAAATTTGAATTCTTTTATTGTTCTTTTGAAATTAGAATTTAAGAGAATCCTGCACGTGTTCAATATTTCAAAAGGACTTTTAAATTTTGACCATCGAGATAATAATTCAGAATATTCTTTTTGAATCCGTTGCTACAATTATTTTTTGAATTTCAAAAAAAATTTAACTGTGATATAAACTAAATCCTAAGCTGGCATTATACCCTACATGATAGATTAATATATTTTGAATTTTTTTGTATAAATCATATACTCATTATAATTGTTTTGTTTTTCCTTTATAAACAAAATATGCCCGTTACAATTCAAGAAATGATTAGTAATCCTGGTTAGGACACAATATTATTATAAATTTAAAAAATTGAAATATGATTCAAAACTTTCTGAATGTTGATTTTTTCGTAATGGTGCGAAACTTTTTTAACACAGTGTATACCTCGGGTCATTTCTGACCCAGCGCAAATCAGTTTTCATCTTTCCGAAAATCTATTTCCCGGTAGTTGAGTGAATTTTCTTATTTAATAGTGCATTTCCTGCTGCTAAATACGTAAAAATTCTCATAATATGTTTTCTGTCAGAATGTGTTCAACATCGCATAAAGTTCAAGAAACCTAGAAACCAGTCACGTTTGTTGACATCGGTCTCGGTGGCCGTATATGTCTGCGACTGTATTCTAAACCCAAGGATCTCGGGTTCAAACCTCGGTAGGATGAAAACTTTTCCAACAATTAGTAATAAAATATTTCACTAGTGAAGATAAAGTAAATAAAGCTAAGAATCCTAGAGCAAAATTGAGGGTCCCAAAAAAATCCTATGTTAGCTTTAGTATCCCTTGCAAAACGATTATTTTTCTTTCTATTTTACGCTCAACTATCAAAAACTCAATGAAAATATTTAAATTGAATGCGTTACTTGATTGAGATTCATAACTCTACAGTATTCTCTATACATTTTAAAAGGTATATGAAAAGATCTTTTATTGTTTATCTTTAGTTATCTAATGTTTGATAAGAGTACGAAAATACTTATAATTAATATTAAAAGAAAACCTAATCCCTGCGGGACCTTCTGTTTCGAATTTTGAAATTCTAACACCAGCTTCGTCATCTATCTATCTATCTAGTGGCGCTACATCCCAGAGTGGGACTGAGCCTCGTCAATTGAGGCTTCGTAACAATTTTCTTCCCCGCTTCGCACCTACAGTTTTACATGGTTTTTACGTTGCAACCCATCAACAGCAGAGGCCGTGATAGCAATCTAGACCGATGATGTCGTTAACAGCAAGCAGCATGCCACAGTCAGGAATCGAACAATCGTCCTTCGGATTACAGGCCAAGTACTTTACAACTTAGACCACGCTGCCATGTCAACCAGGGCAGCAATCATGTATTCCGACGCGTCTCTGTCTTTCGACTTCCACGCAGCTTTTAACTCTTGACTTCGTCATATCATCAGCTTCAAATTTCCTGGAGTGACAGTCAGAATCACGTTTGGATTCATAGTGACGATTCCGAGAAATTTCCAACTACAGATATGGCGAAGTCAAGAGTTAAAAGCTGCGTCGAAGTCGAAAGACAGAGACGCGTCGGAATATATAATTGGTGCCCAGATTCGTCACCAGCGACACCGAAAACCTTAATGGGAAATTTTTCAGCCACCTTTCATATCAAAAATGAAAATTTTAAAACATCACGCCCGTATCCACACCATTCACACTCTTATGGGTGAAATTCCGAAAACCCTGCATCAATGAGCGTCTACGTGATGGATGGAACATACTGTGAAAATTTTAGATTTCCAGCTCGAGGGATTTGGACTGTGGCAATAGATAACGGGTTCATGGTCCCACCTCCGGGGGGTAAATACCGTTTCTTAGTATGAGGTTAGATGAATCTGTGTTCCTAGGAGGTAAGATGAATTTGTGTGCAAAATTTCATGCCAATCGGTGAAGTATATTGGTGCTTGTATGTATGTAAAAAAAATCAATCCCGATTTCATCCCGAATCAATCCCGAAACCAACGTTATTAACTTACAAAGAAAGGTCTCGGAGTTGAACTCTCCGATTTTGATGATTTCTAGATAGGTTATAGCAGACCAAAATAAAAGGGACCCGTATTTTTTTTTATATCGAGTTTTAAGGGGTGTTTTGGATGGGACAATTTTGGCCGAAAACTAGATTTTTGGCCACAACTCGGAAACAAGTCGTTCGATTCAAAGAAAACGAAAACTAAAATTTTCTTTGTTGGAGTAGAACTAAACTGCGAAAATAACAATTTAAAGTTACTATCATAGGTCAGAGAAACCTATATATCGCAATGCTTTTTTAATCCTACTCTCCCCTATAATTGTCGTGCTTCAAAACTGATTGCATATTTTGAAACGCCTATTAAAAATAAAAAAAATACCTCATTTTTTAAAATATCTTGAGAACCGTTAGAGATACAAAAACACCATTAAGGCGAAAAATGTGGAAAATTTTATATCCTTGTAATATACAATATTCAATTTTTCCAAAAGCGTATAGTTAAAAAAAAATGTTTGGGACGTACCCTAACGTTACTTTTCTAAAAGTTGATAGAAAACTACAATATGATTCCCATAAAACTCATTTCCAAAACACAATCAAGTCGCTAGCTCAACGCGTTCTCGAATTATACAAGACACATAAAACGAATAGAGTAACAGTCCGACATACAGGACAGACAAACAGATGCACAGGCATCTTCATAATTTTACCTGAAACGGATTTCGTACTGAGAAAGATTCTATCTTCCCCCGTTCTCGAGGCGGTTTCCGTCATGAATACAACACTTTCCCTCCATAGCAGAAGAAAGTAATTGTTGGTCATAACCATGTTGTTTCATATATTTTCTCACATAAAACAACAAAAATCCAGAAGAAACACATTTTTTGTACAAAAATAATGATCGACTTAATCAATTTTACTATATGAACTTGGCGGGTACTGAATCATCTATGATTTCGATGAAGGAAATAACATTTCACATTTAAAAATTCGATATAATATTTAAAACTTTTTCAACATAAAATTATTTAAATCTTTATTACGTTTTATTTCACACCATAGAATGGATAGAGGGAAGTTCCTAAAGGTCTAACGGGCCTACGACGCCTTCGCCGACGACGTCTTCTATTCGGGAAAAATGGACGAAATGACGCCGGAAGTCTTTGGCCAGTTCCAGTTCCTCCTGTTGCAGTACCAGTACCTGTTGCTGTTCCTGTTGTTCCAGTTCCAGTTGGGGCTTGTGTTGTTGTAACAAATTTCTTCACTGTCGAAAGAATGGTTGATAATGTCGCCGGGTCAATATAATATTCAAGTGTTTTGGTTTGTTCTTTCTGTCCAGGCTGTATCCAAATTCCATGAATTTGTGCTATTGCGCCTGTCTGAGGAACTCTAATGTCACTCGGTATACTAACATTACTGTCACTTTTCGATTTTGCCAATTTTCCTAACATGCAAAATTTTAATCAAAAAACAGTTTTTAGATAATTTCATTAAATCTCACTTGCAAATCCTTTTTCCACATCAATGATAAATATAAACGTAAAAATTAATACTTTAAAATTCACCATAATTACAATTGTATCATAATTTCATATAAATTATTCGGCAGCTACGACCAAACTAACCATAATGGCAAGCGCCTTTCGGTTTTTATTTAAAAAAAAGTCTATGAGGTCAATGATTTCAATGATAAAACGATTTTGGATTAAAGATCTGTTGTAGAAATACAAGCATAGATATAGAGTGTTTGTGAGTGTTTTTTTAAGAACTTTTCAGCAATTCACCTTTAAGGTTCTTCATTTTTCACCGTACAAAAAACTGACAAAAGATTAAATGAACATATGGATAGTACTCAAAACATAAAATTCAAAACACTTGAAACGAACCTGTAATTCTGGGAGTATATAAGAACGTATACTAAAAAGAATGTAGAGAGTGGAGAATGTAGCTAAATCTTAGGTACTTTAGATTTTTGTAGGCGGCACAAATTGCAAATAGTCAAAAATAAGATTTTTCGATTGATCAAATACAAATATCTAAAAGTGTTTTCTGAAAGAGGTCAGAAAAAAGCATTAATAAAAACAATTACAAATGAAAGGTTTCTTTCTGGCTTGCTAAATCGCTGAAATTTAGTTTGATCGTTGATGACAAGAAAGTGCAAAAAAAAACTTGAAGATTTTGTATAAGAATTTTAAGATAGATTAGTGCCTAGTAATCTTAATTCAAGTATTTTTCGCCTCAAACTGAAAAAACACATAGGCCAGGCAATGGTTACCCTTAGCGGGTCATATTTACATACACACGTGGTACATAATTAAAATAAGTAAACCTTCAGTAACTTGTGTTAGTTTGTAGGATCAAAATGAGTAGTCCAGTAAAAGGTTTCACACAATATCTAGTTTCTTTCTGAGAGTAAAATATGTTGACTCGCAGTACATATATAAACTATTTAGTCGGAAAAGCTTGACTCACAATTTTTCTTCTTGTAGCAAGTTTATAAGAAAACTATTAAAAGCGTTTGGCAGAGCAAACTGTCAATGGCAACCGGTAATAGAGTGGCGATCAACGATTTTCTTTCTCATAATTTTCTTGACATAAAAAAAATTGACGCTATTATAAAACACCCGTTATTAATTAGCTTCAGAAACTTTTCTTCAAATCATTTTGCTGGTAGAAAATCACTTTCATTAAAATAGTTTGTACATCATTTTGGACATAGTATACTATACTTGGGCATAATATTTATTCTAGTTTGTATTTATTTCAGATACAAAAGACAGTGATCCTGATTTAGATAAACAGTACCTCTTGTAAACTGAGGGGATTGTTTTAAGTCCAAACCCCTTCAAAGTTTCAAAGCCGAATTCTGTCAGAGATTAAATGATCAGTAATAATATCAAGATAATAAACTCAAAAACCTGATTAAAAAGTAGGGAAACAATATTTTTTTTTGGTCAATCCTAAACAAGACGCACTATGAATGTGGGTGGTGAGAAGAATTACTGCAACGGAAGTTCAACCATACAACGAATTTTATATAGCATATAAAACATGACTTGAATGAAAACCTAGAAATCACTGCGAAATTTTATAAACCAAATGCAACATGATTTTTGAAATCAAAAGCTACACCGCTCCACAGTGGTCCCGCTCTTAGGTCATAGGATCCAAAAAGCGATGTCTGAATTATGACGCCATATTACCCCTAATTACTCACAATTTATAAAAAATCCTTGTTCCCTAAAACTGCATTCACTGTTTTTGCATGTGAAGTGGCATGCATTGCATTACTGCTCATTAACGTTATCAGAGCGCTAATATTCACTTATTATTCATTTCTTAGAAAAAGGTTTTCTGTGTTGTTTTCCATATTTATTATTATATATATTTCATCAGTTGTTGTAATTATGGTGGATACTATTCAGGACCAAAAATTATGACCTTTTTTGTCCTTTTTTTATGCAAAATTTTAACCTCCTCCGAATGATTTTAATCACAAAATATTTGTCAACGTCTATAGTTTTAAAATCACTCATCATTGGGCCTTACCAATGAGCTGTTACTAACTTAGTAACGACTTAAGACGTGTGCGAAACGGTCTTATTGCATGCTAATTCTAGTGCGTTTTCATTCATTTATCACAGCCAACTTTAAACTTTCCAATAATAACTAGAATTCGAACATACCGTATGCGTCATAAAAATCTGGAATCTAGTACTGCAAGTATTTTCAAGGAGATAACGATTGCTTATTAATTGGTACTACGTTTGAAAGGGTTTGTAAATACAACTTCGTACATAATTGAGCCAAAAAATTAAATGTTTATAAATATAGCAACATGGGGGAGACTCAAAGAGTGAAAATCATGAAGTTGGTCCACGCGCGGAAGTCCAATAAGGCGATTTCCAATGAATTAAACGGAGCGTTGTCAACTGTTTATGCTGTAAGAGCGACTTGTTTGGCCAGGGGAATAGTTAGGCCGCAATCTGGAATCGGTAGACCCATTTCAGTAAGGACTCCAGTGTTGATTAGGGCAATCAAAGGAAGGATCAGAAGGAATCCGGTAAGGACGTCTTGGAGAGTCATGTAAAACCATCGATAGAGTCAACCTACAGTAATGATGTGTTTTACGTGTTTCAACAAGACGGGGCGCCGCGCCACACTGCCAGAAGTACCCAAATTTGGATAATTTAAAAAATCAATAATTTAAAAAACTTCTGGTCTAAGGATATGTGGTCACCGAGCTTTCCGGATACTAATCCCCTGGATTTTTTAATATGGGCATATGTTCAGGCTACGACTGGAGCTAAGGCTTACATTAATGTGCAAGCCCTGAAGTCCACCATTACCATCGCATGGAACGACAAGCCGGAGTCTTATTTAATATTGACATGCAAGACGTACAGGCCCCGTTTGGAGAAGTTCGAAAATGCTGGAGGTGGACATTTTAAAAAATTTTTTTTACTAGGAACGACTCCCACGAAGGCACTGGAAACCCTTCTACATTTGGTTCCCCTAGACCTATACGGCAAGCAGATGGCGGCACGCGCAGCCATAAGACTAAAAGCCTCATTAACATGGTATAATACTGAAAAAGGGCATTCCAGTATTCTTAAGAATTTTCAGGAAGTCCCGAGAAATATAGATTAAACCATATCCAAACCGTTCTTTGAAAGGAACTTCACCACTATCATCCCTTCCAGGCAACAATGGGAGGATGGTACTATACAAAACTGTAACACAGTACACTTTTATACAGATGGATCCAAATTGGATGGGAGAGTGGGCAGAGGGATTTACTCTGGTCATTTAAAGATCAGTCAATGCCTCCGCCTACCGGATCACTGTAATGTGTTTCAGGCCGAAATGATGGCAATCAAAGACGTCACCGAGCCGCTCAAAAATAATGCTGTATCATCTAGAGATATTAGCATTTTTACTGACAACCAAGCGGCAATAAAATCCCTAGAATCTATCGCACTCACATCAAAGGTGGCACGGGAGTGTAAGGCATCTCTCAATGAGATGTCTGAATACTTCAATATCAACATCGTTTGGGTGCCAGGACATAGTGACATAGATGGGAACGAGAAAGCGGACGAACTTGCTAGGAGAGGCACAATTGCGCCAGCTCTACCTGTAAAGGAGAGTATAGGCATACCTATGGCAACGTGCAAACTCATACTAAGTTCTGAAACGCTAAACAATGCAAACCAGAAATGGACACGGGAGAGAACGTGTACCGTCACCAAACGTATCTGGCCAAAGCTAGACAAAAAACGCTCCAGTAGACTCCTCTCACTACAAAGAAATGCGATCAGCACGGTAGTGGGAATAATAACAGGGCACTGTCTAATAGGTAGACATGCCGAAAGGCTCGGAGCTCCCTCAAACGATTTTTGTAGAAGCTGTGGGGATGTGGACGAAGAGGAGTCGACAAGTCATCTTCTCTGTCATTGCCCAGCACTAGCTCAACGCAGAAGAACTCATTTGGGCAGTTTCTTCCTAAACGATCTGGAAAACCTAAGCGCCACAAGCGTCGCAGATCTACTCCCCTTCATCAGAAGCTCCAAATGGTTCGAGGTATAGAGAAATGGATCGTCAAGATTCGCGTGGTATCACAATGGGTGATTTCTGGCCTAAGTGTGCCTTTTTGGCAGCCACTCTAACCTAATCTAACCATGTAAGATTTATTTTAGAACAAAATACATTTTTTTCGTTCAACTTCTGTGTTTTATTAAACGGTTTACAATTCAATATGAATTTTCTAGATTTTTATGACGCATACGGTAGATTAGCAAGCAATTAGCCCGTTTCGCACATCCCAAAAGTTGTTACTAAGTTAGTTACAGCTCATTAGTAAAGGCTCAACTATGATAGACATAAGAGCGCATATGTCGCTGCATATGTCATTTCCAGAATAAGAAAGTCAATGCTATTACCCACAATAGACATGTGCCACTTTCAAACCTTCGTTAAACTTTCGTTAAGCATGAATAATTCGACACAAATGGAACTGGCATATGTAAATAGTGAACATAACCTAAAATTTTAGTGTGAATTTAATAATATTGTGGCCATATTAATTTCCACTTAAGGTAAAATGAAGATTAGCATTTATGTTGAGAACTATGTATGTCAACATTCGTTGGGAATTTGACATTTACATATGCCTTCTTATGTCTATCATAGTTGGGCCTTAAGGGCCATTGTCTGGGTTAAAGTGCGTTTGGGTACTCCTATGCCATTAATGTACCACAAGTTTTTTTTGGCTCAGAATACCAAGTGTTATTTTTTCCCGCTGCTACTTGCCACGAACTTCATTTCTTGTTTTTTAGCTTTAGGAAATTAAATATTTCCAAAAACAAAACAAAAAAATGGTCGCCATAGAAGGGGACAATTATCCCCCCTAAGTTTTTTTTTCCAATAATTTCAAACGACTTTCAAAAATTTGTTTTAGTACCGATTTGAAAACCGTAAAAAAGGCGTCCCTGGGAGAATACTTTCGAAAATCATGGCTTTGCCCTTGCCCAATGCAAAATGTAGGCACTTTGAAAAAAAAGTTTTAAATTTGGGTTTCTGGCCCCTCGGATGTATTTTGAGCTATTTTGGTATAGCGTGATAATACCATGAAAATATCACGACCTGTAACCAACACCGATCTTTTATCCAAGCTTCTTCTTAACTCTGATCCATTTTATCTTATGCTGGGTTTACACGAATGACAGATAATGACAATCTGTCATAAAAGAATGGACAAGTTCATTCTTTTATGAGAGATTGTCATTTTTCTGACAGAAATAATGACAAAAATGATACTATTTACACGATAATGACAATTTATAACAAACAAAATGACAAATTTGTCATTCGTGTAAACGCAGCATTAGTTTAAGGAAATTACCATGCAAAAAGATGTTTGAATAATACAAGAGATGTGTTACAGATATTTAATGTTTAAAAGTTGTATTTTACCGTAACTTTATTAAATTACAATGCGTATATATTTAATTTATTAAATCAAGTATCCACAAAAAATAGTTTAAGTATGGTAACACACGCTATGAATAAATACGACTTCTATGACGGCTCAAAAAAATTTTTTTTTATTGATACTTTTTAGTCTTCGAATATATCCCCAAAAACCTCCAGATGAGATTTATTTCCGGATAATTTGAGGATTCTTACAGGACCTTCTGTTATCCTTTCAAGGACGAAGTACTGAAAATATTGTATTGTCATCAGATTTACGTATGTGTGCGTAAAGTCAATCAGGTGAGTGGACGTGAATCAAAATTATATCAACTTCCTATGACCGCCTTCCTTCGAAAGTACCTAAATTTTTGTGCTCATCAACGTTTCATAAATGTGACTGAAATGGTGACATCTTTTGAGATATATGCGCCCCAAATAAAAATTCAATGAAATAATGCGCCGTAGGCAAAAACATGTGATTTAGAGATGTAACCTTGCTTTATTTTTGAAAAATTATTTTCTTCGCCTAAGTGGCCTTTATTTGGGTGTTTTTACATCCGAAATTACTTGTGCGCAATCCGCTTACATCTAATGGCAAATGCAGCAGAAGACCTGTTTCTGGATAGTGGGTCATACCTTCGTCAGGAGTGGTGGGAAACGTCCCGACCCTCGGCCACCCAACAGGATTTATGAATGGATGGAGATTTTAGCTTCATCCAAAATCTTTTATATCTCTTAATCCTTAACAATTCGATTTACGAATAATTTTGAACCCTAAGGCATGGCCTGCATCCACTCCTCGGCATTCGGCTTCTTGCCGCGCGCTTAGTTTACCTAAGTATCGAAAAAGATAGAAATCAGCAAATATGGTAATTCAAGCCAATTTTTTTTTTCTTCGAATATAATTCGCATGTGGTTTGCGAACTCGTGGTGTGAGAACGTGATTTGAGATTCCAAGGACTGTAGACCACTGAAAAGATTGAGAATCAGTAATTTAGACGATCCAATAAATTTGTCAACATTGCCCTTTGTTTTTTATGCAAAAAAGATTGCCAGTAGCAATAAAGTCAAATTTATTAGCGACGTTTGCTGTAACAAGTGTAATTATAGCCAAACAAAAAAAATAATATTTTTTGTGAAACAATGGCTTATACAAAATAAAAATCAAGTAACACACAACAATTTCTAGTATCATTTTCACAACAATAAATTAAAACACCGAAAACAATTCAAACTTTTACGCGAAATCATATTGAATGAAAAAGAAAACGATTTTATTGAATTGGCCATGGCAATAAAATTACTTGACATCAAATAACTTTGCAAAATTGATCGTGTAAATGACCACTATTTGATCGTGTTACAATTTAGGGTTTTCTTTAAAAAAAATTTCTCCGGTTACAGTTTAGGGTGTTTAAAAAAATTTTTTTTCATAAAACACCCTTTACTATCTTTTTATAAAAATGAAATACTTCAAGTGAGATTGAATCAAACTTTTATTTTTATAGCTCTAATTGTCAGATTTTTTCGTATTATAAATTCACTCTCTAGCCATTTTTTTATCCACGGACAGGTCTGCGTCCTCGCCGTCTTCGCCGTCTTCCCCCAGTTCGTCTAAATCTTCTTATTCGTCGATATCCACTAATCACCCGACGCCGCCGTCGACGAGGTCTTCCCCCTCTTCGGAATGGCCGTGTGCGCCGTCTTCCCCCTCTTCGAAATGGCCGTCTTCGCCGACGCCCGCGTCTCCTCCTGAAAACAGCTGGTCGAAATCTTACCCTATTGGCTGTACCAGTAGCTGTACCAGTAGCTGTTCCGGTACCAGTAGCTGTTCCGGTGCCAGTGGCTGTTCCTGTGGTGGTTGGTGCAACTGTTGTGGTTGTAAACAAATTTTTTTTGTTTTGCAATAGTGCTGCAAACTGGGTTGCACTAATGTAGTATTTTGAGTCGTCGTTACTAGAATTGATGGGTGTTAAGATAATTTGATTTCCTGGTAACTTGTCAACCGTAACTTCAACTTGTGCTGAGACATTAGCATCTAAATATTTTATTTTAAAACATTTTTTTCAATATATTAAAGTAATTAACGAATATACCACCAAAAACAGCTACAGTGAAAAGAAATTGGGCCAGGACATTTAAAATTATTGTTCCCAGCATATTCACTTCAGTTAAAATCGATTTTTATGTGCTACTGATCACATTACATATGAAGCTTATCTATGTAGCATCAACAACGAAATCTTTGACTAAACTGAAATCTAATTCTCTGAAAAGTTACCTTTTATTGAGTAGAACCATAGGTCATTGACATTACAAATCTATGTATATGATAAATAGGTGTAATCTCAAGTTACTATACTCAAATTCTTTCTTTGAACTCAATGTACATATAATTTTTTGTCTAGTATCAACAAAAAAATTCACAGTGTTTTGATTGATGGATATAACTTTGTCTAACGAAGGAAATATTAAAACGGTATTTCAAGATGATCTTAGCCCACAGCTATACTCATATGTTTTGATAGTAAACAACTTATATCAAAAAATACAAATCAGCAATTTGTGAAGATGTTTTTTTTTTAATTCGTACTTTTTTATAATAAAAAAATAACGACATATGTGGAAAGTATAGTTTGTACAGATTTAGCTAATGTTGAAATGGAAAAGAATAGAATGAATTATTTCTATTTCACCGTAAATAATTTTTACTTTCACATATTATTCCCAAGCAAAATATCTATAAAATATTTTTGTTATTCAAGAACATTGAGTAGGTCTCCAAAACTAATGCGAAATTCTGTAGCGAGTGAATGAGTAAACACGGGAAAATGGTCCGAAACCATAAACAGCCTATCACCTTACCAGATGTATAAGTTATATTTAGTAAAAAAAACCACACCAAAATTGGTTGAAAAAGGATATTTGCGTTATTCTTAAAGAACCTTTCGGTTCGAATTCTGAAATTCTTACATCGAATTCGTGGTCAGCAACTCCGAAAACCTGTGACCATCATTTCACAGCCTCCAAAAGTCAAGGTGTTTAAACACCGAACATCTATTCATCCCCGTTTATCCCCTCAATGAACCTCTACGTCATCGAAAGAACAATCTGTGAAAATTTTACGATTTTAGCTCCAGGAGTTTGTGCTGGATGTCAATGAGTATGTCAGTCAGTCAGGACAAACGATTTTTTATATATAAACGTGTTTCTCCAATTCGTCATCACCACTAAACTTTTTGTTGAAAGTTTTGTTATTTAAGAGAATCAATGCATTAGTCTTAAGCGGCGTTTAGACACGGCAAGTAAAGAGAGGCAAGTAGTTTGCTTAGTTTACACGTTGCAAGTAAATCATTTCAAGTAGAAGACAGCCGAACAAAAAAAATATTACGACACTTTTTTATAGAAAAATTCGCGAATTTCGACCTAAAACTGTTTGTTGCCGACGAGTTTGTTATACCCGTGTTGTTTTTTCCTTAAAATTTTACGACGTTCTCTGGCAAAGCAGCAAATATAAAATAAACCAAAATACACACACATAAAACCACCTCTTTTGTACACGGTTCCATGTTCTTGTATTGGTTTTTACTTGCCACAAAAGTAGAATGGCTTTCTACTTTCTTCAAGAGAGCGGCAAGTATTCTCACACATATGCGAGCGTCGCACACTAGATCAAATCGCGTGTATTTACGTCTACTTGCCGCAAGTAACTTGCCGTGTCTAAACGCTGCTTTACGGGTGTTGCATTAGATCACAATAAAAATTATCAGTTGTGATCAACACAAAACTCTCCTCTGCAATATTTAGTTTCGAAAAAGATATATAAAAGACAATATTTTTTTCAAATGTGTCAAGAACCGTTAAATATTTGTAAAAACAGTTGAAACAAAAAATGTAGAAAATTTTATTTCCTATAAATTTGGTTATAAGCATTGTTTTATAAAACTGAATAGTGTTCAAAAGATTTTCAAAACACTGAATGTTTTTCAAATTATATTGAGAACCGCTAGAGACACGAAATAGCAAAAAAAAATAACGTTTTTTTAAATTTACCGAAAAATATGAGCTATTGGGATCTTTTCCCAAAAGCTCATATTTTTCGATAAATTTTAAAAAACGTTGTTTTTCAAAAAAAATTGAGTAGCTACCGTTACTTTTCCAAAAGTTGATGTAAAACTTCTTTACAAAAAGTTTCAAGTCGCTAGATCAACACGTTCTCGAGTTATTTAAGATATGTACATCGGATAGACCGACAGACAGACCGACAGAAAGGAAGACCGACATACAGAAAGACTGACAGACAGATGCACGGACATCCTCGTAATTTTCTTCAAACGGATTTCGTAGTGCTCAGAAATTTTCTATCTTTACTCGTTCTCGAGTTGGTCTTCGCCATGAATACAATACTTTCTCTCTATAGAAGTAAAAACTTTCAATTCATGCTTTGAGAAATCAATATTTTGTTTTTTAGACCAAATCGCATCATTCTTTTCTCTCTCCACCATAAAGCCGAAGACGTTTTTTTGCGGGATTCTTCAATATGTATCGCAAAAAATACATTTTCAATGTTAAAATTTGGTGTTGAGAACTGGTGATGGGGTCCCGTGTTTTTATTCACAATTCTATAGCAAAGAAGAACCATATCCATCGCTAAGACTCAGTCGATGGCAGCCACTGAAACATGATTGAACCATGTTGTAAAAAAATATTATGCCAAGTACCCATCGTGTGGGGTCTTAAAGAAAGAGCTTGGAAAAATAATCATAAATTCATTTTTACAACTTCGGAAAAAAGTAAAGCAAAGCTTATATAGAAAAAATGTACTTAACAGGAAAAATGAAAAAAATTTAGTATGTCTGAAATAAAAGAGGGAAAAGTGCATAAAAAATCAAAAAAATATTTATCTCTCTTTCCTTTCCGATACACAACGCTCAAAAAGTTTTTCCTTTTTAACCGATTTCCAAAAAGGAAAAGGTTCTCAATTTGACTCCTCCGTATTTTATTTCATTTTATGTATGTTTACTCATAAATTTTCACTAGGTTGACCGATTTTAGTAATTTCATAGATCAAGTTGTAGAGAAAATTCTTGATTGGGTGCCACTGTTAATTTTGACTCCGTGGTGCTATCCCTTCATACTTCCTCCCCTTTTAGATTCTACGTCCTTTCAGTTATCGAGTTGAAATTTATTGTATTGAGTTCAGTGTAACACCTATTTTACATATTTCCCCTCCTTGTCCATTGAAGCCCCCTCTCGACCTAGATTCTACATCGTTTGAGATATTCATGCTTATTCCGGAATTAGAAGTAGCGTTAAGTTTGTTTGAGAAAATTCAAAAAAAAATCCCAGAAAATTTCCACAAAAAATTTCAAAAATATTTCTCGAAAAATTTCCCTTCTAAATTTTCTCAAAAATGTAAAAAAAAAATCCAAAAACTATTCCAGAAAATTTCTCATTCTATCCTGACCCGTTCCCGTCCCCTTCCCCTTCAAAAGGGGGAGGGTTTCCACTTCCCACCTACTAACCACCGTGCTCACACCACAACTTACCAAAGATAAAAATTGGTCACGAGCATAAGCATATTGCTCACGAGCTGCTCATTAGCAAAGCAATTTACACATCTCAAATTACTCATGAACAATTCAGTCGCTCGCAGTCAAACCAATTGCTCATACTCACGAGCTTTTCAGATTACTCAGGAACTTATGAGTGCTCATGAGTGAGCATTTTCTGGGTTGAGTTTTTTTCTCGGTGAAACAATTGATTTATTGTGGTTAAACAATTGATTTACATCTTTCTTTATTTTCCACTAAAAAACAAAACAAAATTAATAAAAATCTAAAAAAAGGGAAGAAAAAAATCATACAAACTATTATTGCGCCGACTTTGTACTTACAAACATAAGAATGCCCCTTTCGCTAGATTTTAATAACAATTACTTATTTTTTACTTTTAATTCATTTTTTTTAAATTTTTTTTAAGTCGGTTATATTTTTAAAAAATTAGTGCTTTTTAAAAAACCATTTTTTATAAGAATTGTCGTAAACGTCATCAGAATTATCGATTTTATTGTTTTCGACGAATAAAAAATGATAAATTCCACGAAACCCTCTAAACCATTCAATGTAGTAGGCATAAACGAGAACCTTTCAAACAATTGCCCATCAGAACGTATAAGAAAATAATGTGAAGTTTTTACAAATCTTTTTGATGATATGTGCCCAAAATGCATGAATTAGTCTAGATTATAAAGATTTGGTATATTGAGCTCACAGATTCAGTCAATTTTTCCGGATCATCTTTTTTTTACAGAGATGAGAACAATTTCAAGTATTTTATATGGAAATTTATATAGAAGCGTAACCGTATTTATCTCTTTGCGTACGAGCACAAGCGAAAATAAATTCTAATGATACGCACAAATAAAAACACGAGGGCCCCGCCAAAACGAGATAAAATTCTAATTTTTGCTGTCAGCAGGGTATAAAATCTCTTGGAATGGATACGTCGTCTGGGCTTATTATAACTTCGCATGAGGCATACTGGTATATAAGAAATACTTCTTTTGCGACAAATCCCTATAAAGAAGTTGAAAAGGAAGAAAGAAAATTTTCATTCTTCATACGATATAACACTAAATTTATACATACGCATATACGTAGTCATAGAAAAGTCTTATGTGACCAGGTTCCTGCGGACTAAAGTTTTGAGAAACCAACGCGTTTCCAGCAGCTATCTTAAAGTCGTTAAGTTTATTCCAATTTTCCGTAGATATATTGACGTAGTTTTTACACTTGTAAGGACTATAGAATAATATTTGTAATAGAGATGTTTATTATCAGGATTCCAAAAAAAATATCCTATTTGTCATAAAAATGATTACATTTTATAAATCTATCAACCGAACTAAATTTTAAAAAAAAACGATTTTAACCCTAATCACGACACCGTTTAGCGTCTATTAAGTTAATCCCCTCTCCCAACGAATGAATATCAAATTTTCAACTATTCCAGGCTTTAGTGCTAATTAGTTACGTTTCTCCTGCCGCTTAGTAGAAAACAGGATATAAAGAGGGTGGTCTACCTTAAAGTTAAGCTATATTTACAGTAATCGTACCAACCCAACTATTGTAATATACTACCCAAATAGCATTTTAGGCAGCAAATATGATGTTTATCCCCATAGTTCGTCACCATGCAGATCACGGCGATAAGCAATTTATGTCGCAAATACGTATCTAGTTGTGCGTATGAGACGCGCAACGACACACATAGTGGGGAACACTTTTCTGCGGTTTGCTACGTCGCAATTATAACGACAGGGACGTAATTAGTTGCCACATGCGCGAGCGTCATCTGACGGCATTATATCACACAATTACACAAATCATCGAGCGGGTTTTCTTTCTCCCTCGAATGCTTGCTAGTAAACAGAGATGAACAAATAAAAACGTAAGCAGAAGACGAACGAGAAAAATCTAATGGCGACAAATTAATGGAAACTTTTGTGGAGTGTTATTTTATAATGGACTTTTCTTCCGGTTGCATGTCGTGATTTTAATTGCCATTAAAATTTTTCGACAATATTGGATCTGAAGTTTAAACAGATTTTAATGGGCCATCAAATTATTTTGTTTTTAATCAAAAATTTCTTTAATTTTATTTTATCGGTAAAATTTTTTTTTCTTTTGCAATGAAATTTTGATGCCAATAAAATTATGCTGTTTCAAAAATGTCTGCTATCCACTTTTTATGCAATATCCTTCAGTCAATCGCCTGAAATAAGAAATTTAATTCTCGAAACGAAATCGTTTCCATCAAATGTCAGTGAGAAATATGGCGGCTGAAGGCATCAATTTTTTTTGGTGTTTCTCAGACGGGGAGCTTTAATGAAACTTTAGTGGTAGCAGTTTCGTCACTTTTTCCATCACACGCTTCTTCAAAATTAAACTGACGTTCAGGCTCCACAGCCAATCACTATTTCGGCCCGAAAACCATCAAATGCTGCTCTATCGCCGCAGGATTTTCATGAAGCGAATGTTGCCCCAAAGATCGTGCTCGTCACTTCTTTCGCTTCTTTTACGCGGATGTGAATTATAGGTGTAAATTTTTAATCCCGATTGTGTAAATTTCTACTCTTTCAAGTCGCAAAGAACAAATCTCATGTTCCCGTACTTTTCGATGCTGTTTGGGTAGAATTAGTTGCTAAGTAGTTACTCCAAAAATATTTTAAATAAATGAAAAATTACATATTTTTTAACTTCAACCAGCAATAAAACTACCGGAAAAAATTAATTGCTCGAGAGTATAGTATACCAAAATTATTGTTTTTACTCTCCTTTTCTATAGAGTGCAAGTATTGTATTCATGACGAAGGCCGACTCGAGAACGGGGGCAGATACAAACAGTCTGATCAGTACGAAATCCGTTTCAGGAAAAATTATAAGAATGTCCGTGCATCTGTCCGTCTTTGTGTTTGTCGGTCTTACTGTATGTCTGTCGGCCTTTCTGTATCCCAGCAAGCGCGAGGTAAGCACTTTTCTAATTCAAATATTTGCGTTGGTGACAATGGCACTGTGTGTGTTATGTACTCGCCACTACCGCATGAAAAAATAAAAACATAAGCAGTACGCACTGTTTTGAAACAGTGCAATAAAAAATAGTTAGGTACGAACGTGTTTTTTTTATCGCAGATAAAAGATCTTGAAAAAAAATTCAACATCGATAACGAGGTAAGTAAAAAAAAAAACATTTTAAGATAAATAATTAAGTGTTTCTTTTTAAATATTTTCGTTTTTAATTTTTTAACAATTTTTGATTTGCATTTTCTTGGGATAAAAGTGTTCATTACTGCTAGTGCAGTACTTATGTAAGTAATCCATGTAAGGAGTTCTGTAAGACCTTATTTTCAGTATTTTTATAACGCCTTACAGAATACCTTATAGAACTACTTCTAGAGAAGCGGACGGTGCAATTACATGTATTCACAGACACGAAGTATATAGCTGAATTTTTTCCCGGACTCCTATCAAAGTTTCATTTCTAGTAAGCATAACTTTCAGGCATTATTTCACTCCTCTAAAAAGTATGTAAAACTAAAAAATTCACCGATATCTCGAATAGGCATTCGTATTAGGCACACCTACTATACAAAAGGAAACAAATTTTATTTAGATATCACATCTCATAACAGAGGTAACTAGTGTTTTATTTTATTTACTCTTTGCAACACTTATTTGAGGGTAGTCATAAAAATATTCTTTTTATGTGTACAAACAGCATCAAAACATTTATATTACTGTTAAATATACCAAATGCCAGGTGTTTATGTTAATTGTCCTAACCTATTTGTGACGTTTGTGGTCAATTCACTCCCAAAAGTGAAAAAGGACATTTCCCCGCTGCTTGAAAAGTGTTATCAAGCTTATTTTCACAATGTAGCCTGACGTGATGTGAGTATTTTATTTATGTATACCTACTCTAATTGAGTTGGCGGTGAGATATCATTATTACATACTGTCAACCCAGTGAAAAAACGTATTTAATTCGTTGCATAGTTTTATCTAAATGAAATTGTAAAAATTTGTTGATCAAAAGTGTAGGTACCAAAATTTTTTTTTATGTGGTTTCACAAAAAAATGGGTATATTTTCGAAAACCACATAAAAAAGGGTAACTAATTTTTTTAACAGACTTCGAAAAAGACGGAAGTTAGGTATTCGATGTATGTATCCATGTCCGCGGTTTTCTCATGAACGGTTATAGATATCGAGTTGAAACTTCTTGTGTTGTGTTCCTCCTCTGATAGATTCTCCATCGTTTGAGCTATCGAGTAAATTTTTTTTGTGAGGAGCACGGGACGAGGAAGGATGTGAAGGTGGAGGAAGAGAAAAATGAGGGGAAACGGAGAGACAGAAATCACCCCTTCTCCTTTCCCTCCACTCCTCCCACAAAAAATTCCTCGAAAAATTATCCAATAAAATCGTCCAAAAAAATTCCCAGAGAATTTCCCAAAAATTTCATAAAAATTTTCCGAAAAAAATTCACATAATTACCTTCTATTCCAATCGGCTTCCTTTCCCCTTTGTCTTCCGCACTCCCACCTACCACCTTCCGTTCTCTCACCACAACTTACCAAAGAAAAAAAAATACTCACAAGCATATGTGTATTTCATGAGCAAAACAATTTACTATCTCAAACTACTCATGAGCAATTCAATGGCTCGAAGTCAAGCCAAATGCGCCTACTCAAGAGTTTATAAAACTACTCATGAGCAGTTCCTGCGCTAAGATTTTATCTTGATGAAGCAGTAGCTAAACAACTAATTTACAAGTCGCTTTATCGAATATTTATTAAATTTCAAGTCGCTAGATCAACGCGTTCTCGAGGCGTTTCAAATATATACAACGAACAGGCCGACAGACAGATGCACGGACATCATCATAACTTTGCCTGAAAGGGATTTGGTACTAAACAGATTTTTTTATCTACCCTCGTTCTTGAGTCGGTCTACATCATGAAAACAATACTTATAGAGGAGAAAAGTAAAAACTTAAGATTTTAAAAACAAAAAATAATTTTTAAATTTATAATTTGGGATGTCAAGTATTTCAAATTTGAATACTTTTATGGTCTGTTATTCAAATTTGCCAGTAATCGATATCCCAAATTATAAATTTGAAAAAAAAATTTTTTTTTACTTTTTAACGCTTTAGTTGTTTTATCTTAATTTTTTCAGACTTTATTAAGTCGGTTCTATTTTTTGGACAGCTGAATTTTATTGCGGCCGTACAAACATTTTTGATGAAGAGCGTTCAAAAGAGGTCACCACACAAAAAAGGTCGATTCATGGTATCGTTATTGACGATCGACCAGTGAAGGTGCTCGAGATTGCTGAAGATATGGGCATCTCACGTGAACGATTGCATGAATATTTGGGAATAAGGAAGCTCGCTGCCAGATGGATGCTGCGTTTGCTCTCTGTTAACAACAAACGCGACCGATTTTATCGGAAAATAATGGTTTTTGCGTGGAGACATTTAGAGATTAATTGAAGGTAGCAATATTCGCCACATCTTGCTTTTTAAGTAGGGGCCACATCTATCAGTTTTCCACCAGTCACAACTGTTACGGTACTCGTCAGTCATCATCATCAGTTTTTTACATCCAGTTAAGCGTTCACATCTATCAGTGGCGACTGACAGTTTTTTGTGAAAAGTATCCATTCATTTTGATTGTAGAGTTCAAAAAATATCGGTGGATAATAAAGAGAGAGCGTGTGTAGGGTAAGTCACGGATAGATGCCCCACTGGGATAGATGCCTCACTGTTAAAAACTGGTACTTAAGGAAACAAAACGTAACATGTCACATTCTACATATCAAGTGTTTGCTCAATGAAACTTCAGTGCGTTGTTAAAATTCGCGAGAGTCGGGCGTGTTGCGGGATAATTGGCCATTTTTGTGTTCGAACAAGGGAAAACTCCAAAAACTTATTTTGAGCTGCACAAAAACTCTTGGAACTTTTGCTTAAAGAAGTATGTATATATTTTTTTATTTTTTATGTGTCAAATGGAGTGTTTAGTGTTTGTGAAAAAAAAATTTTTTTTCTTTTTATCCACATTTCATTTATTAAATAATTGGGGCATCTATCCGGTATGAAAAGGATAGACGCCTTCTTTTTTAAAGGGATGGTTGACCTTAGGGGCAAATTAACTCTAGGTAATAATATATACCTATTTGCTTTCCCACATTCATTGAAAATACTTATTTATTATAGGTAAACATCCTATCCTTGGATTCGAAAATGAAAAACGGCTCGTGCGTCATATTCAGAAATTAGAGGCCGTTCGATTTCCTCCCGAAAGACACTGAATTTTGTTATTTTTTTCTTTATTATTTAATTAAATTTATTTATATTGCAGTATGTGTATATTGGATAGACATATATGTATGTAAATGAATTAAAATGCATAATAAAATTTTGTTATAACTTAATAAAATGTTTTTTTTTTCCTCAAAGGCATCTATCCCACATGCACATTGTCATGTTGGGCGTCTATCCCATAGGTTGGGCATCTATCCCAAAAAGTAGGGACTAACAAAAACAGTTTTATCACAGTAAAAATAAAACATAATGTAAGTTTTTTTCGGCTGAAATTGTAGATAAATGTTAAGACTAATATTTAAAAAAAACTAAAAATCGAAAATGCCTTTCTTCATTGTGAAATATGGCAAAGTCAAAATGTGGGGCATCTATCCGTGAGTTACCCTATGCATTATTATTGCATTAAGTTCAAAAAATAATATTTGGTTCTATTCTAATGCGAACGTTCACACCAATCAGTTTGGTATCAGTTTGTTACCCTTGGAGCACAATGAACGCAACCAAGCCGCAACCATCACGCATCCAAATGTCACTTACGAGTTTATTTCACATAAATCATTTTGAGTGAGCACAGTGAACGCATTGAACGCAACCCTTGACGCAAAAGTGGCCAAACTTTGAACTTTGCCGCAGCAATTCTGCGTTGACAATTCTGTACAGTGCCAATCAAAATGTCGTTCGAGGAGAAATTAATTGAAGAAGTGCGGAAAAACACGATTTTATATACGAAATGTAGCCGCGGATTCCAAAATTTATGTTTAACAAATTATAAACGTTAGGAGTCATTCGTGTGTGCTTAAATAAGTCTTCCGGGTCGGAAGTTTTTATTTTATTAAAGCAAACTTCAAAATATCCATCAATTTCCCGTGTTAAATTCACTGGCCGCATCCAATATTGTCTTTTTTTCTTTTTATTTATTCGCATCACATGCAAATAGCATATATACAAACAAATAAAACAAATTATCGCTTCAAAATCTCCCATTTTTTTATATATTTTCCTACTTTGGTTCACTTTTAATTTTTCTGTGTTTGTCTCACAACGCAACAGACGACGCTTCTATTGTGCTCAACCGCTCCTGAACTGCGTTGCGTGACAGCTCGAAGCGTCCTTAGTTGCGGCTTGGTTGCGTTCATTGTGCTCCAAGGGTTATAAAAACTGATCTACCCACGATTTTTTTCGTGGTTGCCCATCAGTCGTCTGATTTTACGTTCACACCAATCAGTTTCCCATCAGTCTCCCAAAAACTAATGGAAAACTGATCGATGTGGCCCCTACTTAACAGTTAGCCGTTACTTTTATTCGCTCTCGAAAAATTTGTATTTTTTTGAAGTCTCACAGATTCTCACAGATTTTTTTTAATTTATTTTTTTGAAGTCAGATTTATTTTTTTGAAGTCTCACAGATTTTTTTTTTGGAAAAAGTCGGAATGCCAAATTAAAAACTACACAATACCTTCCTGAAAACCGAATTACTGACAAAATAAAAAAATAGGTTTCGAATATTTTCGTTCGCTTGTAAGAGCCTAAAAATTTTGTTCGCCATCATATAGAGTATCTGACGATTTAAATAAAGATATTCATCATAGTTTAAACACCAAACATAACAAAAGCTATAATTGCCAATCTGGCAATCATTGGTGATATTTGATATTCGTATCAAAATTCGAACAGTTGTACCAAAATTCCACTTTGAAGTCAAACTTTCCAATAAGAATTTTTAAAATTTATTCCAATCGGATTTTGATGTATGGGAGTTTTATGTAGAATCATATCCTACATAACTTTTGTTCTTGGACTTTTTTGATAAGATGCACCGTTTTTGAGATATTCACAAAAATCATTTTCGTTCGTATGGGGGGTACCCCCCCTAATGGTTCATTTTTGCCCATTAACGAACTTGGCCTCGCATTTTACGAAAAACGAATCTGCGCAAAATTTCAAGTCTCTAGCTCAATCCGTGTGCCTGCAATCCGCGCCACAGACAGACGGACAGACAGACCGACAGACGGACAAACGGACGGACAGACGGACGGACATGCAAAATTCAATTTTTTTTATACCCGTATGGTGAAACCAAAGGGTATATTAACTTTGCTTTACCGTTTGTAACGCCAAGATCCCGTCATCACACAAAAAAAAAAAATAAAAAAAATTTTTTAAAAAAAGCTTTTATTAAAAAAAATGCACTAAAAAGAAAAAAATAATTTTCTGGACGCTGTGTATCACAAATATAAAAGCTTTTAAAAAGCGAGATAAATGTTTATTTTATTGTTTTATGCTTTATCTCGCTTTTTAAAAGCTTTTATATTTGTGATACACAGCGTCCAGAAAATTATTTTTTTCTTTTTAGTGCATTCTTTTTTAATAAAAGCTTTTTTTTTAAATTTTTTTTTTATTTTTTTTATTTTGTTCTTTTTAATCTTCGAATATATATCCTTACATTTGAGATGTCCTTACAGGCTTTTTAACTTGAGAATCGTATTCAGCGACCCCAAAAACCCCCAGAATAGATTTTTTTCCGGAAAATTTGGAGAAAGGGATAATCATGTTATCCTTACAGGACCTTCCGTTATCCTTACAGACTTTTTAATGACAGATTCGGATTCAGCGACCCCAAAAACCCCAGAATAGATTTTTTTCCGGAAAATTTGGAGAAAAGGATAATCACGTTATCCTTACAGGACCTTCCGTTATCCTTACAGACTTTTTAATGACAGATTCGGATTCAGCGACCCCAAAAACCCCCAGGATAGAGTTTTTTCCGGAAAATTTGGAGAAAAGGATAATCACGTTATCCTTACAGGACCTTCCGTTATCCTTACAGACTTTTTGATGACAGATTCGGATTCAGCGACCCCAAAAACCCCAGAATAGATTTTTTTCCGGAAAATTTGGAGAAAAGGATAATCACGTTATCCTTACAGGACCTTCCGTTATCCTTACAGACTTTTTAATGACAGATTCGGATTCAGCGACCCCAAAAACCCCCAGAATAGATTTTTTTCCGGAAAATTTGGAGAAAAGGATAATCACGTTATCCTTACAGGACCTTCCGTTATCCTTACAGACTTTTTAATGACAGATTCGGATTCAGCGACTCCAAAAACCCCCAGGATAGATTTTTTTCCGGAAAATTTGGAGAAAAGGATAATCACGTTATCCTTACAGGACCTTCCGTTATCCTTACTGACTTTTTAATGACAGATTCGGATTCAGCGACCCCAAAAACCCCCAGGATAGATTTTTTTCCGGAAAATTTGGAGAAAAGGATAATCACGTTATCCTTACAGGACCTTCCGTTATCCTTATAAGGACGAAGTAGTGAAAATATTGTATTGTCATCGGACTTATATAAGTGTGCAAAATTTCAAGTCAATCGGACAAGTGGAAGTGGGTCAAAATTGGGTTGCAAGATTTGATCTGACAGACAGACAAACAGACAAACAAACAGACAAGATAGCGAGCTAAATAAAAGCTTTTAAAAATGAATTACACCAGTGTGTTTAGAATGATAAAAACATAACAAAAGCTATAATTGCCAATCTGGCAATTATTGAAAACCCGTATGGTGATTTAATTGAACGGCGTATCAAAATTTCATTTTAATTCAAATTTTCCAAAAAGATTTTTTTAAAACTTGTTCCAATCGGATTTTGATGTATGAGAGTTTTATGTAGAATCATATCCTAAATAACTTTTGTTCTTGCACTTTTTTGATAAGATGCACCGTTTTTGAGATATTCGCAAAAAACATTTTCGTTCCTATGGGGGGTACCCCCCTAATGGTCCATTTTTGCCCATTAACGAACTTAGCCTCGCATTTTACGAAAAACGGATCTGCGCAAAATTTCAAGTCTCTAGCTCAATCCGTGCGCCCGCAATCCGCGCCACAGACAGACGGACAGACGGACAGACGGACAGACGGACAGACGGACGGACATGCAGAAATTAATTATTTTTATCATTCTAAACACACTGGTGTAATTCATTTTTGTGTGTGATGACGGGATCTTGGCGTTACAAACGGTAAGGCAAAGTTAATATACCCTTCGGTTTCACCATACGGGTATAAAAACGTATCGTTCACGATAGCAATTCTTGACAAAAGAAATTTGTTTATCTGATGATAGATTGATGCACCTATTTATAATACTTCTGACCACAAACATACACTGAACGGTAAATATTATCAAAATAATAAAAAACAACATGTTAAATATTAATAATTTTTTGTTATTAATTTCATAGTTTTTGTGGATACAACAAAATTTTGTCAAAAAGGTAAAAAATTATCGATTGGTTTCATTTTATCAATAAGACAATTTCATTTTGTTGGTTCCATAAAAAGTTTGTGATTTTTATAAAATTTGGTTATAATTATACAAATTTATCGAATCAAATTTCTCACTAGTGACCTTATTTTTAATAAAATATTTTTCTCATAAATAATTGGTTTTATGATAAAAATATTTTATTTAAAAAAAAGATCATATGTGAGAAATTTCCTTTTTTTGTTAATCCAACAACGACAGTTTTGTTAGCTAGTATTTAATAACACTTTTGTTACATTGACGTATATTTTGTCAATATGATCACAAATTATTTTGAGTCATGTTTTTGTTAAACATGATTAAAAAATTGTTTCCAAAAACAATTCACGATAACAACAATTTTCATAATTTGTGAGAGTTTAAGATCTTCTCCAGAGCAAAAGATTTAATACGAAGGAAAGTAATCCATTTTTGATTGGATTTTTTTTAGATTAAGTGCAGACAGCAACTTGTTTATAATCTGTATATGCACTGAAAGTACGTTAAACTTCTGTTTTAACTCTTTACTACATAATGTATCACATTTAAATTTTTTATTGCACTTCTAATAGAAAAATAGCCAACCTCGTGTTTATCACATCAGTTAATTTTACATATTTTTACATATTTTCACTAACTAGGATCAGAAATTATAGTCAAAGACCTGATATCTGGGAATAATGGGAAAGAATATTTTTTCGGAATTGAGTATCAAAAATATAAGCAAGATTAAAGCATAAAAAATAATTATCGGCTTATGATTTTAATTAGCTTTTACTTCTGATATAAAACGACTAAAAAAACTATAATATGTTACTAATTTGTTTAAAAGCTTGAGTTTTAAAATGTTTTTTTATTGTTTTTTTATATTCATTATTTGTGTTCCGAAAAATCCATAAAATTTTTACTTCTGTTAAATGGCAAAATTCATGCGGTAAAGGGTTAACTAATCTAGGTGTCGATTGTCTATGTCTCAACATAAATCGTTCGACTCTTCTTGTTTGGTTTCTCTTTACAGAATATTCTAACCACAATAAATATATACTGTGTAATGGTCCACACCTGCCCGAATGGAATGCAGACCCATCTGCATGTCTCTATAGATAACTCAACTTAGCATCGTCAGGATTTCAACAAATGTAGTTTTTTGTATCTATTGAGTAATTGTTTTACGAACAAAATGTTACGCAAGGCAACAACACAGTGAAAACTTTATGAATTTTTTTTTCATGTTTTTAAGGAAAATGTTTAAAGTATTTAAAGATTTGTTTTAGAACAAATCAAAATTTGCAAGTTTTTTTCTTTTTGGTGAATTTTTTTTAATGTTTCGATAAGTTATAACGAACTGGGTTCATAATTATTGTAATTAAATCAAACCTACAGTGTGCAATGATGCATATATAAATCAACCACTAATGAAAAAAAAAACCAAAAAAAAAATTATTTTTTACTTTTTACATGTTTTTATTTTTTACATGTTCTAATATATGTTTTACGCACATGTATTTTGTTATTTTCGATTTTAAAAACTCGCGCATTGTAGGTTTAAGTCATAAGTAGGGTGGCCATATCTTTCTTGTGCGAATCCGAGAGAGGTCAGGGGAGCGAGGTTAAGAAGGGGAAATTTTCATATCTCGAAATAAATTGAAAAGTACGAAACAAATTAGAGCGACGCGTGCGGCATTACAGGTCATAAAATATATATATAAATAACAAAATGCTGTATTATTTTTGTATAAAAATCCCTCCTAATGGCTCAGGCATATTTACTCTGAAAATCCGCTAGGAGCCTGCTTTATCAGCAGAGCAGTACCAGTACATAATTTACTGGTATGTACTCAACATCAGTATTATCTTACGTTCCAACTGTCTACCAAAAGAAAATGAATTCGTGTGTCACTTTTTGTGGTGTTTTTTCTTTAAATTTCAACAGAAGTTTTTAGAGAGAAATTTAAGTAATAATCAAATATTTTATAATAAATTGCGCCGCAGGCACTTTTCGTTTGCTTATAAAAAAAATTCAATGCAGAAACAAAGTTGCGCCGTGGGCGGAAATGTTCGGCTTGTAGACTAAAAATTTATACTCCGGGGCCCCAGAACAACACGCTTTAAACCCAATTGAGACTACGGTTACGAATACGATTGAAGCTTCTCGACCAATGAGATCAAAGCTTTCAACGATAGGGACATGAAAGCTTTAATCTCATTGGTCAAGGAATCACAACCGTTAGTCTGAATTGGGCTTAAGTCCGGCCTATCGTGAACTGATTTTTCTAATTTAAAAAAAATCCGCTTGACTCGGGTGTAAAAAGTAGTGGTCGAAAATTGGTTGCCAATGAAAAAAATTCATGTCTCTTATTTTTTTGATATTCTTTCACATATGTAAGCTTCATCAAAATCCGGCCCCCTCGTGAATGTTCCTTGTTAGTATTGTATTCATTTCACAAGCACTACTGAATCGATTGGATCAGTACTACAAAGATGTCCTCCTGTCTGTTAGTCTGGGGAGTGAGACAATATCGTCTAATTGGGCTAGCTCTTGTTAGCATTTCTAAAGAAATATATATAAAACCCGAAGAGATGGACAGACTAGTGGGACAGGCTAGTGCAGCGATAACAAAGACTGAATTTAGTGTTGTAACACATGGATCAATAAGTCCCGAGACTAACAATGAAAACAACATTTTTTTTGCAAATTTTTTTTTTATTCATCAATATAATCACCTTTTAGGGTGATACAATCGTCACGCCATGCGTATCCCAAAAAACTGACGCCATGACTTTGCCAGCTGACTGCTGCGTTTTCGGACGCTTCGGACGGCTTTCGCCAGCTGTGCGCCACTCAGATGACTGCCGCTTCGACTCTGGAGTGTAGTGATGTATCCATGTTTCGTCCATGGTCACGTAACGACGCAAGAAATCTTTTTTATTGCGAGTAAATAGCGATAAACAGCTTTCTGAATCATCGACTCGTTGCTGTTTTTGTTTCATCGAAAGCAATCGCGGCACCCACTTGGAAAAAACCTTTTTCATGCTCAATTTTTCATGAAGGATAGTAAATGCACTTCCATATGATATCTGTGTTATCTCAGCAATCTCACGGAGCTTCACTTTACGATCTTTCATTATAATTTTTGTCACTTCACTCACATTTTCCGGTGTAACGGCTTCCACAGGTCTACCCGAGCGTTCCGCGTCATTTGTGTCGGTACGACCACGTTTAAACTCGGCAAACCACCGACAAATCGTTGCTTTTGATGGACAAGAGTCCGGGTAACATTTTTCAATCCATTGTTTCGCTTGCACGGTGTTTTTATCCATTAAAAAACAATGTTTTATCAGAACACGAAACTCGGTTTTTTCCATTTTTTAAACAAACTACAAAACGACTTTACTCCAACCTCGATAACTCAGCTGTTTCTGGTCCGATCGACTTAAAATTTTGACACGTTTCAAGCAAAGGTTAGTACTCTAGAAAGACGTGGTTACTGGTTTACTACGAGCGTCATCTCTGGGTTAGTCTCGGGACTTATTGATCCATGTGTTAGTTTATTTTCCCGTTTCTATGCAGACATTATCCTCTATTTAAGGCGTTTGGAGAAATTTTTTAATGGGTCCCGGTGTTGCTCTTCTGGGGCCGCGCTATGTAGTCCCGAATTTTTGAAGAAACCTTTGGACACTCTTAAATAGAGGACAGTTTACAGGGAAAAAATGGACGGGATGAAAGTTCCCAATTTAAATGTTTTTTTAACCTTGGAATATGAAATTTTTCACCTGCGGCGGAATATTTTTTACCCGTTTGGATTTTTTTTTAAATTTTGGCTGCGGCACAAGTTTTGTTGCATACCGAAGAAGTAAGAAACTTTTTATAACTAGATATTCACAAACAAAAATTGAGACAAACCTCTCTTGATTAGTGTTTCCAAGTTTCCAAGCATACACAAAAATTCGTTTTATTTTTTCTTAGAAGGGAGGGAGACGCCTGATGCGCATTACTTTCTTTTATGTATTGATAATATGTGAATTTTGAAGCCGTAATTTTTTTGTGACCGCTGTTTATGTTAGAACTTTTTTGGGTCATCATCGTGATTTTTGTCGTTGATTTCGAAATTACTACTTTTGAAGCGTTAGAACCACTATTTGCAAGCTAGCTCCGATGGCGTATGGTTGCCGTAAACATACATAAGCAAACGGCACGTTTCCATAGCACTTTGCTTCAGAAGATAGCAGTGGTGAAGAACTTCCCACAAATGCTGTTTTTTGGAACAAATTCCGACATTTTCAATTCGATGTGAATACTTGTTGCTACCACTCCAACTGTGTTTGACAACTCAAATACACACCTTTCAAATCCATGTATTGGAAGATTAAATATAAGAAAAGCTATAATTGCCAATCTGGCAATTATTCAAAACCCATATAGTGATACGGCATTGTTCGAAGTTTAAGTGAACGGCGAACAGTTGTATCAAAATTATACTTTGAAGTCAAACTTTCCAATAAGATTTTTTTAAATTAATTCCAATCAGATTTTGATGTATAGGAGTTCTATGTAGAATCATATCCTAAAGACCTTTCGTTCTTGCTTTTTTTTTTTTGATAAGATGCATCGTTTTTCAGATATTCGCAAAAAATGTTTTCGTTCATATCGGACGGACGGACATGCAAAATTCAATTTTTTTTATCATTCTAAGCACATTGGTGTAATTCATTTTTGTGTGTGATGACGGGATCTTGGCGTTACAAACAGTAAGACAAATTTAATATACCCTTTGGTTTCACCATACGGGTATAAAAAAGCTACAGGCGAGACTATCCAGTCTCCAATAATGTAGCCCGGGTATTTAAATTCCCTTTTTCCAAAAGAAACTCTTGCTAAGGTTCACCGTCTGATTAGCTTGGCGAAAACACTGAGCAAGCTCCAATAAGGCATTTACGTAGAGTTCGAACTTTGAAGTTTTGACTATTAGGTCGTCTAAATAAACAAAAAGGTATTCACCGAGTTCAGGAGAAATGAAAGCTATGACTTTGTCCATAAGGCTGCACATTCTCTGCTGAGCGTTATACAGTCCAAACGGCAACACCTTGAACTGGTGCAGGAGGAGTCGACCTGGCACGGTGAAAGGGATCAACTCTCAAGATTTGATTTCAGAAATGGAACTGAAATTACCTGAATTATTTATACTTTGGCATAGGCTTCATCCTTGTGACTCCGTTGACCTTCCAGAAGTCCAAGCAAAAACAATTTTTGACTGGTTTTCGTATAAGTAGATTTACTTGCACAGGCAGATCTCGCTTGCTACTGAATCGAGCTAGCCAATGATTTAATGTTGGTTAGGCAATTCTATTGTCTTTGATAGTGCCCATAAGAGACACTATCGAAGGCAGTATCTAAACTTTTTTTGTTTAAGGGAGTTGTATCACGTTTTTAGTATTTTCGTAGAATGCGTTCTTTTTGCCGATTTCGAGATCTCACTGGTGGTATATATTCTTGTTCGGACCTGGGCATATTCCGACTTTGTTTCATGTAAGGACTTAATTTGAGACACAAAATTTTCGGTATTCGAGAAATCATGGGAATTCAAATGATTTTTCGATAGGGATATTGATGATGTGGGTATGTCATGTCCAGGAAAAAAGATCGCGGTAATGTTCAGAGGTTTTGTAACAACTTCTCCAAGTTTTTCGGCGAGCACTTTGAACAATCTCTTTACAATACACGGCATTTTCTGCAAACAAAAAGCACAATTTATGGGTATGGCATGAAACCTTGACCGCATTTGCCACAATTCCAACAGGTCTAAGTGTCTTGAGGCCATTGAGAAGGCACTGGGCGAACCTCGAAATGCTGTAGGGTTTCTACCTGCTCATTAATTCGAGAATTCGTTCATTAGCCCATGCTACTTCATGAACTTGTCGACAAGCTTCAACATTAGCGATATTGGTTGTAAAATTAATCAAATACAGTTCAGCTTTACGACAGATATCACGAAACTCGTTGAGGGAAGTAATGCGGGATGAGAGTACCATTTAAACTAAATCGCTGTTCGGGTAATTGGTTTGTTTGTTATTTTGGGCAAAATCTTATAATCTAATCTTACCTTCAAAAAACTAAAACGGACAGAATAAAATAAAAAAAGAGAATTCTGAAAGCTTTTATCTTGGAAAGTATTGTATTCATGACGGAGACCGATAGGAGGACAAGAACAGATAGACACTTTCTGACCAGTGGAAATTCCGTTTCAGTCAAAATTATGATGATGTTCCTGCATCTGTCTATCGGTCTGTCCGTTTTACGTACCTTTTATCAACTTTTGGAAAAGTAACGAGTACCTACCTCTTACACAACTTTTTTTTTGAAAATTTCTCGAAAACTGAGGGCTTTTCTGGAAAAATGCATATAACCAAATTTAAAGGAAATAAAGTTTTTCCTTTTTACGAAATTTTGACGGTTTTCAACATATTTGAAAAAAATTAAATTTTTTGAAAATCCTTTCGAGAAATAGTGCGTATAACCAAATTCAAAGAAAATAAAATTTCCTGCAATTTTTCCTTAACGTTTTTTACGAATCTTTAACGGTTCTCAACATATTTGAAACAAATTATTATTTTTTTGATTTTTCACATATTTTTTTAGGAACTAAATATTTGAGAGAAAAGTTTTGTTGACCACAACTGATGTTTTATTTTATTTTTAGTACAGTTTTAATCCTTGTTTTGAAAAAAAAATCATTGTGTATACCTTTGTTTTTATTACATCGAGATTATCGATATTATAAGTAAATAATATGAAATTCATATGGGTATGTTGGCTGTAAAAGTTATTTGTGAAACCGCGGGCTAATAAGATTGATCTTGACTGTTCAGTAACAGCACGAACCAATGCCAAGTTAATATACGAATCCATCTCTATCTAAAGCTTAAACCTGTATTAGTCTGATGTAAAAGAAAGCTTTTCCATATAGCTACAATAAATTAAAAAAGTTTAATCTCGATCATTTAAAATTTTAAATAGGTTAATTTGAGCTCAATTTTTTATCTATAATTTATGCATTCGTGCTATTAATTTCTGATTTGAAAAATTTATTATAGAAAGAAGATATATTCCTTATCTGGAAGCTATCTTTGTACAAACCGCTACCAGGAAAAAATGATCTTTTACGCACACCTCTCACATTTTTAAAAGCTTTTATTTATCTTGCTTTCGAATTGTGCTGTTTTGCCTGTTAGTGTTAAATATTTTTTATTTAAAAAACTAATGCTGAAATGGTAAACACAATTTTTTGTGTGTTGTGTATAAGAAATAGAAGCAAGAAAAAATCATAAAAAGTAAAAGAATATAAATACATATTTATTACGCTTTTTTTTATTTATTCTTTCAAATAACAGTATAAATTCATGCTTAGCATATGTAGATATATAAAATTCACATGATAATAAAATAAGTATGTAGGGAAGAGCGGGGCCGAGAGTTCCGATTTTGAAAAACTTGTAAAATACACCGATATAACATAATGCAATCAAATTGACTTGTGGAAATAATAAGACTATAAGGTCTATAGTTTATGGATTTAAAGTCATTTTAACCTTATTTTTATTATTTTTTAGTACACAACCATTTTTGTGAAGCAAGTCGGAAAGGCACAATTTGCCCCAATTTGGGGTCAATTGTTCTACTGCTGGAGCAAATTGTTCATACTAAACATGAAGCTATATTAAAAGGAAATGTACAATTTTTTTAAATTGAAAAACTCCATTTATTTTATTGATTTCGTACATTTATTTATAAAAATCAGCTAAAGCAAACAGTCTTCAAAAATGTGGAAAAAACAAGCTTATATTAAAAGACTGGAACCAAATTTTAAAAACTTAAATAGAATTCAAATAACTTTAAATAAAATATTATTCTTTTGATAGCATCTAATGCTATTATTTTATTTTACAGTCTTTTATTAAAATTCAGAATATTATGACTGAACAATATAAAAAAAAGCCAGGTAAATTCAGATTTCATTAGTTAGGCGACCCATTTGAAGAGGTATCTGAAAGGCAATTGGGACTAAAGTTCCACCCTCTGCTGAAACGATGGCTCCTACTTGTTTTGCGCCTTCTGAGCTACTATTTTTTTTTGGTTTCAACACTGTCATGTGTAAATAGTAAGAAGAAATACTATGGGCTCTGTTTTTCCTAGTCACAACTAGCCCCAAAGAAACGTATCAACTAGCCCCATTTTTTCCAAATTATGTCAATGTAAAGTTTTGTCTTTGCATGATAACACAAGGCCCTACCACATTACACAACGTTTTATGACTTTCATTATTTATTATAAAATACTTCACAATGGTGGTAGCTTCAATAATTATCACAAAAGACCAAAAAATGCGAAGACGAAAATATTTACTTCCGTGACGTATAAGCACATCACTCACCACAGCCACCCCCTCAACGTTGTTGTGGGTACTAAACTACAGGGTGGGCCAGAATAGACGCGGGGGTTTGAATTCTTTATAAATTTTTTATTTTAGCGAAACCTATAATTTTTTTTTTTCAAATACATGTAGTTGATTGGTGGGGAATATTTTTGGTCTAAACATGGAAAATTATATCCCGCAAGTGGTGGCCATTTTCTGCTTCGTAAATCCGTGCTCTTTCCAAGACATTTTCCATAACTTTTCGTGTTATGGCCTCGATTTCACTGCGAATGTTGGTTTTCAATTGGCTGATGGTTGTTGGCTTGTTGACGTACACCTTTTCTTTCAAATATCCCCAAAGGAAACAATCTGGAGTCGTTAGATCAGGTGAACGCGGAGGCCAATTGAAATCGCAACTTTTCGAAATAATGCGTCCGCCAAACATGTCCCGTAAAAGAGCCATTGAGCCCACTGCCCACCGGTTCGTTGTTCTATTGTGTACAGGTACATTTTAAATTGCCCAAGTCTTCTTAACAAAATGCTGAAACAAAATTAAAAAAATAAAAATAAAAAAAAAGTTATAAAGACTTCAAACCCCTGCGTCTAAAGATGCACAGTTACTTGACATCACATGACGTTTTTAAAACGTATACCTATCTCTTTTCATATTGGCGCAATTTCGATCGGAACAACTTACCACGGGAACTTTCTGCCCCGCTCTCCCCTACATAAATTCGGTTAATACTTCTGCGCAAAAGCTTTATAGAAGCATGTATCACCTGGCAGAAACTTTAAAATTCAAAAGATATAATTTTTGATACACAGCGCACAAGAAATTATTTTTTTCTTTTTCTGTACATTTTTTAAATAAAAGCTTTTTTAAAGAAGAATAACTTTTAATTATTTTATTGTTATTTTTATACACTTTCTATTAAGATGCTTTGTCGCAATGTATATTTTCAAATCATTGGGCCCTTATCTTTCCGAAACCATCCAAACTAGGAAAATATAATTTTGCCACATCGCGTAGTTCCAGTGACAACACCATATATTCACTACCTCGTCCTTGTAAGGTTAACGGAAGGTCATATAAGGATAATGTGATTATCCTTTTCTATAATTTTTCCGGAAAAGTCTCATCAGTGGTTTTTGAAACCGCTGCCTTCGATTCTGATGTTAAGAGGTCTCTAAGGACAACTAAACGTCCTGTAAGGATTATCCTTTTCCGCAAAAATTTCAGGAAAAAAATTCCATGAAAACAGTGGCGTTGAAACAGTGTGAAACTAGTAGTGTGATTAAAAAAGTATACGCGCTGTCTACAAAATGTAAATGCAACGCCACACACCTAATATATATACAGTAGAATCCCGATAATTCGTATTTCATGGGACCGACGTAAAAATAAGAAGTATCGGGATATTCGAATTAGCGGGATTACGAATTATTGAGATTTTTTCAAGGGACCAGCAAATTCATACGAATTAGCGGGATATACGAATTATCGGGGTACGAATTATCGGGATTCTACTGTATATCAAAATACACAATTTTAAAGAACTTTTTTCCTGAAACCCGAGAACATTAGTGGGAAAATTTGGTTTGTAAATACAAGACTTTTTAGCAAAAAAAATAGAAGAATTGTTTTTTTTTATCATAAAATTAGAAGAATTGTTTTTTATATCATATTTTTTCCCTTTACAATTTACTTCCTGTTGCAAGAATATTTAATCGCATATTTTGCGAATTTTCAAATCATGTTGGGACATTAAACAATTATGCATTTTTATGCCCTATTTAAGTATAATTCTATTTATCAAGTTTTTTTCAATAGCCACTTTCATGTCTGTCCTACGCTTAAGAAAAATCTGTTAGTGAAATATTGGATTAGACTAATTTCATGTTTGTAATGCGTATAATAATAATATTTAACGTGCCTACAAAAACATTTCACTCTCGCAGAAAAAAGAACTTT